>CM059194.1:52853411-53444540 GCA_030323885.1 Branchipolynoe longqiensis | reverse complement strand
TTTAAGCTCCTCGATTACTAGAGACGGTGTGGAAATCATCCACAAATGTGAATATTTTTAGTTTTTCACTAAACATATACAACCTACAGGTATAGGTATAGGAAGTGTGTGACGCCTACAACTTATGATGTGCGACGCCGACAACTTATGATGTGCGACGCCGACAACCTTTTTGCTGGTGTTCTGGATGTCGGCGTCGATTACTAGAGGAGGTCAGGAAATCATCCACATATGTGAAGATAATGACCTCATTGAAATTCTATCTTGACAACACATGTTGGAATAGCTGTGCCTTAGATGCTAATAAATTTTAGATTTTGTAAACGAAATTTGACAGTATGGTTATGAATCAAATCATACCTTATATACAATGTTATGGGAGGGGAAACGGTATCCTTATATTTTAGGAAATAAATAGAATACCAAATCTGACATAAACCGGAATTTACTTTACATTCACAATCCCATTTTACATTTCTATTCAATCCATTTTTGTTTTTCACAAAATGTATACAACCTATAGGTATAGAAGGGTGCGACGCCGACACCTTATGATATGTGACGCCGACAACTTCAGAGGAGGGGCAAACACATTGGAGGATCAGCAGAAGGACAAAGAATAAAGATATAATCGGCCAATTTTCGGTGTTCATGCACAAAGACATATAGTTTGAGGAAAAAGGAAAATAAATATCATTAAGATATTCCCCCCCCCCCCCCCGCGCATCAATTGGCCTGTTTTCGTGAGTCTGACTCATATATATATATATATATATATATATATATGCAGTTCCCTATATATACATATAGAGATATCCATATATGGCTTGTTCTCAGAAACTATACCACTTTTGTGACATGGAAACCAAAAGTGAAAACATTTCAAATAATAGCAGAATCCATTTTCATATGAAGGTTTCTACGTATGTCAGACTTGAAATTATTTTTGTCTCCACTTTTTTATTTTGATTTTATACACATTGAGAAAGCCAATAAAATTAACCATTGTATCATCCATCCATAACATTATTTTTAGCACACAGCCATAACATCATTTTAGCAGACACAAGAAAATTTGAACAATATTTTATTGATTACATTTAAGCAGAAGAGATTGGGTCTTACAAGAATACAGTTGTTAAAAATGTTCAGGTAGATGCAGGATCTTGATATGCACATTTTCACATTTTGAGTTTAACACAAAATCACATACACATATTTTGGATACATGTTGGGGGATATATTTAATATATGTATTGTTGTTAACATACTTAATACACAGAGTCAACAATAAGTATGTGACTTACTACCCCCTAGCCTAAAATAAGGAGGAAAAAGGAAAAATCATTAACAATGTGACATGGAAACCAAATATGTGGTACAGTTTCTGAGAATGACCCATATATATATATATATTTTACCTCCGTACTACGCCTCTGGCTACTCATAGTCCAGGGAGAATGAAGCACATCTGGGATCCAGCAATTAGCATAATCTACTCACAACGGGAGGACGTTCGTTGAGTAGCTCCGGCAGTTTTTCTACATTAACCACTAAACAAACCAGGTCAGTAATAGTATCGCTTATGAATGGATACGTTGGTATAGTTCATTTTATCATTCACATTCATCAAATTTGTTAAACTTTTGATTGAATATTAACTGATTTACAGGTTAATTACGATGTGTCATAACACAGTTAGAACAACGCCGCCATTGTTCTTTGTAATGCCGCCCGTTGCCGAACGGAGAGATGTTTCGCTGTATATTTCCATTTATATACACATACATATATATATATATATATATATATATATATATATATATATATACATAATATGACCAGACGGCATGGTCGAATAAGTTAAGCGTCTGTCTCCCGTTTTCGTAGATCGTGGGATTCGAACCAACGGGCTCGAACCCTGGTCGAGTCAAACCCACTGTGACACCTGTGCACTGCGACACCTGGCGTCGTGCCCTGACATGAACCAGACACCCATCACCCACTTATGTCCCTCTCAGCCTGTAATGTCTGCCTTCAGTTCATAAATCAGCTGCTGATTAATTATAACTATGTCACTAATTACACCTCCTAATTACACCCGGGGGATCCCGTAATCGGCCACTCGGGGGGCAATTAGGTTTTACCCTAGGAGGAGACTTTTTGTGTTGTTGTTGAGATAATGATTACAATGGGATGGACAATTAAATGCTTTGCAGGCCCAGAACTGACTTTCATTGCTGGTGGGATTGCATCTGATTGAGCGCGGGGTGAACTCAGTCCTAGATCTTGTGAGTTTCCATTGTCGGCAGCAGGATGGAGATTGATTGGTTGGTTGTTGGAGCTTTATGTCCTACAACATTTAAGGTCATATCAGTACGGGTACTGACTTGTGACAGTGCACACTCATGGTGACTTTATATTGCTGCCCCACTGGGAAATCAGGCCGCCAGCACCATGACCCGATTAACCACTTAGTCACATTATCCTGTCACTGAGCTAATCAGTCCTTGCCCTATCTTATTAATAATGTCCAGCGCCAAGCTAGGAAGTGACAAGTATCAATTTTGTATGTCATTGGTTTGAGTCTACCTGGAATCGAAATCTCGATTTCCCGCAAGGGAAGCCTGCGCTCTACCGATTCGCCACCGCGTCCGGTACAGGATGGAGATATTGGTGGTATTATTTCTTCCAAACATGTGTTATTTATTACACACACGTGTTATTTGGTGACACAAGGTGCTTTCCAATTGAGTGAATGACACGAGTGCCGAATGAAGTCAATGAAATATATGCAAAATAATAAAATAACGAAAGAAAAAATAAAATATTGAAAGAAAAAATAGCGAAAGAAAAAATAGTGAAAGAGAAAATCGTGAAAGAGAAAATATTGTCATGGGGGTGATGAAAATGGGAAATACTGTGCCTAGAGCGGGACTCGAACCCACATCTCTTTGCATTCCGGGCCAGTGTGCTAACCATTACACCACCTAGGCTCCCTGATATCAACACACTCCCCACGCCTACCTGTCTATGTGGTTACTTGCCTGAGAGGTCAGTGCAGACCACTACACTCGTCCCCCTGGAATTGTAAGTCTTGTAATGCTTACAATTACATACATACAGGCAATGCACTAACACACACATACACAGGGTAGGTTCAACAACCATACAGCGCAAAGCTTGTACAGGATCCTGATCACGGCAACCAGTGTCATGGGGGTGATGAAAATGGGAAATACTGTGCCTAGAGCGGGACTCGAACCGACATCTCTTTGCATTCCGGGCCAGTGTGCTAACCATTACACCACCTAGGCTCCCTGATATCAACACACTCCCCACGCCTACCTGTCTATGTGGTTACTTGCCTGAGAGGTCAGTGCAGACCACTACAATATCAAAAGAAAAAATAGCGAAAGAAAAAATAGCGAAAGAAAATATAGCGAAAGAAAAAATAGAGAGAACAAATAGTGAAAGAAAAAATAGTGCAAAAAAAAAGGGAATACAGATGCAGCGAAAAATAAATAATGAATAATAAATTAGCAATAAGAAAATGGTGAATACGATAATAGCGAATACCAAAATAGTGAATAATAAAGTAGGAAATAAAAGAATGTACATATATTTATATATATATATATCAATGTGTAATGAAAAAGAGTTGTAAAAAAAGATATGATTTTACATAATTGTAGACACGATAATAATACTCATCAGTTCGTGGAATAATTTGATATGGAACTCAGACTTCGGCTTTGACTCATTTGAAATCAGCCTTGAGGATTATGGGGCTATTCACATATATATATATATATACACTTATAAGTATATATATATATCATGAGTATACATAGACATATACACACATCTATACAGGTATGCATGTACATACATATGAACATATGCATATATACACATACATACATATGTACATGTATGCATATATGTACATATATACACACATACATACATATGTACATGTATGCATTTATATACATATATACATTTACATACATATGTACATATAAATACATATACATATATATCTATTAATGTCCTTTCTCCTGGGCTAATAGGCTTACTATCGACCACTATTGTGCATTCTATCAAAGACCCTATAATACTAAGATGGCTCACTCCCTATCTCTCCCATGGTAATGCAAATTTCGCAGTGCCACCTTGTGGTGGGTTTGATCAGCCTGGCTGCTGGTTGGTGTTTCACATGTAAACACATACAATTATATTATACATGAGATAGGTAAATATGAATGCACATCAATATGAAATTGATATGAACAAATACACATCATCATCGGCATCATCATCATCATCATCATCATCACACATCTTTCACATTCATATATACATTTATACATATAATATAGCAACTGTTTAACCAAGAGAACAGCCAGCGCACCAAGTGGTGGGTTTGATCATTTTGATTACACAGTACAGGCTGAGTGAGCCGTCTTAGTATTATAGGGTCTTTGATTCCATGGCGGGTATACTTCTGAGAGCGTCAGAGAAGAACAAAAAAGGGCCATCTAGCGCCAGTTCGATCGGGGAGTGAGCGGCACGCTGCTGAAGTGTGCCTTCGATATGTGCCAGTGGCCGCCGTCACAGGGGCGGAAGGCGGCATGACGGTATTGACCCGTCTCAGATTGAACCATTTAGACGGCGGTCAGCTTCCTAGCTTGGTGCTTGGCATTAACAGGATACAGCAAGGCCTGATTAGCTCAGTGTCAGGATAATGTGACTGAGGGGGATATCGGTTCATGGTGTTGGTGGCCTGATTTGGTGGGGCAGCATTATAAAATCGCCATGAGTGCGCACTGTCACAAGTCGGTACCCATCCTGATATGACCTTAGATGTTGCCAGGTCGCAAAACTCCAACAACCAACCAACAATATTCCTCCTTCGATTCACTCCTCCCCGCATTGTCTTCCTCTTCCCCGCCATATCCACTTGATTATAATAATAATATTAATATAATAATAATAACATATTTATTTCCACATGATCAATGTACACACAAGTTGATATTTATATCAGTAATTTTTTCACATGAAAAAGGAGAAAGCAAAAGTACAATACTTATGAGGTGCTTTCCCCATTTAAAATTAACAGATATACATTACTTATAAGACGGGGTGAGCGAGGACCGCCTTTCCATGTAGCTGCATCACCACCAGATCACCACCCCATCACCATCCCATCACTACCCCATCACGACTCCATCCCCATCCCATCACCACCCCATCACCAGCCCATCACTACCCCATCACCACCCCAACACGACCCCCATCACCACTCCATCACCACCCCATCACCACCCCATCACCACCCCATCACCACCCCAACACGACCCCCATCACCACTCCATCACTACCCCATCACCACCCCATCTCCAGCCCATCAGTACCCCATCACTACCCCATCACTACCCCATCACCACTCCATAACTACCCCATCACCACCTCATCACCACCCCATCACTATCCCATCACCACCTGATCATCCCTCCATCACTACCCCATCACCATCCCATCACCACCCCATCACCACCCCATCACCAGCCCATCACCAGCCCATCACCACCCCATCACCATTCCATCACCATCCCATCACCACCCCATCACCAGCCCATCACCACCCCATCACCAGCCCATCACCACTCCATCACTACCCCATCACCACCCCAACACCCCATCACCACCCCATCACCACCCCACCACCACCCCATCACGACTTCATCACCATCCCATCACCACCCCATCACGACTTCATCACCATCCCATCACCACCCCATCACCAACCATCACTACCCCATCACCACCTCATCACCAGTCCATCACCACCCCATCACCAACCCATCACCACCCCATCACCACCCCATCACCATCCCATCACCAACCCATCACCACCCATCACCACCCCAGCACTACCCATCACCACCCCATCACCACCCAATCACCAGCCCATCACCACCCCATCACCACCCCATCACCACCGAACCACCACCACCCCATCGCCACCTCATCGCCACCCCATCGCCACCCCATCACCACCCCATCACCAGCCTATCACCACCCCACCAACACACCATCACCACCCCATCACCATGCCATCACCACCCAATCACCACCCCACCACCACCCCATCACCACCCCATCATCACCCCCATCACCACCCCATCACCATCCCATCACCACCCCATCACTACGCCATCACCACCCCATCACCACCCCATCACTACCTTATCATCACCCCACCACCACCCCATCACCACCCTATCACCACCCAATCACCACCCCATCACCACCGAACCACCACCCCATCACCATCCCACCACCCTATATATCCTTCCCTACACATACTTCACCTTCCCCCAAAAAACAAACCAAATCTGCCTTCGATGCCAGCCAAATTGATAACACTCTCCACCCCTTCTTACCAGACTGAACTGAACCAACCTAGACATCTTCGTGTGTTGATGATATATGAACCCCATCAGTCTGTATTGCCTCTGGTTTATCCCTTGATGCACGTCCCAAAGGCTTAGCATTAAGCTGCCAGATTTCCAGGACAAGTCACACATAAACCCAGCACCGCCCTTTGTATATTGAGATAGATAAATTCCCCCCATAGAAAGTCACGGATGATTGAAGATGGCAAATGGCTATTTATTCCACAAAATCTTTACTTTGCCTCTAGTCTATGAAGGACATACCTTAGAATCACCCCATAATCTTATGCTACAGCAAAAATCCTATAATACTAAGACGGCTCACTCCCTATCTCTCCCATGGTAATGTAAATTTTGCAGTGCCACCTTGTGGTGGGTTTGATCAGCCCGGCTGCTGGTTGGTGTTTCACATGTAAACACATACAATTATATTATACATGAGATAGGTAAGTATGAATACACATCAATATGAAATTGCTATGAACAAATACACATCATCATCAGCATCATCATCTGCTTTGCCATCATCACACATCTTTCACATTCATATATACATTTATACATATAATATAGCACCTGTTTAACCAAGAGAACAGCCAGCGCACCAAGTGGTGGGTTTGATCATTTTGATTACACAGTACAGGCTGAGTGAGCCGTCTTAGTATTATAGGGTCTTTGGCTCCAGACAGCCTATCTGAGCCAGCTATTCTGTCAATGGCTTTAGTAGGGTTTGTTCGTTTTCTTCTTTCTTTCTATTGTTGATATAGTCAACATTTATACCTCAGAATATGCACTTTACACAATTGTATTTAGTAAACATTTATTCATCAGAATACACACTTGAAAAAAATGGTGTTGGTTTATGGTGTACATTTATTCATCAGAATATGCCCTTTTTCATTTTTATTGTTCTTTGGTTAAGATTTACTCACCAGCTTATATCCTTTTTACGTTGTTGTTTTTTGGTAAATTTATTCACCAAAATATATATATCTTTAAACAAATAATTAGTTGGTTTATGGTAAACATTTAATTGATAGGATATGCACTTTGTTTTTATTTTTGTTGTTCTTTGGTCAGCATTTATTCATCCGAATATACACCTTTTTTTAGGTCCGAAGCACTGATCTTCGGTCATATGGATTGCAGATATTTACGTGAAACATAAAGTACTTATGGAAATAATATTCATGTATGTAATTGTCCTGTCTTATTATTGTTCTGCTATCTAATATTGCTCCTGTAACCTTCCTTTTGATATGCTCCTTTCTACTATGGATTACTGGAGCTTGGGGTGCGGCCTGGCGAGCGGGAGGCTTTCTTCCAAGCAGCTCCGCTAATTCCCCTCCTTCGCTCCAGGCGGTGCCTCACCCACCTGCTATCTGCCCATTTCGCCAATGATTTAGCTCAATAACATTAACGGTAGGTCTTAAGGGCCAGCCAGAGTTATAGGCTCGATCCATACAAATGAGTCTTGTCTCTATTTCTGTTATGGAAGGAATTAATAATAATACTATAATATACTTAGGAATGCATAGATAGGTGCTGATATAGACTTTTCCCTTCTCTTCTATGCTTCAACCGAGAGATTATTCGAGGATAGAATAACAGATTAAGCATCCTCATATCCCCCTATATTGTTAATTATCCCCAAGTAGATACAATCTTTGCTAATCTGGACGACTTTGTTCCCGTGACTTAATGTCCATTCAGTGATAAGGTTTGATTTCAGATGGATAACAAAAAGAATGGTAAAAAATTAGTTCCACGGTTGTTGTGGTCGGATAGCGAGGTTTCCGGAGTAATCAGGCTCAGACTAATATAATTAAAAGACATGAGACTGAGATATTATATATTGGCATTTATTTTTTAGTAGTTATTTACAGAGTGTTTGTTTAGACATTATGTCACGAGGTTCACAGATGCTTAACCCTATAGTTACATTTATAAAGCTTGGAAGGGTGGGATGGTAATTTTAACGCAGCTTAAGTATACATCTTGATGGTTTAAGCATTAAGGCTGAAGTGATTCAAAGTATGGTTTGGGATTCAGTATATATACTGTAGGCTAGGTGGCGATCGAATCGGGGTGGCCACTGCCGGAGTTCAGTTTCTTATCGCCAGGTAGTGTCCTTTGCTACGTTGAAGCGACGTCGGTTCACGTATTTAATTACAGATGTTTTGGTAAAACATGCACAATTAAAAGACATGAGACCAACGTATTATATATTGGCATTTATTTTTTAGTAGTCATTTACAGAGTGTTTGTTGAGTCATTATGTCATGAGGTTCACAGACGCTTAACCAACAAATAGGGCAAGCGTTCTGGGAGCCGATGTGGCAGGACTCCTGGGGATGTATGTGTGGACTGCGTCAGAAGTCCAGCCTTCCGAGCTCTTTGATGTTGTCCAGTGGTGAGCCGAGCTGGGCAGAAGCCTGGGCTCTGCCCCTTGAAGGCTGTGTAGAGTTATAGCGCCTGGCGCCTGTTGGCCCGCCGCAGACAGGGCAAGTCATAGGGTGCTGAGCAGGGCAAGTCATAGGGTGCTGAGTAGGGCACATGTGCACAGGGGTCAGTTGTGATGCAACGCTGGTCCATCATTGTAGGGTGGTGTCCTAGACACGTAGGTGGTCGACATGCGTACCGGGCAGAAGGGAGACCCAAGGATCGCAGGGACATGGATGTAACTGGGTGTGGCTGATCTCCATAAGGTCTTTGAGGACCTTACATGTACGTTAAGTCCCATCTTCGTGATGGTTACGTCCTTTGGGTCTAATTGGTGGGAGTTCATGTAGCGTATGTACTCGTATGCCTGGCCTGATTTATTCTTCCATGTTCAGTGTGCCAGGCCAGCCACCATTGTTTGTATTAGATGGTCAAGATGTTGTAACAAATAACTTGGGGAGAGAGGCAAAAGATTAATACAATACCCAGGTTATCATAGTTGGGAGTGAGGGCATCGTCATGGCACACAAATACTGGCTGCATGCGTCATTCTGCAATCATGTCATTTGCATTTGCATGTCATTTGCTTGTTTGTGTGCTGTTTGGTCAAGGAATATCTGGGTGTCTTTGCCCAGTTTATGTCAGATACTACATCGGTGCTGAGCCGGGCTGCAACCAACCAGTTTCTATGGCACATGCGCAGATTATGGGGTTTCGGCCGGCTCCAGTACTCAGTACCTGTTGTGAGGTGGTATTGTCAGTGTTTATCTGGATGGTATATATGTATGCATCCTGTGGTGCCAAGTTCTTGAGTGCTACTATGAGGTTCAGGGCCTCAAGCTGTGCGATGTTGTGTTGTCGTGCGATGAGGGTGTGGGAGTACCTCGCAGTGTAGAAGTGTTTGGAGTACCCTCCTCCAGCATGTAGCGAGAAGTCACACTCTATGGTCCAGTTGGCTAACTCCTTTGGTCATAGTAGGACGATGCCTTTGGTCATAGTTTTGGATGTGTTTGACGTTTTGTGCATCGGCGTGGTGATTAGTTGTGGATGAGATTGGTGGCCAATTTACAGTGTAGTCGACCGGCCATCCAGACTCCAGAACGTTTGTTGCGATAGTCAATGAGAAGACGTTTCCAAACCTTTGTGCAGATAGTCCATGTGGTTTTCCAATAAGTTGGTGTCAGGGAAAGGCCACATGGACTTGAGGAGAGTGTATACTTGGTCCGCAATGAGTAGTCTGTCCGGCGAGCGATCTTCATATTTGGGAGCTGGCTCTGGTAACATTATCTAGGGTGCATCTCCGATTGATATAGTTGGTTGGCGAGTGCTTGCAGTTTCCAGAGAATATGTTTCTATTTGTAGCCCAACGTTAGTGGATGTTAAGTTGTTACTAGTGCAGTGTGGCTTGTATGCTGGGTCAGTGGCTAGATTATATCCATCGCCGCCGCCGTCTGTGCTTGCGGCATTAGAATGTGCAGTGTCAGCTTTTGTTACTTGACTTATTGTGTTTTTGTGGTCTTGATCTGGGTCACCATCTGGTTCATGGCTGTGAGCGATGTACCAATCGTCCCAGTTATTAATAGTGTCTTCTGTACTTAGTGACAAGTCAACGTGACGAGCAGGCTGGTGGGCACGAATACAAAGCGTCTTTGGCGTATGTTGCAAGACTTGTTACATTCTTGCATTGTCAGCAGTGGTGGTTGTCTGGGAGGTTTGCTGATGTCAGCATTTGAGATTACAGTTTTAGATGGATGGAAAGTGGTTTGACGTTTCATGTCATTAATCACATCCGATGCATTGTCTGACCTCAGGGTTGTTGTTTCATCTGTACTTTTTTCAGGTTTTGAATCAATGTATCATTTGTTATGTGTCTCGGTGGTTTTCACGCCCGCCTTGTGGTGTGCAGCCTCATCACTAGGCTGTGTGAGGTCAGTGTGGCCGCCGATATGAAATTGAGAAACTTGAACTGGAAAGCACAACAGCAAATTCTATTTTACAGACAAGAACTGAAATGGGTGTGTCAGTGTTTGCACCTGAGCTCATCAAATTTGTGTATATATATATATATACATATGTATATATATATGTATATATATATATTCAAAATTGACCATCTGAGTGGGTCTGGATGCGACAACGACCAGGCACAGCTGGCATACAATGTCAACGCCTATGACTAGTGGCTCCGGTGTGGCCGAATCTGGAACTACATGCAACATGCAGTAGAGCCTAGATAAATGGTATATAATAATAGAACAAACTGAAGAGGGTTAGTGTCCTTGTTCATATTCCACATAATAGATTATAGAGCACATATATACATATATATATATATATATATATATATATATATATATGGCGAGGTGAGGCCTATGCTTGAAATGAATCGATGACAGTTTGGTTGGTTCCTATGTAGTGAATACGGATCTGGAGAACCATGTGAGACTCGTCTGAAGGCAATCCCGTTCACATAATCACCTTGTAGTAGTTCAAATTCCAATAGCGAAATTCTCTGGAGAAAGCGAGTGGTCTGAAAAAAAAACGCCCACCCTGATGTAGCGGAGATTTTTACCGGGCAGCGTAGGTGCGCTCATATTGCCCTTTCTGCTCTTTCGCTTCGACTGGAAGGAGAGCATGATGGAGTAAGACCGAGTGAAATGCAATAAAATGACTCTTCTGTGGTGCACAGCCTAACGGACCCGGCGTTCAACCGTGGCATATTACTGTTCCATACTGGTATCGGCTGTCACTGCGTCTAGAGAGCTTGAATGGTGTCTGGGGATTTATCCTATATACTAAGGTCTTCATTTAGTTAAATACATTTTTTGGTAAATATGTTTATCTGCTGAATAAGTTCTTTTGTCAGGGCCGTAGCACTGGTCTCCAGCCAATTTTTTATTCAGGGTTATTTAACATTTACAGTTTTATATTCCGATGATTTTGCATTTCTGCAACTTTTGGGTTAAATGCATGAAATTGATCATGATAATCTAGTTTACTTTATATTGAAATAGCTTTGTTTTTAAATGGCTAACTATGCAGATATTTGAAGTGACAATATGGCCAAATTTAATGTTGTAAACCATGCAAAACTTCTGACATCATAGGCTTATACAATAGATGCTTCTATTAAATCTACTCAGTATGCTCTTCTATGTCAATTCAATTTTTCAATTTCTTTTTATTTTAACTCTCTGCAAGGTATGTTTACAATAAACTGAGGCGATACAATAAATGTATACAAATTCCTTACAGACAGAAAGGATCCCCAGAAACGCGATGCTTATCTAGCTGGTCTCCATGATGTGAATGAACAAGTGCTGACAATAACAAATGAGTAAACTTAAGCTACATTTTTAACTAATGATTATGATGAGATACTATGCATTCTTCACAGTTATAAAACACAAATTAATGATAGGAATATTATTATGTATGTTGTGTCATGGATTCATGCACTTACATGGGCAGTATCAGTAGTTATTTTGCATGTATGTTAATAGGGGTAAATTGTTATGTTCTTTGTCCATAGCCACTTGATATTTTAAATTATGTGAATAGTTAATGACAAACTATGTCCTAATAATATATATTCTTTACTGGTAATCGATTTAGTATGCAGTTGAGATAGCTTATCTTTAGTTTTTTACAGAAGTTTTTCATAGTTTTAATGTTTCTAATCTCTACTGGTATTGAGTTCCAGACAGATATTTAATTAAGTGCATCAGTATCTAAGTTAGATTGTAGAGAATCAAGTCTAGGTGAGTGTTTTGGTTTGGTAAATTTGATGCTTCATCGGACTATGCAGCTTTAAACTGGGATGTAAACCAAAGGCTTCTTTTGATGCGCGTCGTCTGGTATTCAAGGTAATGTGGTAGAATACTCAAATTGTACGACGGCAGTAGTCTGGTAATCAAAGTAATCTGTAAATACCCAAATTGCTGACTGTGGTAGTCCGCTAATTGAGCATGTTGCCGCGAGGCTAACATGTGTAATTTGCGCACGAGGCAAGTTCCTGCTGTTTACTTTGCTTTGCTGTCATGCTGCTATGCCACTCTACCTCGGTGCCTCTCGCTGTCACTTCCCCGACCCTCCCACCCTCTTTCTGGGGGGAGGGGTGAGCGCTGATCTCTTCTGTTTCAGCTTACTGTATCCGCCCCTGCCGGCACTTGATACACTGACTGCGTACTGAAGGGTCTCTGCCACCCACTGATAGCCTGCTTCAGGCCCCGCGATGATTTCATTTTCATTAAACTCTCAAAATGTTACCTGTTCTCATCTGTTGTCTTTGCCGAGTAGCGTGAATTGAATATAATGGCATCTATCCAGCTTCTTTGACTTGGTAGTCAATGAATGAAAATTAATAATGAAAGTAATGTGTATATTGCCAGATTCCTTGAAATTGAATGCGGTAGTCAGCTAATTGAATTATAATTGTATCTACTAGCTTCTTTGACTTGTAGTCTCTGAATTAAATTAATAATGAAAGTCATCTGGTAAATACCAGATTCCTTGACTGCAGTAGTCAGCTAATTGAATTATAATTGTATCTGAGCCTGTCTCAAAAGGTGATACCTCTTCTTTGTTTTTGTCCATTGGTAACGATTGACACAAAACAGCACAGAAACAGTTACAATGAAAACACAAAGGACATTTCGACTTCAAATCAAATATGTATATTCGATAGGGATTTTGGAACACCATGTAAAAAACAAATCAGTTTATCCTGAGGCAAATGCATAAGCTGATAATATGTTGATCGGTACAATGGACAAAGTTGTGTCCCATATGCTAGCACCTTTTGATGACAGTCTCATCTACCAGCTTGTTTGACTTGGTAGTCCATGAATTAAATTAATAATGAAAGTAACATGGCATTTTGCCGGATTCCCTGATTCTAGTAGTCCTAGCTAGTCAGGCAATACGGTACCTGTCTAATACCCCTGTCACACTACGACGTTTCTCTCCAACGCACGTCGACGTGTGTCAGTTTTTGGTGAAGCGTCGGGAAATGTTAGGGGGACGTTATGCGAACGTCGGTACACTATCCTGGACGTCGACAGTCGCCGGAGGGCGGCGGCGTGCGTAGTTGGTCGCTCAATGTTTTAAGCGTGTCAAAAAACTGCGACGATCCACAACGCACGTCAACACGCGGGTTCCAACATTATGGCGACGTCAGAAGGACGTCGACAGCGCTGGAATAACGTTATGCGAATGCTAGGCAGTCGCCACCTGCGTGTGACGGTCGTTCTTACACATTGCGCCAAACTGTTGCTTTGTTGTTTGATGTCCTAGCTACATCTAAGGTCATATGAAGACATCGCGCCAAGCTTTTTTTTTTTTTTCCCTCACGCGTCAACACCCATTGGCCGTGCGCGAATAACGCCAAACTTTTTCCCCAAACCGCCGAAAAGTTGGAGGTGCCTCGACGCATAGAAGATATTTTGCGTGCTGATGGCGCACCGGCGAGAAGCATTGTAGTGTGACAGGGCCATAATCTGGACCCTGCCCAGCTGGTGTAGGTCCGGCCCAACCCTCGTCACGAACACACAGATTCGATTATTCCCGAACCACCAACACACAACCCCCCCACCCACAACCCCCCACGCACATACCCACACACCCACCCACCCACCCTCAGGCACTCGAGGTAACATCAGGGCTAGGCGCACTTTGACGATCATTTCTCGCTAATATCTCCCGTTTGAAATATAATTACAAACCCTTCCGTGCGTATTTGTGTGTATATTATGTTTATATGAATATACATTTTATTTTGTATTCAATTTGCATTAATTAATTAATGCATGTTTGAACATTCTGTGAGTTTTCCATCATTTTAACGACCTAACCCATACCGCCATTCTTCCTTCTCTCCCCCCCTCCCCCACCTCACCTCCACCTCCCATTATTACCCGTCTCCCCCTCCCCGCTTTACACCCTCTCCCCCCCCCCCTCCCTTATCCCCCTCCCCCCTCTCCCTATCCCCCTCCCCCCTCCCCCCCTCTCCCACCTCACCTCTCCCCCGTCCCCTATCCCCTTCCCCGATCTACGCACCCTCTCCCCCTCCACTCCCCTCGTCCCCCTCCCCCACTCCACCTTCCTCCTCCCCTCCCCTCCCCTTTCCCTTCTTCGCCCCCCCCCCCCCCCTCCCCCTCTCCACCTTCCCCCGGCCCCCTCCCCTCCTCTCCGTCCTCCGCACTCTCCGGCCTTTCTATAATCGACATGCCCTTCATGCGATACAAAGCCAACCCGGCTTCATTAACTATTATCCACTAATGCCCTTCGAGCTATGAAAGCCAGCAAAGAGGGCAAATAAAACTACAATATAGGAAAATAAACTACATATTACAATATAATTCTACACCGGGTGCGTGTGATTTCTAAACCCATTGAGGAGCAAGCATAGAAATTGCAGTGATTAATCCACAAACTATTCTCAATTAAAATCCTTTTTTTCCTGATGTAACTAACATTGGTGGCATGGTGCGGGTAGTTCTGTGGGCGCTTAGTGGTGGCGCCACCGGTAGATTTGGCTAAGCGCTCCAGAATAATGGTGGTATTTCTTTTAGAAACATCCTTTTATTTATTCTCGCATTGGTCCTGATTCATCACGTGAATCTATGAATGTGAAATTTTTTAAATGAAAATGAATATGTAATTTAAAGAACGGTCAGAATCTCATTCTCTGTCTATATATAGAGAGAAGGAGAAATTCGTATGTATATACATACACACACATATATATATATATATATATATATATATATTATATTATATTACACATACATACATGATACATACATACATATATACATAACACTGTATGCATGCACATTATGATAAATCCCTCCAGTGTGTGCGGCATGAGGGGCGGGGCCACACAAATAGGTACTCCGATGTTGGGGGGGGGGAGGGGGGGGGGGCATTCCCCCAAGGCGCCTATGAAGGAATAAGAAGAAGTATATATTCCCCTAGCATTCATACTCATATAATGCGTTATACATCACATATATATACATCTATGTGTAATGAGTTAAAGCCTCACTGAACCCACTCAGACAGAAACTGGTATTGCTTGTTTGTTGTTAGGTTTATGGCCCATTTTCGCACACTTTTACACATTCGATGTATTGACTGGATTCCCGGGTAAAGGAGGGTCGCGTCGTTAAACCGGTTCCCTAAGTAATTGATGGTCTCTCCTCGAGTTCTTTCCGGTTCCGTTGCATCCCTTTGTCCCTCTGTGAAAAGGGCGTGTTTTGATTGGGAGCGCGGACCTAGTAGAAAGCACCGTGCCCGCGGCGCGCTGTCCCTTGGTTCACATGGACACTGATACAGTGATAGCCCAGCTAGCAGAGCGGACCTCAGAGAAAGCAGTTACCACGGTGTGGTTACCACCCCACCTCACCCCTTCCCAGTCTACCAAACGCCATTGCGTAGATGGTTGCTTGTTGGAGTTTTACGTCCTGGCAACATCTAAGGAAATATCCGGATGGGTACCGACTTGTCACAGTGTGCACCTATGGTGACTTTATAGTGCTGACCCACTGCGAAATCAGGTTGCCAGCAGCATGACCCGATATACCACTCAGTCACATTATCCTGACATTGAGGTAACCAGTCCTTGCCCTATCCTATTAATGCCAAGCGCCTGGCTAGGAAATGACAGCTATAAATTTGATAAGTCATTGGTTTGACTCGACAAGGAACCGAACTCCCGATCTTCTTCACGCTAGATGTGCGCTCTACCGATTCATCGACTGCGCCCGGTACCCCATAGAAATAAGCCAGCTAACATGCAGTAAGCTCCACTGAAGCACAAGCCGCCAATATACTGGTATTCCGAGTTTCCGCTGGTCCCTCATTAAGGACTGTAGCTGCGACCCAGCAGGCCGGGTCGCAGCTTCAGCTGACACAGTGGAAAGAGGGGGAGGTGTTGAAGACACATACAGCACCGTAGAGGAAATTATATTTTAGCTCATGTAAAATATTGAATACACCGTCCGCTTTTATTATAATAAAGCTTTTAGGGAATGACGTCACATTGTGGCAGGCCCAATTGGTAATTTGTGAGGTGGGGGGGTGGAACTGAACAGTCTTATATGGCCATCCTCTTTCCTAGTATCCCTTCATTTCTGATTTATTGAAGCCGTAGGCAACTTGACATCTAACCGATATATATATATATATATTGTCTTTACTGCATTCCAAATCCCATTTTAGCTGCACACGCCCTACCCCCTCTGCCTCCTCATCCCCTCCCCCTCCCCCCATCCTCCAGCACTCCCCTCCCCTTCCCTCCCTTTCCACCCTCCCCTTCTCTCCTCCCCATTCCTCCTTCCCCCCTCTCCCCATATCCCTCTCCCCCCTCCCCACCCCCTCCCATTCCCGCCACCTGACCTTTTTATCTATCCAGATGTTACTGCTGCAGGTGGTATTGTCATCGGCTGTAGGGGATGCACTCCAACATTGTCTCCATCCTACCTCCAAAGCAACCTACCTAACTCCCCTCCCCCCCTCCTCACCCCCCCCCCCCCACACACACACATCCCATAATCCCTACTGCCAAGAGCACCCGCCACACCAAATCATTCAGCGATGATTTCCCCCAAGAGCTCACACGTCATAACTGATATTTAGCGATATCTATCTAGCTATTATACATTACAATTCCCCCTTTCTTTTTTAATGACCACACAATTTTCTCTGCGAGAATTTATTTGTATTAAATTTTGGTTGGGAGACAATTTTCACCACCAGCCTGCCCTCTGACTGCAGTAGAAGAACTAGTGCACTTGGCACAAAACATAGCATGTGCGTTTTCCACCACTAACCCACCCTCGGGCGGTAGTGGCAGAACTATTGCATATTGGGTAGCAGCAGTTTACTGAACAGCATATTCCATAGTAAAGATTGTACAGTGCATTTCTCCCACTAACTGTCCCTTTGGTGGCAATGACAAGAACTAGCATATAACACATATATTGTGAATGCTCTGTGAAGAAGGTGGTAGTTGTGAAGAACTTTTGTTGTTGTTGGTACATTAGTTGTTTAAGCACGAGAAATTTCAATCGTGGATGACTGGTCTTCCTCATTCCATTGCTCTTTGCCCTATCCTGTTAATGCCGAGTGCCTGGCTGGAAAGCAACAAGTATACATTTTTAAGTCATTGGTTTGACTTGACCAACATTGTTTTAGAGGAGGAGGGTATTGGGAATTAAAGGCGCCTACTCGGGTGGCTTGTTGTGTTTGTATCGCTCATGCGCAAAAGGGAGTAATACATGCTGGTGCCTGGCTGGACCTGTTGTGTCCGCAGCCTGGGTCTACGGAAAGCAGCGATACTGTAAGGCGGCTGGTAACAGTGATGCTGGTTCTCTTCATTATGGGGATAAGGATGTGCTGGTACCAGGCAGCATCTGTTGTGTGTGGAGCCTACGTGACGGGGAACCAGCCTCAGTGTAGCGAGGCTGAGACTCAGTATGGGGATGAGGTGGACATGCTGGTACCCGGCAGTGTCTGTTGTGTCTGGAGCCTATGTTGCCAGGAACCAACCTCAACATAATAACGCTGAGACTCAATATGGGAATGGGGAGGTCATGCTGTTACCTGGCATTGTCTGTTGTGTCTGGAGTCTATGTCACTGGGAACCAGCCTCAGTGTAACGAGGCTGAGACTCACTATGGTGATGAGGAGGACACGCTGCTACCTGGCAGTGTCTGTTTTGTCTGGAGCCCATGTCACCAGGAACCAGCCTCAGTGTAATGAAGCTGAGACTCAGTATGGGTTTGAGGAGGATGTGCTGGTACCTGGCAGTGTCTGTTGTGTCTTGAGCCCAGGTTACTGGGAACCAGCCTGTGTTGGAGAAGCTGGTTTCTGGCAGTGTCTGTTGTGTCTGGAGCCTATGTAGCTGGAACCAGCCTCAGTGAAAGGAGGTCAAGACTCACTCTAACCAGCGACACGCAACCTGTGGCGTCTTAATGACGATTGGGGATTATTGTACTAACTAAGCCCATCACCAATTTAATCAAGGAAAACCTCATAATTAATAATAACCACAACATTATTGGGTTACGTCTTTTTCTCTTTTTATTGATCACACCTAGACGCGTAATTTGCTACCTTTTTTAAGTGAAATAAAATAGTTGTGTAAGTGTAGGATATTGGGGGCTTTAAGTTAAATTTATTAGTCAACAAATTATTAATAGTCCCCGTTGCTTGCCGCGTTCCTGAGTTCTATCTACTAAGGCATTGTGCCAGGAACCACCGTGCATTCCCACCCCCACCCACCCCCAATCACCCCCACCAACACCCATCTACCCCCACCCTCCCCCCACAGGCTTTCCACCAACACACCTTCCTTTCTGCTATCTTTAAAGCTGCAGAGTCCAGTGAAAACATCAAATTTTCAAAACATAGACAATCATCTAGATTTAATTTTACATATCCAAATTAGATACTGGTGCACTTATTAAACTTGTGTCACCACACAGACGGGAATACTGAGGCAATTGAATAGAACCTCTTACCGCAGAAGCATATGGTGTCAGAGTTCTGGCGTGCTTGGCAACATTCATTTGGCATGGTTGCACTTCAAATATCTTGAAAGTTAACCATTTAAAATAAAAGTTACTTCAAACTAAAGTAAGGTAGGTTATAACAATCAACCTAATATATTTAACTCAGAAAATGACAGAAACTCAAAACCATCGGACTATGCAACTTTAATGTAATGCACCCATGATTTATTGCGCTGTGAAATAAATGATGATAATAATAATGATAATAATAATAACCATGAAAATAATAACAAGTCATTTGGTATGCCAATGCACTAGGTGACTGGGCGAGCCTCTGTGGTATCTTTGTTAATTGTCTCTAGCCATTTCACTTCATTCTGGAAGTTTGCTTCACACAATAACCCTGTGCATATTGGCGTGCACAATAAACTGTGAATGATCTATCTTGATGAGAACATGGTCGCCATTCCTTTATCCCTTGTGACTGGGTGCGGTGGCCGAATCGCTAGAACTCACAAGCGGAAGTTCAGGAGTTAGGTTCCCGGTCAAGTCAAACCGATGACTTTAAAATTGAAACCTGTCGCTTACTACCCTGGCACTCTGCATTAATAGGATAGGGCAAGTACTGGTTAGCTCAATGTCAGGATAATGTGGCTGACTGAGATACCGGGTCATGGTGCTGGTGGCCTGATTTCCCAGTGGGGCAACACTATAAAGTCGCCATGAGTGTGCACTTCAACAAGTTGGTACCCATCCTGATATAACCCTAGATGGTGCCAGGACGCAAAACTCCAACAACCGACCAACCATTTATCCCTTGCGACTGGATGTCTGTGCAAAGATGCAGTCTATTGTCTCCTTTTTTGTTGTTCTATTTTTAAAGGCATAACTTCAATGAAATAGGCTAAGACATTTCAATCAGACATACTACTTTGAACCTGGTACTCCAGATATAGTATTAAATCAGACATACTACTTTGAACCTGGTACGTCAGTTATTGTATTTGAAGGTATTTTTTCAAATCAATTTAGGATATTTAAATACAATTTGATTTTCTATAGCGGTGGTTTTTGCTTTTGATTTACAATTGTTATTCCAGATGGCACTGCCGATATAAAGCCAGTGCGATTTTCCACCAGGTCGGTAACAACGACCAAAGTATAATGGCATGGAGTATTCAGCACCACATTAACTGATAGGAAAACTTCACATTTAATTATTACTTGCATAATGCATTATGCGGTACATAATCCCCTGAGTACGGCTTTATGGTTCTTTGCACTTCCAATTCCCAAGTTTTGATGACATCAGATGGGCTCATAGAAAAGGGCCACAAGACCAATTTCCCACTACTGATGAATATATGTAATCTGATGAATAAAGATGCTTCATTTAATATTTTTGTTTTTATTTAATTATTGTTTTTTTTTAAGGGAACAGTTATCTCATGATTACGGCCAGTTCGGCGAAATTGAAATCATCAGGAAGTCATCGGTGGTGGTTTATATACATACTGGTGAATATGGCCTATGCTGCCGACACTGCGTAAAGCAACTACCAATCAATCAATCAATCAATCAAACATACTGGTAGGGTCTGCCAATAGATGGAATACACAGATAAAGAGAACAGCTGTGGGTGGGTGGGTGGGTGAGTGGGTGACGTGAGTGGTTCGGTGGTATTGGAGGGAGGACGAGGTGGGGGGGGGGGGAGGGGAGAAGATAGGATACTAGACCTTCAGACAGAGAGTGGTGAGAGAAGAGCATGATGATGAACTATAACAAAGAAGCCACTCCGACTGGGGAAGCCACAACTTCTCGGGAAACCATTAGGGTGAATAATGAATGAGCCAATTTCTGGAGGCGAAGAGTTATGGTGCCCTGGGTCTGCCAATAACAATAACAGAAGGTGATTACACCGACTTTACTACCTTAGTTCCTGGGGTGATATGAGCCTGAAGGCCTTATATACTACATACATATATAATATGATGATATTGGTTTCTTGTTGTTGGTTGGTATTTTGTTGTTTTTTTGTCTATTTATTTGTTGACTTTTTTTTTGTCTTCAGCTTTAGGACCAATTTTGTTTTGGAGGGGGGTTCTTTTGTTTGTTTTTTGTTGTTGTTTTTTTATGTTGTCTTTTGTTTTTGGTAAATATGTTTATTCTGCTGAATAAGTCTTTTGTCAATGCCACAGCACTGGTCTTCCAGCCATTTTTCAATTCAGGGTTATTTACACAAAGGTATAATAAGGTATACAATAACTGTTGAATACACAATGTGCAGCATGTAACACAATGACATTTTGTAACCCAGAAGTTCCATAGCAATATGGTAACAGTACTGTCATATCATCATCATCATGCTGTCAGTCGCGATGCGACAAAGACTGCTTTCATTACTTGACTGCCGCTCTCCATTTAGCTCTCTGCTGTGAGAGTTGCGTCCATGAGTCGGTCTTAATGTCTCTCAGCTTCAGGTTTCTCTTGATGGTATCCTTGAACCGGAGACGGGGGCGCCCTCTCTTTCTGTAGCCAGAAGACAGTTGAGAATAGAGGATCTGCTTTGGTAGCCTGTCTGATGACATCCTCATGAGGTGTCCAGTCCACCGGAGATTCTTTTTGATCAGAAGATCTTCCATAGAGGGCAGCCCCATCCGTTCGAGTATTTCCTTATTCGTCACTTTGTCCTTCCAGGTTAGCCTCATGATTGAACGCAGATGTCGCATCATGAAGGCATGCAGCTTTTTCACCTGCTGTCTGTACACTGTCCAGGCCTCGGCTCTGTATAGTAGGGTGGATAGCACGATTGCGCGGTAGATCTTACCTTTGACCCGAATGGACACATGGTGGTTGTTCCAGAGTCTCTGGCGTAGTCGGCCGAAAGATGCGCTAGCCTTGGCCATCCTCCTCTGTATCTCAGCATCAATGCTTCCATCACTTGATATAGTGCTTCCGAGATAGGTGAATTCCGGAACAGAGTTCAGCTTGTTTCCGTCAACCATGATCTCCTCCTCTCGGGTTCTTGTAGAGTTGGGTTGGTACAGTACCTCCGTCTTCTTGATGTTAATTTTCAGGCCAAACTTCTTTGATGCATCGGAGAAAGCGTCCACTATTTGCAGAGTGGGCAACCAGTGCACTGTCATCTGCGAATAGTAGCTCTCTCACCAGTATCTGAGTAGTCTTGGTCTTCGCTCTGAAGTGTGCGACATTGAATAGGTCAGCGCTCTGTCTGGACTGTATATAGATGCCATCCCCCATGTCTCGGAAAGCCTCATCTAGCATTGCTGATAGGAAGATGGAGAAGAGCGTGGGGGCCAGTACACAACCTTGCTTGACCCCATTGGTAACCCCGAACGATTCCGAGACTTCCCCTCCAGCACTAACGGTCGCCATCATTCCTGTATGTAGAGCCTCGATCATAGTTGTGAACTTCTCTGGGCATCCATACTTCCTCAGTAGCTGCCATAGCCCGGTCCTCCCGACTGTATCAAATGCCTTAGTGAAATCGACAAATACCATGTACGGTGGTCGGTCCTGCTCAATGCACTTTTCTTGTAGCTGTCGGAGACAAAATATCATATCCACAGTGCTCCGGTTACCTCTGAAGCCACACTGTGACTCCAGAACTACACCAGGTGTTATGTGAATAGATAGTCTGTTGAGTAGGATCCTGGCGAAGATCTTCCCTGCTATGGAAAGAAGAGAGATTCCTCTATAGTTCCCACAGTCTGTTCGATCACCTTTCTTGTAGATGGTTACAATGCTGGCATCCTTCCATGCTTGGGGTACAGAACCCTCCTCCCAGGCATTGGTGATTAGTTGGTGCAGTCTGTTGAGCAGATTGTCTCCTCCATGCTTCCATACCTCGGCAGGAATTCCATCACCCCCAGGTGCTTTGCCATCTTTCAGGCTGGCGATTGCTCTAGCCATCTCATCCATGGTTGGAATCTCATCGAGGCATGTTTTGGTAATGCGCTGCTGGATGTTGTTCAGAGCTTCGTGATCTATGTCGCCAGGGACGTTGAGTAGCTTCTGGAAATGTTCGCTCCATCTTGCCACAACTCTCTTGCTGTCGGAAAAGGTCTCCGTTCCATCTGTTGATTTCAGGTGAACAGTTGTTTGTTTGTTGTTTGTTTGTTGTTGTTTTGCATCCTAGCAACATCTAAGGTCATATCAGGACGGGTACCGACTTGTGACAGTGCGCACTCATGGCGACTTTATAGTGCTGTCCCACTGGGAAACCAGGCCGCCGGCACCATGACCTGGTATCCCACTCAGTCACATTATCCTGACACTGAGCACACCAGTCCTTGCCCTATCCTAATAATGCCGAGCGCCTGGCTAGGAAGCGACAAGTATCAATTTTAAAGTCATTGGTTTGACTCGACCGGGACTCGAACCCACGATCTACCAGCACGGGAGACGGACGCTCTAACTCATTCGGCCATCCCGTCTGGTCACAGCTCCCTTCTTCACGGGTCCCCACACTTCCTTCAGTCCGCTGTAGAAGCCCTTCATGTTGTTTCTGTCTGCAGCTCTCTGCAGCTCCTCTGCCTTCATTTCCCACCAGTCTGACTTCAATGCACGGGTGCATTTTTGTAGCAATCTGCAGGCATCTTTGTATGCTGCAGTGGTGGATCTAGTGTTCCTGGTCTGCAACACTCTCTGGTGGGCTTGGTCTCTTCTGCTCATAAGATTCTGTAGATCCTGATTGTTGGGGTCGAACCAGTCCTGATGTTTTCTGTCTGGCTTGCCGAGATAAGTTTTAGCTGTGTTGTATACAACCTGTTGCAACGCTGCCCATTCCTCATCTGGTGTTGGGCTTTCCTTCTCCTCCCATTGTGCGAGAGCGCTGTCCATCTCCCGCTCGAAGCTCTCCCTGTGACTGATGGTACTTAATTTTGCTGTGTTGAGCTTTGTTGGTTTATTTGTCCCCTGCCTGTTGTGTTTTTCTTGTATTCTGAATGCCACTTTTGACCTTAGCATCTGGTGATCGGTCCAGCAGTTAGCTCCACGCATGGCTCGAGTACTGTGGATGTCCATCTTATCCCGGCACCTTGTGATGATGAAGTCGATCATATGCCAGTGCCTGGAACGAGGATGCATCCAAGTGGTCTTGCGTTCATCCTTCTGCTTGAACATGGTGTTTGTCACTATCAGTTTGAACTCAGAGCACAAAGCCAGTAGGAGCTCACCATTGGAGTTGCATTTCCTGATTCCATGTTTGCCCATGACCAAGGGCCACTTGTCATTGTCTCTTCCTATCCTTGCATTGAAGTCTCCTATCAGCAGTAGCTTATCAGTGTGAGGGATGTCACTGAGTGTACTTGCCAGCTGGTTGTAGAAGGCCTCCTTGTTATCATCTGGGTCTGTCGTTGTTGGAGCATACACACTGATAATTGTAGCAAAGTTGTCCTTGCTCAAAGGTAGTCTCATCGTCATGATTCTGTCACTTACTGGCCGTGGCATTTCTGTCAGCTTTGTGACGATGTCCTTTTTGATAGCAAAGCCCACTCCTGCCTCCCTTCTCTCTCCTTCGGGTTTGCCACTCCAGAAGAAAGAGTATTCCAGGTCATTGAGACTACCAGACTCTGAGAACCTTGTTTCGCATAGGGCGGCAATGTCGATGTTGTATTTTGCCAGTTCCATTGCTACTAGTGCCGTATGTCTTTCTGGTCGGTCAGCTGCTTCTCGGTCGAGAAGAGTCCTGACGTTCCATTGGGCAATTGTCAGTAGTTGTGTTGTGTTGCGTTGTGTTCCTCCTAGCTGAGTTTCCGCTGTCGATGGAAGATGAGCTCGAGCAGCGCGGTCCTTGGTAACCCGGGCGACGACCGAGCCGGTATGGTGTTTTGTGCGGTTGTACATTTCATGAAAGCTGCCTGCAAAAGTGTTGAAGTGCTGCTGGCTTTTGCAAGTTACCAGCGGCACTCTCTCGGGGAGCAAATAGAGGTTTCACACCGGCAAGAACATGTCAAGACAGGTGCAAAACTATTTGTCCCTGCAATGGCTGGTCGGGAGATGTTGGGAGTTCCATACATCAACCGTCCTTAATGCTGCCACAGTGACATGGTTTTCTGTTTAGGGTTTGCTCCCTTAGCCTTCGGTTCTGTCAAGGACCTGTACCACAAGGCAGTGGTTTAGAACTCTGCAAGGAAGGGGCGTCAAACTCCCGGAGGTATTGCTATACCTGCATACCATATACTAGATCAATATTAGTCAGATCAATATGAGTATTTACATGGTATTTAGAATGTAAGCAGAAATATTCTTCTATATTCATTTAGTAAAGTTGTAGTAAGTTTTAATGTAGAGTCTGTTCAATTGAAGTTAAGCAAGCGGTATATAAATGTCAGTTTGTTAATATATTCTAGTGTTACTCTAGTGTAGTTATGTGAGTTTATGAATTATGCTGTTATGGTGGGGTTACTAATACACTAGACCAGCTGTGACCAGTGAAGCAGTGGGATCAATTAATCCCAGTGCATTTTGGTCTTAAATTTAGCATTTGTATTTGGACTGTCTGTCATTGTATATGGTTGACTGGAAATAACGGAGGAAGAGCAACAAATAAAAGCGGGTTGGGGGGGGGGGAACTTTCTTTCTTCTTTATTTCTTTATTTAGAGGGGTAGGCTTTCCATCCTAGCCCCAGATATCAAGACGGGCACCTATAGGAGGAAAATTGTGTTTTATTGCAATTAATCAAATTCGAGATATGTATTCATCAACAATGTGCAGTTTAAGCCACCAAGTTTAAAGCTGCACAGTCCAATAAAAGCATACACTTTTCAAAACCACAACAAGTATCTAATTGTTATCCTACATATCTAACTTAGATACTGATGCACTTATTAAGCATGTGTTGCCACACCGAAGAGAATACCATGCCAATTTAATAGAACATGTTACTGCTGAAGCCTATCGTGTCAAAGTTTTGACGTGCTTTGCCAAAATTAATTTCACATGTTTGCACAAATATCTCAAAAAGTTAGACATTTAAAATAAAATTTCCTTCAAACTAAAGTGAGGTAGATTATATTTATAACAATCAACCTAATATATTTATCTCAGAAAAATGACAGAAACTACAAACCATCGGACTATGCAACTTTAATCTTGAGATGTGGTGCATGCCTTGCCTCATCTGCCAGTCTTTGCGCCCATCTCCCGTTATTATTATTGTTATTATTATTGTTGTTATTATTATTATTATTGCCTGGCGATAGGGCACGGCGGCCGAATCAGTAGAGCGCAGACCTCGCGTGCAGGAGATCGGGAATTCGGTTCCCGGTCGAGTTAAATCAATGATGTTTGTTGTTGTTTTACGTCCTATCAACATCTAAGGTCATATCAGGACGGGTACCGACTTGTGACAGTGCGCACTCATGGCGACTTTATAGTGCTGCCCCACTGGAAGACCAGGCCACCAGCACCATGACCTGATATCCCACTCAGTCACAGTATCCTGACACTGAGCCAACCAGCCCTTGCCCTATCCTAATAATGCCGAGTGCCAGGCTAGAAAGCAACAAGTATAAATTGTTATGTCATTGGTTTGACTCGACCAGGGTTCGAACCCATGACCCCACGATCTACCAACACGGGAGATGGACGCTCTAACTCATTCGGCCATCCCGTCTGGTCAACTTATAAAATTGATAGCCTACTTGTTGCTTTCTAGCCTGGCACTCAGCATTAATAGGATAGGGCAAGGACTTGTTAGCTCAGTGTCAGGATAATGTGGGATATTAGGTCAGAGTGCCAGTGGCCTGATTTCCTAGTGTGGTAGCACTATAAAGTCACCCTCCATGAGTGTGCACTGTCAAAAGTCGGTACAGCTTATATGTTGCCAGGACGTAAAACTCCAACAACAAACATATTGCGTGGCGCGGTCCCCTCCTGGCCAGGTGTTCAAAGACCTGCTTCCCTCTAGCTGATTGACACTGGCCTATATTACTCCGACTCGCTGAGCTGCTCTCCCAATCCCACCCGCTAAGTGACCGGGTTATTTATAGCTCACCTGGTTAACCACCAGAGATTTACCGCGCCGCGCCACTGCTTCATAATATGTGCTTTACCGAGATCACCTCCCAATTGCTCACTCGTTGACTATTGCTCAATACCCCATTTATCGCCCACCAGATTGGTGGCTCCCTAATATATTGCGTGGGACATTGCCCACTGCCTTATTTATCGCTCGCCCTCCCGCCGAACCACTCTCTCATTGTGGAACACCTACATGCCGCTAGGCGCTGCCACGGCGAGACCTATGGACTCCCCCCACCAGTCCCCCCCCCCCCCACTAGCAAGATGGCGTTATGGGTAGAGCGCATGCTTTCTATGCGTGAGGTTGTAGGATCAGTCCTCAGCCGAGTGAAACTAAGGATCGCTCCTTTCATCCAGCACTCACTCAGTTCATGGACTGAAGGAGTCTGGACTAGTCATCTATTGCTCCAGCTTCCCCAACCTCAGCTCCGATGGTGGTGCCACCACCCGCTTCACACTGTAACCACCACTCACTGTACCACTGAAAAAACCGAGCCGAAAGGACGTCTCCTTTTTGAGTATGGCAGAAACTCAAAGCCAACAGGGTGTGCAACTTTAAGTAACTCAGTATCCGCTCACAATGTGATCCTGTTGTCCTCATGCCAGAGGGGTGCATTCCCTGATAAGCGTAACACTGGCAGCGATTAGCCTCCCACATGTAACAGATTTACTGGACTGTGTGGTGTAATTAGTTGTTTATGCGCTAAAGGAAAGCACCACATAAAGAATCAATTCACTCACTAAATGATCCAGACCCAGATTCACACATGCAAAATTGTCACTTCCCATATGTCAACATCACAGGTGCTCAAATCAGAGGTGCTCACATCTCAGATGCTCACATCCGATATGTTCACATCTCAGATGCTCTTATCGCATATGTTCATTACCCAGATGCTGACCTCACAAATGTTCACATCAGAAATGCTCACATGCCATATGTTCACACGCCCAATCCTCCCATTCCAAATTCTCATATCGTAGATGCTCGCATCCCAGATGCTCACACCACAGATGCTCACATCACAGATGTTCACATCACGGATGTTCACATTACAGATTCTCACATCACAGATGATCACGTCCCAGATGTTCACATCACAGATTCTAACATCACAGATGATCACATCACATATTGTAACATCACAGATGATCACATCACAGATGTTCACATTATAGATCGTCCCAACATGCTCACATCGTAGATGCTCACATCCCAGATGCTTATATCACAAATGTCCAAATCTCGGATGCTCACATCACTGATGCTCACATTATAGATCCTCCCATTCAAAGGGTGTTCACCCCCGATACTCACATACAAGGTGCTCACATCCCAGATGCTGACATCCCAAAGGCTCACATATCAGATACTCATATCCCAGATGCTCAAATCCCATATTATCACATCACAGATGCTCAAATCACAGATACTCACATCACAGATGCTCAAATCCCATATTATCACATCACATATGCTCAAATCACAGATGATCACATCACAGATGCTCACATCCCATATTATCACATCACAGATGCTCAAATCACAGATGCTCACATCACAGATGCTCACATCACAGATGCTCACATCACAGATGCTCACATCCCACAGGCTCATATCAGAGATGCTCAAATCACAGATGATCACACCCTATATGCTGTCAACGGAGACTATCAGCATCACCCCCCTGGTTCCCTATGACCATTACCGTACACCGTACATAATTAAATGGGAGAGCCCGCCTTGTGGCAGCAATGCGAGGTGACTTATTGAATGAACGCTGCACCTGCCTGACCAATTTCGCTGACACTCGGCGATGTTATTATATTGTTTGTGTGTTGTTGTTTTACGTCCTAGCAACATCTAAGGTCATATCAGGACGGGGAACGATGTTATTTTACATTGTCTACCCTGTTGTCACATTTCTGTTGTCTATGTTACCCATTGACCCCTCCCCCCCATCCACATTTGACAAACAACTATTATAACTCAATGACTCGAGACCCACTACCCCTACTTTAGACCCATTACCACCACTGGAATAACTACATCTTCAACCAGCAATGCACACAATATAAACCACTATACATGCACAACATGGCACTATTTAAAGACTAACCGTTATTAAAACCAAATCTAACTGATATACAAACACAGCATATGATTTAACCACTAGTGTACATTACTGCACACTCTATCTTGATGCATATACCTTGCACTATGTTGAGTGCATATGCTGTACACTATGCAGCATAGGCTGCTTCCCCACTTTCTTTTATGTTCAGAATGGGTTATGCTGCACACAATGCAACACATTCCACTTCCACTATGTACAGATGAAATGCGACCACTCCGACAGCTGGAAGACCAGTGCCCCGGCGCTGACAAAACATGTACTCAGATGAATAAAAATATTTACCCCAAAAAAAAAAAAATGTCGAGAACAGGCTTTATTGGATCGGGGCAATGCGAAGGATCTGCTCTCCCTCCTCTCTGCTTCTCACAATGCAATGAGCAGCTCGGAGCTTCTGTCCGGGTCTATTGCTCAGTGTGTTCGCCTATCTGGAGCATTGTCAAATATCTCCAAATATTCCCCCTTTTTATTTTGTAATGAATTGTGTGATATGTCCCAGTTTCTAGACACACAGGGGCCTTGATTTCGTTAAAATTGTTATATTCATTGACTAAGCAGGGGAAATTTCAATTGCCGATAATTGGTCTTCCTCATTTCATCGCTCCTTGCCTTAATCCTAGTTATGCCAAGCACAGGCCTAGATAGCCCAAAGTATGGATTTTCAAGTCCATTGGTTTGAATCAGCCAGGAGTTGAACCATGGCTGTGAATCCTATGGCATCTAGTATATAATATTCCAGGTTGGTTGGTTGGTTGGTTGGTTGGTTAGTTGGATGTTGAAGTTTTATGTCATGGCAACATCTAAGGTCATATCAGGACAGGTGCTGACTTGTGACAGTGCACACTCATGGCGACTTCGCAGTGCTGGCCCACTGGCAGATGAGGCCACCAGCACCATGACCTGATATCCCACTTAGTCACATTATCCTGACACTGAGCCAACCAGTCCTTGCCCTATTCTAATAATGCTGAGAGCTTCAGGTGGGACTTTGGAGTTCTTACGTAGCAATGCATGATGAGATTGCTCATGTATATTTCGGGGCGACATATGGGTGGTGAGGTGATATATGTATGTAGCGAATGGATCACGTGGTACAGACGGGGATCGGCCCTGGTTTACTGTTTATTCAGCGATAGTTTGTTTGTTGTTGTTTTACGTTCTAGCAACATATATGGTCACATCAGGACAGGTACCATCTTATGACAGTGCGCATTCATGGCAACTATATAGTGCTGCCCCACTGGGAAATCAGGCCACCGGCACCATGACCTGATATCCCACTCAGTCACATTGGTTGTAATGTTTACATTGCGATTACATTCCTCGGGGTATTATTAGTATGTGAAGTTTACTTAAGACTCTCCACAGCCCCACCTATCGGTCCACTGGTGCATTAGTGCTGCCACCTATTTTGACCGCACTCTTCTAGAGGGCACGACTATCTCACTGTGCAAAGAAAGGCTTGGCATGTTCCCATGATTACCAGATTATTATTCAAGCATGTTTCGGTTTAAATGTAAACTAACACAGATTTTCTTCTTTTTTTCCTTTTTTTTCTCTTTTTTTCCCCCTTTTTTGTGTGTACATTTCCCGTGTGCTTTTACACATTCTATACATTTACTAATACAACTAAGTATCTGAGTCTTGTCCTCCATAAGACTGAACAGTGATTATCCGATATTAGGGCTTGAGGATTGCTTAGAGCCTCTTGTCTAAATTGTGGAAATGTCTAGAAAAAAAGAAAATGTCTAAATCTCTCCTCTAATATTGCACATGGATGTTTGTGCGTTGGGATTTTATGTGGTAGCAATATATATGGTCATATCAGAACTGTTAACAACTTGTAACAGTGTGCACTCATAGTGACTTTCTAGTGTTGTCCCACTGGGAAATCAGGCCACCGGCACTATGGCCTGATATCCTACTGAGTCATGTTATTCTAATACTGAGCTAACCAGCCCTTGCCCTATCATAGGCTAGGTAGCAAAAAAGTATCAAAAGTCATTGGTTTCGCTCAACTGGGATTCAAACTCATGTCAAGACGATGACGACGATTGGGGGTGTTTGTAACCTTACGACGGTTACTGGTTGCAGAACTGCAACATTGGGTAGAGAGGCTCCGATAAATCGGCCCAATCTGTGGTTGAAGACTTAACATCGTAGCGTAGTGTTGTAGAAGCTGGAGAAATCTTCACAACATTGTAACGGTGAGGCGTTGGGGCGGCAGCGAATCTCTTCGGTCCGGCGTGTAGTTGAGCTGTAGGTGTAGTGTAGTGTAGCACTTGAATCCGGTCAGCAGCAGCGGTTTGAGGAAGGTGGCCAAAGGTGGGAGCAGCGGTCGTTCCAGCAACAAAAACAAGACAAGAGAAATCGTAAAGGTGAACGGCCCCACCCAAGAACACAACTACCCTGGTCAGGGGAAGAAGTGTGCCTGGGAGAAATCGAACCTGTGGCTGGGCGCCTTTATACTGCTGTCCTACTGGAAGATTAGGTCACAACCACCATGCCCCGATTTCCCACTCCATCACATTATCCTGACACTGAGCAAAGCAGTCCTTATCCTATCCTATTAATGTCAGCCATCAGGCTAATTAGCGATATGTGTAGATTTTGTAAGTCATTGGTTTAATTTGGCTGAGGTTCGAACCCAAGACCTTCCACGTGAGAAACCAGCCAGTGCTCAAGCTGCGGAGTGGTTAGACCATGGGTTTGTTTGTTTGTTTGTTGTTGTTTTACGTCCTAGCAACATCTAAGGTCATATCAGGACGAGACCATGGGTTATATATTGTATGGTCGCATTGACCAGCAGGGGTGTGTGGCAATCTGTGGGTGTGTGGGGATGTGCGGGTGTGTATGGATATGTGGGTGTGTGGGGATGTGTGGGTGGGGTGGGTGATGGGGTACGTGGGTTGGAACAGAAGGCTGCCAGCATCATGTGGATCACGTGACACTCATATTGGGAATAACATTGGTCAGTTATTGTCAGCACGTGCATGCGCAATGGGACATGCGCGGCCGTGGTGCGCATAGCGGGGCTGATAGGTGATGGGCTGGGAGTGACATCTGATGGGATTCTGATACCTTATTGAAGCCGCCGTATTCATGGTCCATGTTACCCCACCACACACAGACACACAGACACACACATACCACAACAGGGCGCTGTGGCCGAATCAGGAGAGCGCTGGCCTCGCATGCGGGAGATGGAGAGTTCGGTTCTCGGTCGAATCAAACCAATGATATATCAAATTGATAATGGTCACTTCCTAGCCTGGCGCTCAGCATTAATAGAATAGGGCAAGGACTGCTTAGCTCAGTGTCAGCATAATGTGACTGAGTGGGATATTGGGTCATGGTGCCTGTGGCCTGATTTCCCCTGTGGGGCAGCAATATAAAGTCACCATGAGTGTGCACTGTAGCAAGTTGGTACTTATCCTAATATGACCTTAGATGTTGCTAGGACGTAAAACAACAAACAAACGCAGTGACTTTTAATTTTGTCGCATCCATCAGAAGAGCATTGTGTGGTGGAAATCCTGTATTAGATAAGGCCTGTTGCACAGAGCATCATGCTACACAGTGAGCTGTTACCGATGACATTTATTCTTGACACATCCATCAGTTTTGTGGTGGAAGTCCTCTATTAAGTGAGGACTTTTTCACAGATTCCAGACTACACGGTGAGCATAACATTAGTCCTTGCCACAAAATATGTTTTTTTAAATATATATTATTGGTACATTATCTGATTGAGCAAAGGAAATTTCAATCGTGAACGATTGGTCTTCCTCATTCCACTGCTCCTTCCCCTATCCTAAGAATGCAGAGCGCCAGGCTAGGAAGCGACAAGTATCAATTTGTAAGTCATTGGTTTTACTCGACCAGAGTTCGAACCCACGATCTACCAATGCTATTACTATAATTATATAACTATGCTTTTATAACATAAGATGGCTGCCGAGAAAGAACTGCATATTAAGGATTGCCTCATAGCTTTATTGAGGTGACAGTACTAATGCACCAGTGGACCAATAGTTGGGGCTGTGGAGAGTCTTAAGTATGCAATACCTTTTCGACAGCACGCTTCAAATTGAACATTGCTTCTTCAACTGTTCTCAGAGGTTAGGGTGATGGTAGTAATCATCTATCGTTGTAAATAGCTATTACTATAATTGTGGTGTTCTCTGTGGCGGAGTGGTTAGAGTGTCTGACTTTTTTCTAGGTCGGTGTCCTAATCTGAAGGTCGGTGGTTCGATTCCCCATGCCCCCATGTCTGCCAATTTGGATTTCCACCGCTGTGTATAACTTACAGCGTCATCAAAGGCCGGTTGCTCTCATACCATGTCTATGTGGTGTGGGAGGTTAAAAATCCCCTGGGTCGGTAAAAGTGTAGGCTCGGGCTTTCTATCGACAAACTGCCTAATGGTGAAAACAAGCCTATTCAGGCTTATCCATGATAGGTAGTATAAATCTTCAACAACAACAACAAATGTAACTATAATATTATAACATAAGATGGTTGTCGAGAAAGAACTGTACCTTATAGATTGCCTAGTAGCTTTATTGAGGAGAAATTAGCTTTTTAACAAAGACACATAACAAGGATGGGGTACGGCTTCTATTAAGGTGCAGCGTATATTTCTAGGTTGTGTCATTTTTCTGATTGAAAAATAACATGCGTTAAAATGTCTTCATACCTTTTTGACATGTCTACTTCCAGGTGAAAATAACATGGGTTAAAATGTTCTCATACCCTATTGACATTTCAACCTCCAGGTGAAAATAACATGCGATAAAATGTTCTCATACCCCTTTCACCTTTCTATTTCCAGGTGAGTTTTCAAATGCCGATATATGTGCGGGGTCAAGGTCACCATAGGTCACGGTAGGTCAATGGTTGTGGATGGCGTTTGAAAATTGGTTTTCGTATTCGCTAAGGTCATGTAGTTGGAGCTATGGGTACGTCGGTATTTGGGTGGATGCATTTGTTTGTTGGGGTTTGACGTTCTAGCAACATATAAGGTCCTATCAGGATGGGGTGTGTACGGATGCGAGTACACACACGGTGGGTTGATGACTTATCTGTGTGCGATGTAAATTACTGATATTGGTTTGACTCAACCAGGTGTAATATCTTGGGAACTGGGCCATCAGAGCCCCAGATACCACTTACTCTTCCCCAGGTGCATTCTGACAACTGTCTGTCAGTTCCCACCTGATGCCCCTCTCAACAAACTCATGCGGAAGAAAGGGAAGACAAGTCGCACAAGATTGACAGTGAAGAAGTTGTGGTTTATTGGCATCAACTACTGTTCACCTACTAGCGACCTATCACCCTCAGTCATTACCTACTGTCCACACAGATCCTCAGTAATCTTGTGCAGAAGAATCAGTGCCTACAGCCCGTTGAACCAGAGTCCCATAGTTGTTGCACCCAGCTCAGTGCCTTTGGAATAGCTGCTGCTGGTTTGTGTATAGAAAGTGGAGCCTCAGACAGAGTGTCTGCGTTCCTTGACAAGAGAAGAGTGTCCTCCTGCTAGAGTGCCTAGCCAAGAAGAAGTCAATGAATAATGCCTAGAGTGAGGTCTGTGTGTCAGGTCTAAGGAATGCAGGTGACTGCGCCTCCCACAGCCAGCCAATCAGACACCCGCTACAGCCTGGGGGGCAACACCCTAATAGGGGGCAGCTGTCACTCAACCCCAGCTGCATGTGGTGTCCATAATGTATGCAGGATGGCTGGGTGTGCTTGCCCATCGGCCCTGTGGTAACAGGTAGTTGCAGACATTTACAATAAACATATATTAAAAATGTCCTTCCCCTCCACTTGCACTCTTACTGGTGCATAGAGGGAACATTTCCCAACACATTAACTGTCTCTTACATAGAAACATCATGTCATAATCTTGGGCACTATGTGTTATCATATTTCCCACATAGTCTCTTATGTCACACAGCGAATGGGGGCACCCGTTGCTTCTCTGTTACATAACCTTGGTCCCCACTCCGTCGCCCGAGAATAGTAATGTGCTCTGCCAATATATAAATCCGAACCGAAAATCCGTATATTTTTACACGGGGTTCAGAACCACGGGTTCGAATTCCATGACCTACGAAAATGAGAGGTGGGTGCTCGAACCATTGGGCCACCCCATCTGGGTCTGTAGTAAAATGTTGATGTGTGCTACTTTGGAGGGGTGGTGGGTGGGAAAAGTAGTCCTCTTTGTACTGCCTTGAAAATGTTGACAACTTTGGACATTACACAAGATACCGATTGGCTTAAAGTTGCATAGTCCGATGAAAGCCTCAAATTTTCAAAAGCTAAGCCATTATGTCAATTTGAACCTACATATGCAACTTAGATACTGGTGCAGTTTTTAAGCATTTGATGCTACATAGAAGGGACTACTGAGGCCATTTAGCAGAACCTGTTACTACTGAAGCCTATGTGGTCAGAGTTTTGGCAAGTTTGCCAAAATTAACTTAGCATGTTTTCACTTTGAATATCTCCTAAATTAGTCATTTTCAAGCAGTTACTTCAAGCTAATGTAAGATAGATTATAATGATCAATCTAATATATTTATCTCAGAAAATGACAGAAAATCAAAACCATCGGACTATGCAACTTTAATATCAGTTTATTACGTTAACCTTTTGACACAGTCCAAAACCATAACCCGATCCTGATTAGGATCTTGGATGTCGCCTGGACGTAAAACCCCAGACAAACAACCAGAACCGTCAGCAAAGTTATGTTGAATGTGGCTTAAGATTCTGGGTTAATTCACACCTTTAGAACAAACAAGTGGGCGCTATGATTCCTGTTTTTAAAACAACAATAGACGATTTCCACCACCAACCTGCCTAACCTGTCTAAAAACAGTGTAATTACCAATGTTGAGGGTAGCAGTTTACCATGTATAAAAGCAGTGGAAGAATTATTGTTGTGGGTTTGCTATGCAGCGTCCTCTGTGGAAAAGATCTTATAAAGGATTTCCACCACCAATCTTTACTTTGATAACAGTGGCACGAAGTAGGGTTGTTGATACCAATTTTCGATGTCTAACAGTGGTAGAAGAACCAATGGTTTGGGTAGCAGTTTGCTGTGTCTAACAGCAGTGGAAGCACCAATGGTGTGGGTGGCAGTTTGCTATGCAGCGTACTCTGTGGAAAAGATCTTATAAAGAATTTCCACCACCAAATTATACTTTGATGTCAGTGCCAAGAACTAATATGGATAGCGATTCAGTGTGCGTGCTATGAGGAAATGGCCTATTACATTGTCCTTTTGATCTAATCCAAAACCATTTCAAACTGTAATTTGAATGTGGTGAAAATTGAGTGTAATTCGCATTAGGTGAACCAAAATTGGGCAACAGGGTCTCCGGATTTTCCCCAAATTAATTATAGATAGCTAGTACTAATTACTAAAACTACAATGCTGCTAATGTAGTATAATAGCCTTGCTGGAAATAAAGCTATTTAAATTGATTTGATTTGACAGTAAATTTGACAGTAATAGTTATAGTAATGGTGTTAAATATTGATATAACGTAAACCAGTCAAGTTCTCTGATAAACGGTTAATGCAAACTACTTATTAATGTTGATATAACATAAACCAGTCATGTTCTGCGATAAAAAGCTCAATGATAACTACTTATTAAATGTTGATATAATATTTACCAGTCAAGTTCTGTTATTAAAAAGCTCAATGCTAACTACTTATTAAATGTTGATATAATATAAACGCGTCAAGTTCTGTGATAAAAGCTTAAGGCAAACTACTTATTAATGTTGATATAATATAAACCAGTCATGTTCTATTATTAAAAAGCTCAATGCTAACTACTTATTAAATGTTGATTTAATATAAATGAGTCAAGTTCTGTTATTAAAAAGCTCAATGCTAACTACTTATCAAATGTTGATATAATATAAACGAGTCAAGTTCTGTTATTAAAAAGCTCAATCCTAACTACTTATTAAATGTTGATATAATATAAACCAGTCAAGTTCTGTTTATTAAAAAGCTCAATGCTAACTACTTATTAAATGTTGATATAACATAAACCAGTCATGTTCTGTTATTAAAAAGCTCAATGCTAACTACTTATTAAATGTTGATATAATATATATGAGTCAAGTTCTGTTATTAAAAAGCTCAATGCTAACTACTTATTAAATGTTGATATAATATAAACCAGTCAAGTTCTGTTATTAAAAAGCTCAATGCTAACTACTTATTAAATGTTGATATAACATAAACCAGTCATGTTCTGTGATAAAAAGCTCAATGCTAACTACTTATTAAATGTTGATATAATATAAACCAGTCAAGTTCTGTTATTGAAAAGCTCAATGCTAACTACTTATTAAATGTTGATATAACATAAATCAGTCATGTTCTGTGATAAAGAGCTCAATGCTAACTACTTATTAAATGTTGATATAATATAAACCAGTCAAGTTCTGTTATTACAAAGCTCAATGCTAACTACTTATTAAATGTTGATATAACATAAACCAGTCATGTTCTGTGATAAAAATCTCAATGCTAACTATGTATTTATTGTTGATATAATATAAACCACTGATAAAAGCTTAATGCAAACTACTTATTCTTTGTTGATATAACATAAACCACTGATAAAAGCTTAATGCCAACTATTCCGTCGGTACAAGGAGGGGGAGGGCGGATCTGGAAAAGTAGTAATCTTTGTACTACGATGAAAATGTTGAAAACTTGGGATGTGTTAGGGCGTGGTGAAGCCTTCTCAGGCGGATTCATTAAATGTTGACTGCGTCTCCTGGGCCTTCTTGTAGCACCTTCCAGGTTTCTCCAGGGTCTCAGCCCATCTCCCACCCACCCCTCACCCTTCCCTCCTCCCCCTCTTACCTACTCCCTCCCACTCCCTACTCCCCTTACCCCCTCCCCACCTCTGTTAGTTTTTTCCTGTCACAATATTACGAAAGCTGACTGGAAACTGGGAAAGCGGATCCGTCCCCGCCCTTTATAAATAATCCTGGTGGTGACATTAGTGTGTTGTAATGGTGGCTTACAAGTCGCTACCAGTTGTGTATTAGAAATGTCCCTGCACACCTTGTCTTGTGTCATCGACATGTCTCTCGGTAGAGCGCGGGGCTCACGCGCAGGAGATAGGGAGTTCAGTTCCCAGTCGAATCACTAGAGCGCCGCCCTCACATGGGGGAGATGGAGAGTTTGGTTCTCGGTCGAGTCAAACCAATGGGTTATAAAATTGACACTTTTCACTTCCTAGCCTGGCACTCAACATTAATAGGATAGGGCAAGGACCGGTTAACTCAGTGTTAGGATAATGTGACTGAGTGGGGTATCGGGTCATGGTGCCGACGTGCTGATTTGCCAGTGAGGCAGCACTTTAACCTCGCCATGAGTGCGCACTGTCACAAGTCGCTATCCACCCTGGTATGACCTTAGATGTTGCCGGGATGTAAAACTCCAACAACCAACCAACAATCCACATGTCTACAGACACAAACCTCGATTAACCAGCGCCTAGCTTCCGTGTGTGTAGCAGTGACCCGATACCGCGGCGGCATTCAGCCAAAGCCGCTGGGACTGATTCATCATCTGGTGCATTCACTGCTGTATACTACTGGGAGGGAACTGGCTGTATAATACTGGCATTCACTGCTGTATAATACTTTCAGGGAACTGGGTTATAATATTAATAGTGGCATGGAACTGGCCGTATGGCCTCTCGTCCTTCATGATGCTTACACATGTCGTGGGGGTGATGAAAATGGGAAATATTGCGCCTAGAGCGGGACTCGAACACACATCTCTTTGCATTCTGGGCCATTCTGCTATCCATTACACCACCTAGGCTCCATGATATCATCACACTACCCATGCCTACCTGTCTATGTGGGTACTTGCCTGAGAGGTCAGTCCAGACTACTACACTCATCCCCCTGGAATTGTAAGTCTTTTAAATGGTAATTTAATGCTTACAATTACATACATACAGGCAATGCACCTACACATACATACACTGGGTAGGTTCAACAACCATACAGCTTGTACAGGATCCTGGTCATGCCAACCAGTGTCATGGAGGTGATGAATATGGGAAATAGTGTGCCTAGAGCGGGATTCGAACCTACATCTCTTTGCATTCCGGGCCAGTGTGCGAACCATTACACCACCTAGGCTCCCTGATATCACCCCACTACTCATGCCTACCTGTCTATGTGTTTACTTGACTGAGAGGTCAGTGCAGACCACTACGCACATATTTGAACCACTATTCTTTGTACTGTCATTAATGTTGCATAATCCGACGGTCTTGAGTTTCTACCACATCCTATAGATAAGTATATGTTGACTTGGTTGGTTGGTTGTTGGTGTTTTACCTACTGGCAACATCTAAGGTCATATCAGAACGGGTACTGACTTGTGACAGTTCAAACTCATGGTGACTTTATAGTGCTGCCCCACTTGGAAATCAGTCCTCTGGTCCCATGACCTTATATCCCACTCAGTCACATTATCCTGACACTGAGCTAACCAGTCCTTGCTCTATCCTATTAATACTGAGTGCCAGGCTAGGAAGCATATGTATCAAATGTATACCTTGACCGGACCGGGAACCGAACTTCCGACTTCCCGCACACGAGGCCTGCGCTCTACCGATTCGGCCAACGCGCCCGGTTTAGGTTGATGATCATAAATAATCAAGGTTACTTTAGTTTCAGGTAAATTTGATCATAGATGGTTAATCATTGGAGCTATTTGAAGTGAAAGCATGAAGCAAATTGTGCGTGTATGCCTAAATGCTGGACATTGTGGAATTTAGTTTCTTTAGCTATCTTCGAGTGGAGCAGTGTAACACAGGAGCAGCACACTCAGAGCTACACTGGCATCTACCTGCAAGACTGGTGTTATAGATGTATGAATCATGCTGAGTAGCAGAGAACCACCAGGCTCATACCTACGCTGGCGCCTTCCTGCAAGTCTCTGGGTGTCATAGGTTTGTGAATCATGCAGAGTAGCAGAGAATGACCTGGCATTCTCTGCTACCCCATCAGAGAATGCCATAACTACACTGGCACCTATCTGCCAGACTGTGGATGTTATTATATAGGTGTACGAATGATGCAGAGTAGCAGAGAACCACCAGGCTCATACCTACGCTGGCACCTTCCTGCAAGTCTCTGGGTGTCATAGGTTTGTGAATCATGCAGAGTAGCAGAGAATGACCACACCCATAACTACACTGGCACCTATCTGCCAGACTGTGGATGTTATTATATAGGTGTACGAATGATGCAGAGTAGCAGAGAATCACCAGGCTCAGACCTACACTGGCGCCTTCCTGCAAGTCTCTGGGTGTCATAGGTTTGTGAATCATGCAGAGTAGCAGAGAAGGACCACACCCATAGCTACACTGGCACATACCTGCCAGACTCTGGATGTTATTTATTATATAGGTGTACGAATGATGCAGAGTGCAGAGAATCACCATACCCAGAGCTACACTGGCACCTACCTGCCAGATTCTGGATGTTATGTTATAGGTGTGAATCCTGCAGAGTAGCAGAGAAGCATCACACCAAGAGCTACACTGGCACCTACCTACAATACTCTGGATGTCATAGTCGTTCTATTCATGCAGAGTAGCAGATAATCACCACACCCTGAGCAATACTGGATGTCATAGGTGTACAATTCATGCAAAGTAGCAGAGAAGCATCACATGCAGAGCTACACTGGCACCTACCTACAAGACTCTGAATGCCATAGGTGTGTGAATCATGCAGAGTAGCAGAGAATCAGCACACCATGAGCTACACTGGTACGTGTGTGACTCAGAGACCCAACAGGCAATAACTCTGAAGACACACATTATGCCTGGAGTAGAATAGACAATATCCACAATGCATGCGACATCTGACGGCGATGACCAACACTATGGTTGTGTGACCGTTGCCACAGTGCATACAAAAGCTATGGAAATTACTAACTTTCAAATGCACACTGGTCAGTCAAATTTTGGAATATTTTGAAAATCCTAAATGTCTATTGCTTTTGGATGATTGGAGCTTACAAGAAAAATACAATTTTCATGTTTGACCCCTTTTGAACATTTTAGGAGGGCACCAAACTAGTCAGTCAGTATTAATACACAATATCCACAATGCATGTGACATCTGATGGCGACGATGAACACTACGGTTGTAGGACCGTTGCCACAGCGCATGCATGTGAATATCGTGTATTGTAGTTGTTTTTTGGAAGGAGCGAAGTGTCACTGCAACTCTCCTAATTTATATGTCAACAAGACTCAATTTAGAACCAACAAACCACAACAGGAAGTCAGCATTGAATATGGTAATGACGTGGTCCTGACATTTGCAGTAGGTCCTGTTAAAGCATCACCGGGCGAGGTGGCCTAATCGGTAGAGCGTGGGCGTCGCGTGCGGAAGGTCGGGAGTTCAGTTCCCGGTCGAGTCAAACCAATGACTTATAATATTTATACATGTCATTCGCAAACCTGGTGTTCGGCATTAATAGTATATGGCAAGGACTGGTTGGCTCAGTGGCAGGATAATGTGACTGAGGGGGATATTGGGTCATGCTGCCAGTGGTCTGATTAACCAGTGGGGCAGCACTATGAAGTCACCATGAGTGCACACTGGCACAAGTTGGTACCCATCCTGATATGACCTTAGATGTTGCCAGGAAATAAAACTCCAACTACCAACCAACTGCTATAAAGCATCAGTAACTTAACTGAAACAACTTTACTTTTCCACAAATACAATGAGATATAATCTGTGTATTAAAGTTGCATAGTCCGATGGTTATAAGTTTTTGTCATTTTCTGAGATAAATATGTAGTAGTCTGTACATGAGCCCTACTACCAGGCGGTAGCGGCGGAGACTACACCGCACACCTACGCAGTTACACTGAGCTGCGCTAGGTGGCGGCAGGCTAGCCACCAGGCAGACCCCGACTGGGCTCCCCTCTACTGTGTGTGGCTAGCCCCCCCCGCCCCCCCCCCCCCCCCCCCCCACCTATAGATTCGATGTGGGATTTGGCGAGCGAGAGGGCGGGTCAGATGACTGTGGACGCTGCGGAGAGCAGATTGGTTCAATAAACCAAGGTGAAGCGTACTCGTATTGGATCTTGGCGTTCTTCCGTGTGCGCGTGGCAGTGTGGGAGTCGGAGGGCCGTGGGCCATTACAAATATATTAGGTTGATCATTATAATCTATCTCACTTTAGTTTGAAGTAACTTTTATGTTAAATTGCTAACTTTTGAAATATTTCAAGTGCAAACATGCTAAATTAATTTTGGCAAGCATGCCAAAACTCTGACACCATAGACTTCCGCAGTATTAGGTTCTATTAAATTGCCTCCGTATTCCCTTCTATGTGGAAACACATGTTTGATAAGTGTGCCAGTATCTAAGTTAGAATCTAGAATCAAATCTAGATTATTGCTATAGTTTTGAAAATTTGAAGTTTTCATCGGACTATGCAGCTTTAATAGATTGTATAACTTGAAACAAGTTCTTCTCCAGGAGTCCTGATATGACCTTAGATGTTGCTAGGACGTAAAACAACAAACAAACAAACAATCTCCAGGAGTTATTTAGGATGCAATCACGGATGGGGTCAGTTGTGGTCCAGCTATGACTGTTAGCGTTACCGCCATTCGGCCCCAATGAGCCTCCTCAGTTGTTAGAGTGACGTAGGCCAGGAAATGCTCACACATTTATTTTTGTTTCTGCTTTTTTTTGGTCATTGTTTGGTACATTTAGTTGATTAAGCAGGAGAAATTTCAATCACGGAGAATTGGTTTTTCCCTCATTCCACTGCTCTTTTCCCTATCCTCATAATAATGAACACCAGGTGAAGTAGCGACACATATTATTTTGTAATACCCCTGTCACCCTACGATGTAGCGAGCCAACGTAAGCCTGACGTGGTGATTTTTCGTCATTACGTTGATGTACGTTGGATTACGTTATGATGACGTCAGAATGACGTTAGACTGACGTCGAGCTACGTCACATTAGGTCATGTTACGTCGAGTTACGTCGAGGTTTTGGACATGTTCAAAACTTTCGACGTAGCTCGAATGTAAGGGTTTACGTTCGCCATACGTTCTGTTCACGTTCAGCGAACGTCAATGATGTTAAACGGACGTTAGTCAAACACTGCTCACTACGTTCAACTATGTTCCACTACGTTGACCCACATTAAACCGGGTGGAAATGCCCATGCAGCATAATGGGAACGTCAGGAGAACATCAGGAGAACGTACATTCAACGTATGTTCAACGTTTCGCCACCATCTCATGATGTATGTAACATCACATAACGTTCTTCTGGCGATGGAATAACGTTCATAATGTTCCGTGAGCGTAATGATGTTGTCCTCTCTCGTTGAATGACGGTACCACTACGCTTTACCGACGTTACGCTCTCGTCCACTATGCTGCATCCACGTTCAATTTGTGCCCAAATTTGCATACCGTTGACGTCGTTACGTCGTAGTGTGACAAGGCTTTAATACTGAATGACAGGCTTGGTAGCAACAAGTATAATTTTTTTTGTAAGTCACAATGTGAAAGCGCATCAACGTGAATTTTTGAACAATCTGATCAGAGTTCATATCGTAATGTGAAAGTGCACCAATGTCAGTCCCTAAAGGATTGTTAGTTAGGCGATACCCATGGGCCGGAAACGGCTGAAGTCCCCTTTTATCGCCATGCATTCCTATCACATTCAATTATTCAACACTGCCAGCCACTTCTCGCCTCCGCATTTCCTTCCCGCTACTAACCCAACTCTCGCGTGGTTCCGCGAGATCCCCCCTGGGGCCGTGAGTGTGACCCTACACGCTTGAACGACTCGCCATATTCTGTAATTATCGCCCACTCAGAGTGTCGCTCACTTTGATGGAGGGGGGGGGGGGGGCTCCCGGGGCCAGTGGCGCCCCCTGCCTACCCCCCTACACACACCTCCAACACTCCCGCCCCAACCTGTCCCTGTGGCAGTGTGGCAGTGGGATGGGGGAAGAGTATTGGTTGTGGGTTGGGTAGGTGTGGGGGGATAGGGTAGTTGTGGGGGATAGGGTAGGTGTGGGCGATAGGGTACGCGTGGGGAATAGGGTAGGTGTTGAGAATAGTGTAGGTGTGGGGGGATAGGGTAGGTGTAGGGGATAGGGTAGGTGTGGGAGGATAGGGTAGGTGTGGGGTGATAGGGTAGGTGTGGGTGATAGGGTAGGTTTGGGGGATAGGGTAGTTGTGGGGGGATAGGGTAGGTGTGGGGGGATAAGGTAGGTGTAGGGGGGATGGAGTAGGTGTGGGGGATAGGGTAGGTGTGGGGTGATAGGGTAGGTTTGGGGGATAGGGTAGGTGTGGGGGATAGTGTTGGTGTGGCAGGATAGGGTAGATGTGGGGGATAGAGGATGTGTGGGGGGATAGGGTAGGATTGGGGATAGGGTAGGTTTGGGGGATAGGGTACGTGTGGGATGATAGGGTAGGTTCGGGGGATAGGGTAGGTTTGGCGGATAGGGTAGGTGTGGGGGATAGGGTAGGTGTGGGTGATAGGGTAGGTGTGGGGTGATAGTGTAGGTGTGGGGGATAGGGTAGGTTTGGCGGATAAGGTAGGTTTGGGGGATAGGGTAGTTGTGGGGGATATAGGGGGTAGGAGGTGTGGGTGATTAGGGGATAGGTAGTGGGGTGATAGGGTAGGTTTGGCGGATAGGGTGGGTGTGGGGGATAGGGTATGTGTGGGGAATAGTGTTGGTGTGGGGGGATAGTGTAGGTGTGGGGGATAGGGTAGGAGTGGGGGATAGGGTAGGTTTGGGGGATAGGGTAGGTGTGGGGAATAGTGTTGTTGTGAGGGATAGGGTAGGTGTGGGGGATAGGGTAGGTTTGGGGGATAGTGTAGGAGTGGGGGGATAGGGTAGGTGTGGGGGGATATTCTATATGTGAGGGGATAGGGTAGGTGTGGGGGATAGTGTAGGAGTGGGGGGATAGTCTATGTGTGAGGGGATGGGGTAGGTGTGGGGGACACTGAGAACTGCTGTGTGTGGAAAGGTGTGTTACTGTTACGACAGGAGATGGTTCAGTGGTCAAGGGATGGTGGGTGTGAATACAAGGTCTGAGTTGGGGTGTCTCGAGGTGGGTGGTGCCGGTGTGGGGTGGGGGTGGGGTGGGGGGGGGGTTAATGGAGATGGTGCATAATGAATTGAACAGGTGAAAGTGATGGGCAGGGATGGAGAGTAGGCACGTTGGAGGCGTGGAACAGGAGCTGGGACAAGTAGGAAGTGTGGGACAGATGGCAGTTGGAGAGGTGCGTGGTGTGAGTATGGATGGCAGTTGGAGAACTGAGGATGTGTGGGTGAGGAGTGAGTGGGTGCAGGGTGAAGAGTGTGTGGTAAGGGTGAGTTGGTAAGGGGTAAGTGAGTAAGGGGTACGGTATTAAGGGGTAAGGGATGAGCGGGTAAGCGTAAATGTTCAGCGGGTAAGGGGTAAGATATTAATTGGTAGGGGGTGAGTGGATAAGGGGTAAAATATTAAGGGGTAGGGGGTGAGTGGGTATGGGGTAATGGATTAAAGGTTGAATGGGTAAGGGGTAAGGGGTGAGTGGGTAAGGGGTATGATATTTAAGGGTAGGCGGTAAGGGGTAAGGGGTGAGTGGATAAGGGGTAAGCGATTAAGAGATAAGGAGTAAGTGAATAAGGAATGAGTGGGTCAGGGATAAAGGATAACATATCAAGGGGTAAGGGGGGCGTGGGTAATGGATCATGGGGTAAGTGGGTAATGGTTATGGGGTGAGTGGCTAAGGGTTCAGGGGGTGAGGGGTGAGTTCGTAAAGTCTGAGGTTTGTTTGTTTGTTGTTGTTTTACATCCTATCAACATCTACGCTCATATCAGGATGGGTACCGACTTGCGACAGTGCACACTCATGGCTGCTCCCACTGCGCACTGCTGTCCCAGTGGGAAACCAGGCCGTCGGCACCATGACCTGATATCCCACTCAGTCACATTATCCTGACACTGAACCAACCAGTCCTTGCCCTATCCTAATAATGCCAAGCGCCTGGCTAGGAAGCGACAAGTATCAATTTTTAAGTCATTTGTTTGACTCGACCAGGGTTCGAACACGGCAGTGACAGAGAGCCAGCAGTATTATTCTGTCTGGCAATATTAACTGGAGGGTCAGCACCCAGATAAGTTATTGTAAAAGTACACATAGAAACTAATCCTGAGGTGTCTTTAAATTCTGCACAGAATTCACGCGGTGTATTTCAAAGTGTATAAACTCGATTAAATTGCCATAGTGTCAAGGTGACAAATCAGTCTGAAATGTATGTAAATAAGCTATCGGGAAATGTATCAGTCTGAAATGTATCAGTGTGGAAATGTATCTAAATAAGCCGTCTGGAAATGTATCAGTCTGGAAATGTATATAAATAAGCTGGAAATGTATCACTATCGGTCTGAAATGTGTCAGTCTGAAATGTATCAGTCTGAAATGTATCAGTCTGGCAATGTATCTAAATAAGCTGTCTGGAAATGTATCACTATGGGTCTGAAATGTGTCAGTCTGAAATGTGTCAGTCTGAAATGTATCAGTCTGGAAATGTATCTAAATGATCAGCCTGGGAATGTATGTGAATAAGTCGATCTAGAAATCTATGTGAATAGTCAGTCTGCACGAAGCCCGTACGGAGATACATGGGTGAGGAGTGTGTATAAACGGCTGTAGATGTGACCATTAAAGTCAGTTTCCATCTGGAGCTGTGAAGACCATGGTGTCCTTCATTCTTTTAAATGGGCGAACAGCATAGACCATACAGGAGCATTGTCTACCATGACACAAGACAACACTATTGTGAAGCTGATCCAAGTCACAGCCACAAAGGCGTGAGAGCCAGCGAGAGAGGGTCGGACTTTACTAGATGAATGGTGAACATGCGCGCTGGTTGCTGGGTGGTGGTGATGGTGACCTGATGGTCCCCACTACCACCACTACCACCACTACCACCACCACCTCCACCACTACTACCACTACCACCACCACAATTACCACCACCACCACCACCACCACCTCCACCACCTCCACCACCACCACCACCACAACCACTACCACTACCGCCACTACCACCACTACCACCACTACCACCACCACCACCACCACCTCCACCACTACTACCACTACCACCACCACCATTACCACCACCACCACCTCCACCACCTCCACCACCGCCACCACCACCACCACCACCACCACTACCGCCAATACCGCCACTACCACCACTACCACCACTACCACCACTACCACCACCACCTCCACCACTACTACCACTACCACCACTACCACCACCACCTCCACCACTACTACCACTACCACCACCACCATTACCACCACCACCACCACCTCCACCACCTCCACCACCTCCACCACCTCCACCACCTCCACCACCACCACCACCACCACCACTACCGCCACTACCGCCACTACCATCACTACGACCACAACCGCCTGTAGCCGGACCAGTCGGGGTGGCCGAATGAGTTTAGCGTCCATCTCCCATGTTGGTGAAAGTAAAGCTTGTTTTATTTAACGACGCCTCTAGAGCACATTGATTTTTATTGTTGGTTATTGGATGTCAAACATATGGTCATTCTGACATATTTCTTTGGTTTTTGATTGATTGGTTGGTGGTTGCTTTACGCCGCTTTTATCTTGACTACATATTGCATGGCCAGTTTGATTCTCCTGTTGTTAAGTGATGGTTCATTGGCTTCGACGTAGAGGCTCTGAACCGGTGAGGTGCGGAAGGCCCCCAAGGGCCAGGTGCAGTCCCTGGTGGTGGATCGTGTCTAGCAGCCCAATATATGATTTCCTTGTGGAACGTGTAATATGTATAATATGCTGCCGTAATCCACTCATGACTGAACCAAGGTTCTGTACACGGAGAGCAGAACATCGCTGTCCGCTCCCCACTCTGAGCTGGACTGCACCCTCAGAATATCTAGCGCTTTCAGGCATCTTGTTTTCAGGTACTTTATATGTGGCACAGAAGACAGTTTTGCTTCGAGAATGAGGCCCAGAAATTTGGTTTTCTCAACGACTTTAATGGAATCCCCATCCAGGGTCAGCTCCGGTTCCACATGCATTCTACGCAGCAGGCAGAATTGCATGCAGACTGTTTTGGTCTATTTCTTTGGAGAAAACCTGTTGCAAACACCTAGGCTACTCTCCGATAAGTAGCAAGGGGTCTTTTATATGCACTTTCTCCACAGACAGGACAGCTCGTACCACAGCCTTTGATGAACCAAGTGTGGTCCACTGGTTGGAATGGAAAATAGCCCAAACTGCAAATGGGTCCACTAAGCAGGATCGATAGGATGACCGACACCTTCAGACGTGGACACTCTACTGCCTGGGTTATGTCCTGCTCCCCTTCCCATTTTGGTAGATCGTGGGATTGGAAGCCACACATTCAAACCCTGGTCGAAACAAACCAATGACTTAACAATTGATACTTGTCACTTCCTAGCCTGGCGCTCGGCATTATTAATAGGATAGTGCAAGGATGGGTTAGCTCCATGTCAGGATAATGTGACTGAGTGTGATATTGGGTCATGGTGCCAGCGGCCTGATTTCCCTGCGGGGCAGCACTATTAATTAGCTATTGATGTGCACTCGGTACGCATCCTAATATTATAACCATAGATGTTGCCAGGACGTAAAACACCAACAACCAACCATCACCAACACTAGCCGCCAAATCCGCGAGCTGCTCACTCTGACAGGAAGTCAAGTGCCCCCCCTCCCTCCCATCCACCATTTAGTGCGTCTGTCTCCCGCTACCGGAAGTCACGCGCCACGTCAGTTCGCCTAACCCCCGCTAGGCAGCGCAACAATCGCCTGCCACCGGCGTCACACGCAGTACCGGCATCGTCTTTAAACCGGCGTCTCGTGGGCGGCGAGACTCGGCCTAATTGGGACGAGATTGAGCGGCATTGTGATGGTCCGATTGGGTGGCGTTGCGAGTGCGGCGATCGAGTGGTTAGTGCGCGCCGCCGCCGCCCGCCAGAGGGGGTGAATCACTGGCGCCCTCTGGCGGGTGCTCATTACACTAGGCGCTGGCGGACAGCCTGTCGGCGGGGGCACCTTCAACGGCAGCCCGCCTCTCTATGACCGAGATGGGGGAGTGGGGGGTAGGGGGGGGGGGGGTGCCGGGAGAGGGGCAGGGGTGGCAACAGGGGAGGGAGACAGATGTTTTACATAGACAGATGTCAACTATTTTGCTTTAAATATAAAACTATGCACCGGTTATTACCGTCAGGACATATCTCTGTCAACATAGTTATAGACTATGTGACTATAATTAGGCCGTCTTGATATAGCCTTAGATCTTATTATCATTATTCCCCGTGCGGAAGGTCGGCAGTTCGATTCACAATCGAGTCAAACCAGTGACTTACAAAATTGATACTTGTCACTACCTAGCCTGGTGCTCCCCATTACTAGGATAGGGGAAGGACTGGTTAGCTCAGTATCAGGATAATCACTGATTGGGAACTCAGGTTGTGATGGCAGTGGCCTGGTCTCCGGTGGGGCAGCACTATAAAGTCGCCATGAGTGTTTCACAAGTCGATACCCATCCTGATATGACCTTGGATGTTGCTGGGAAGTAAAACTCCAAGAAACAAATATTACTGGTATTCATTCCCTTCACCTCATCCTCCCTGGATCACAGTTCTGTACTCCATATACCAGTGGCGCCACCTATTGTCATATTCATGCACTACTACACTGGTGTCCTTCCAGGGATGAAACATTTCCGATTTTCGCCGGATTTCCGATCTTATCTTAGATCATATGGGTCTTTTTCTCTCATATGCTTAGCAGCGACAATTTTACCAGAAGTCACATTTCCGATTTTTGGCGGTCTTTTTTTTGTTCTTGGAGGCGATTCTCATCCCTGAACTAGTGCCAGTTGATTCAATTATTTCTACAGCGACTCACTATGCTAATAAGGGATTGTTAGTGATGAAGGTCGCCGTGGTGGCGCCACTGGTTCAGTTTGGGCAAAGTACATATAGGTGGCAGTAAACTTTCTGTTATTCATACTTTGTTTCTTTACTGTTTTTTTTGCCTCTTAGAAACATCTAGGGTTATATTAGGACGGGTAATTTATACTCGCATAACTACTTGTGCTTCACATATACATCAGTAGCCCAGAGAAAAGTATGGGGTTTGAGGTGTTTTTTAATGGGTTTTTTACCCTGTCCATAACGAGTAAGTCGCATCGTGGCTTGTTTTCATCACTTATCAACAATAGTCTCAGGTATATGGTATCTAATAAATATGGGGTTTCACTGATGATTTGAATAAATCTGCTCGGTTTTGCTTTGGTAAACCATCCCAAAGGAACTTTTTTTTCCTCCCAGAGGGGCAGGTAGCATCAGTTCGCTGTCACGATGTCGTTGAGTTGGTGCCACCCGCAGACGTCAGACTTGAGATCCTTGCAGCTCTTGGGTTAGGCGCTGAATGATTTTTAATGGTCCCACCCCCTAAGGCAGACGGGTGGGTGGGTGGGTGGGCTGTGTCTGTGGTTTAGGGGGGAGGGGGCTTCCTGTCCCCATCATCTGTCAGGAGCCTGGTGGCAGGTTGCGTGGTGTGTGGGTGGGGGATGGAGGGATGGGAGGGGGGGTAGTACTGATCACAGTGCCACCCACCTGAGGCTTGACATATATTTAATACATGCAAAATATGTAATATATAATATATCTATATAATATCAAAGACCCTATAATACTAAGACGGCTCACTCAGACTGTAATCAAAATGATCAAACTCACCACTTGGTGCGCTGGCTGTTCTCTTGGTTAAACAGGTGCTGTATTATATGTATAAATGTATATATGAAGGTGAAAGATGTGTGATGATGGCGATGCTGATGATCATGCTGATGATGATGGGTATTTGTTCATAGCAATTTTATATTGATGTGTATTCACACTTAACCTATCTCATGGATAATATAATTGTATGTGTTTACATCTGAAACACCAACCAGCAGCCGGCTGATCAAACCCACCACAAGGTGGCACTGCGAAATTTACATTACCATTGGAGAGATAGGGAGTGAGCCGTCTTAGTATTATAGGGTCTTTGATAATATGTGCTCTATAATCTATTATGGAAATATAAACAAGGACAATACCACTTATCAGTTCACTTCTATATATTAGTAGGTACTCCAAAGTGATTTCTATTTTCAACAGGTCAGTATTACATCTTATATATCTGTACAGATCTTTTAAATTGGATCTCAATGATATAAAAATCATTTAGATTGATTGAATAGCTGCAAAGTTATGAGTGTTTAAAGATTGATTTTTTTGCCCCGATTTGTGCACATTTCCAAATTAGCCAAATCTTGGATTTTAGGGTCCCACCTGGAAGCTATTTTGCATATGATCTGTCCAATATTAAAGAATCTCATTCTCTATAATACAAATAAGAAGCTCAATTTTTTACAGACCATCACTGTTAGTATTCTTTCTGAAATTTCATGTCAAACTTGCTAAATTCCTTAATTTCCAGCAACCACCAATAATAAATTCAGTAAAATATAGAAAAATAGCATAACTCCCATTCTAATTGTCCTATCACAGCAATCTTTATACCAAAATAACCAGAATCAAAAGCTCTACATGATGACATAATTTTCTAACTGATCAGAGAAAGAAAGACAATATTCAATTTTAGGCATCGCAAGCTGACAATAAAATTAAGAAAAATAGCATAACTCCCATTCTAATTGTCCGATCACTGCACTCTTTATACCAAAATAACCAGAATTAAAAGCTCTACATGATGACACCATTTTCTAACTGATGAGAGAGAGAAAGAAAGACAACATTCACTTAAGCATCGCGAGCTGACAATAGCCAAATTCTTGCAGCAGTCACTTCTCAGACCATGCTTGATGCGTATGATATAAATCTCAACCAAATATTGTTCTGGTTAGGTAGAGGAAGACTTAAGCTTTCTGATGATATAATTTTCAAAACGATCCTGATCAATTTTCAATGAGGATTAATGTCTTAAAGTTTTCACTCCTTCAGTTCAATCAAATTTCCCACTCAGAAACACTCATGCTTGATATGCTAATGAAGCCTAGATTCTTCTCTATCTTTTATTGGTGGTTATTTTTAGCTCAGGTCAATGTACTCACCAAGCCATCAAGTTTAGGGAAGGGAGTAGCTCAGACTGGATGAAAACAAAATCGGCAAGCATGCTCAGAGCTGCTGATGGTACCCGCCAACAAGTGTCCATTGACTGTGATTTCTTTCATAATGATGATTAAAAATCAGACACCCTAAGAGGCAAAAGAACAAGCTTTAATTTGATATAATTTTTATTTCAAACCAAGCAGAATTAGTGGAGATTCAAGGCTTTTTAAAACGGTTAAAATGAGTCAAATTTTGCGCTGCGGACACCGTATACGCCGACTTTGGAGTACCTAATATTAGTGATTACATAATATCCTACTGACATAGGCGTTAGTTCCTGCTTCTGCCACTATGGCGCCACCTGCGAGTGGCTCCTTGCCACCCTGATACCAGCTACGTCTGGTCACTGCCATCTCCAGACCTGCGCGGACGGTCAGATTTGATATAATATGTATATAATATATATAATATAATATATCATATGTGCTGTATAAGCAATCATATGAGTATAATTATCCATAAATTGATTACCCATAAACTGTGTCCTTAGTTGACACCAAATGACACTACACAACTAATGACACTCAACTACGCAAGCGACTGGTCAGGCCTTCTGCCTCGCCTGGTGCTGCCACCTGGCCTATTCTCCTAGCCTGGCTCTGCCCCACGCCTGTACCACTCGCTCAAAAATGTTATGATTATATAATTCATTATATGAATATAAATGGGTGTTGCTGGTTACACTAGTATTTATTAATCCATATTATTTGTAAGATGTCTTTCTGCGACCGACCGGGTGTTCTGTATTTGCTGCGTGTCAGCATCGTGGGTCCGACGGTGGCGCCACCATGCATCCACTTCCGGCCGCCTGTGGCGCAGATTCGCATTAGATAGTGGCGCCCTCTGGTGGTTCCCTAGCGGACATCACCGCCTTATTTTTACTGAAAGTCCAGAACAGTGGCGTTTATGTCCTTTTCTTTGAGAAAATGTTACAAGAAAAAAATGTACCTGAATAAAAAAAATTAAGGAAAAAAAATATTAAGTAAACAATTATTTGTTTACTATTTTTTCGCAGACATGTCTTTTCCCCCGCTAAAACACATGATATCCAACAATGGCTTCAATTGTGAACAACATCTTAATTGTGGCTTGTGTGAGGCATCTTCTTAGATGTGGTTAACTGAACGAGATATCCTAGTCGGTAAAGCGCCCGAATCCTGTTCTGGACGTCCTGGGATCGATTCCCAAACCGAGTTAATCAATCTAATCTTACTAAATTTTCATTCCTTAGCCTGCTGATCGGCATTACTGGGCGAGGGCAAATTTAGATTGTATTTTTACTGAAAAACTTTGTTTAGTGGAAAACAAAATGTAATTTACTTGAGAATAACCCAACAATGTACTTGTATCTACTGACACATAATGTACATATTACATTTCATTGGGAAAAAATATGATGTGATTTTAGAAATTCACCTATTTGAATTTTTAAGTGTGTGCATGTGTGTGTCTGATGGGTTCAAACTGAGCTAATAGGTGGAACGGACTTTACTTATTTATCTCTATGGATATGACTTTTCTGGCTGACATATTGTAAAATCACCATCACTCACTCTCTCAATCACTCGCTCACTCCTTCCCTCACTCACTCGCTCACTCTCACATTCTCTCTCAATCACTCGCTCACTCACTCTCGCATTCTCTCAATCACTCGCTCACTCTCGCATTCTCTCACTAACTCGCTCACTCACTCTCGCATTCTTTCTCACTCACTCGCTCACTCTCACATTCTCTCACTCACTCGCTCACTCACTCTCGCATTCTTTCTCACTCACTCACTCACTCTCGCATTCTCTCTCACTCACTCGCTCACTCTCATTTATTCACTCTCATTCACTCGCTCTCTCGCTCCCCGTGAGTTCTAGGCGAGTTAGTGAAGGTAGTTCGAAGTGGGCGATATTTAGAGCAGTTCCCGCCAAAATAATCCGGCCTATTCAGCGGCGTAACTGAAGACATTCAAGCGCGGGGTGTCGTCTGCTGTCACGGCGGGTACCCTGTGGGCTTCAACATGTAAGCCCCGCAGCCTCAGCCGATTCCCAAACGAACGCTGCCCCGTTCCCTCTTGATCAACGCTGCCATGTTTTTTCGTTTTTTCTTCTTCTTCTTTTTCTCTTTTTCTGTTCATCCAGCCCCCTTCTAGCAGTATTTTCTGTTAGGGCCAGGCATGGCTGGGGTGGGCCAGGCTGGGCCAGGCCGGGGTGGACCGGCGGGTCAGGGGTAGAGGAAGTGTTCCTTTTAGGCCTACTTCCGGTTGTGGAAAAGTGAAGTGCGTGTGTGTGGGGGGGGGGGCGTCATGAATGGAGGGAGAAGACGGTTGGGAGGGTTAGTAGCAGCCCGGAAGGAAGCAGTGCCCGCCGGGGATCAGCGTCTGTCACTTCCGGGGCTTGTACCAATCCTGCCTGGCGCTGGTTCCCGGCGACTCGTCGGAGCACCCCGCACTACCGTCGACTGAAAGCGCTGTACTGGGCAGCATTCCTGACATAGGGATTACAAATAAATAGTTGAAGAAGAAACGGGTAAAAAACAAGTTGTACAGACCAGACAAGATGGATGGCTGAATGAGGTGAGCGTCCATCTCTTGTTTTGGTAGATCGTGGGATTCGAACCCTGGTCGAGTCAAAACAATGACTTAAAAATGTATACTTGTCACTTACTAGCCAGGTGCTCGCCCTTATTAGGATAGGGTAAGGATTGGTTGCTTCAGTGTCAGGATAATGTGATGGAGAGGGATATTAGATCATGGTGCTGGCGGCCTGGTCTCCCAGTGTGGGCAGCACTGTTAAAGTTGCCATGAGTCTGCACTGTCACAAGTTGGTGCCCATTCTGATATGACCTTAGATGTTGCCAGGATGTAACACTCCAATAACCGAACCAAACCAGAAACTTGTAAACTTTCAAGGAATGAAGTGTCCACAGACGGAGGGTGTAACCAATAGTGCGGTCTGTCGGATTCTTCACGAAGCTTTGAAGCTCTACTGAAAGCCCCCACCCTCCCACCCACCCACCCACCCACCCATTTAATAGATTTGGGGCATGCGCAGTAAGCACTTCCGGTAGTGGCACTGACCCTGCTGGTTGCTGCCCTACCTCCTCCTCTCCTTTTTAAAGGCAGTTCTGGTGTACTTGAATTGCTGATAAGGGACTGCTTTTATCGGTAATACATGAACAGAGTGCGATTCATATTTCTAGGAGAAATCCTACTCTGGTTTGGCTCTTATATGTAAAAGGCTGGCTAGATCAGAGTTAAATCCTGGTCGAGTCAAAGCAATGACTTACAAAATTGATACTTGTCGCTACCTAGCTTGGCACTTGACATCAATAGGATATGGCAAGGACTGATTAGCTCAGTTTCATGATAATGTCACCGAGTGGGATATCGGGTCATGGTGCCGTCAGCCTGATTTCCAAGTGGGACAGCAGTATAAAGTCGCTATGAGTGCACACTGTCGCAAGTCAGTACCCATCCTGATATAACCTTAGATGTTGTCAGGGCTTAAAACTCCAACAACCAACTAATGCAAATATGACTGAATGTTGCTAGGATGTAAAACCCCAACATACATATTAGTTAAGTTTAGTCAATATCGCAGATACGAGTTGGAGGTATGCTCAGAGTGCAGGCAGCTTTGTTCTCCTTTGTGCTACTCTAAGGTTCGATCGTCCGCTTCCTATGCAACTAATAACGGGATCGATCCCCCCAGGTCATGCCCCCATCCCTGACTTTGACGCCTAGTAGTATATGGAGATGGCGATTTGCAGCCGGTTTAGCATGACATGGTCGTGGCTGGCATCTCTGTAGTGTGACCAGATGTCAACAGTTTTTGTGTTGTTGTTTTTTTAACACAGGATTTGGCTTTTTATCTCCTAAAGAATAATTGCCAGGACAGTTCCACTGCAGTCCATAACTCAAATAAATATAGTTGACCCAACTCTGTCGAGCTCAATCAACAGATTGTACTCAATAGTTAAAAAGGCAGTTCAAGGTGTATGTGCTTTAAAGGGGTATTGACACCACTTTGCTCAGCGGCAATAATTATTATCATTATTAAATATCACAATTCATGGTGTTTTTTTTCAATCTTGAAATAAATTATACTCTAGGAGGTGTTTAGGTACCAGTTAAAACTGAGCGTTGTTGTGGATAAACAATGAATGTTAGGGTTATTTAGCCCTAATGACCATTCTCAGCTGTCAGAGTGATGCATGACAAGGACTATTTATGACCCAAAAAGAGCTTGTTTTATTTAACGATGCCTCTAGAGCGCATTGATTTTCATCATCAGCTATTCAACATCAAACATATGGTCATTCTGACATATTTCTTTGGAGGAAACCTACTGCTGCCACATAGGCTACTCTTTCTGATAAGCAGCAAGGGGTCTTTTATATGCACTTTCCCACAGACAGGACAGCACATACCACAGCCTTTGATGAAGCAGTTGTGGACCACTCGTTGGAACGGAAAATAACCCAAACTGGAAATGAGTCCAATGAGCAGTTTGCAGCTGCTATGTGGTCTGCGGTTACTATATGGTCTACCATTACTATATGGTATACATTTACTATATATCGTATTTACTTGCGATATGATCTACCATTGCTATATGGTCTACAGTTTCTGTAAGGTCTGCAGGTGATACGTGGTCTCCAGTTGATATATGGTATGCATTTGCTATATGGTCTCCAGTTGCTATATGGTCTACAGTTGATATATGGTCTACCGTTGATATATGGTATACGGTTGCTATATGGTATACAGTTGCTATATGGTCTACAGGTGCTATATGGTCTACAGTTTTTATATGGTCTACAGTTGCTATATGGTCTACATTTGATATATGCTATACGGTTGCTATATGGTATACAGTTGCTATATGGTCTACAGGTGCTATATGGTCTACAGTTTTTATATGGTCTACAGTTGCTATATGGTCTACAGTTGATATATGGTATACAGTTGATATATGGTATACAGTTGCTATATGGTATACAGTTGCTATATGGTATACAGTTGTTAGTTGGTCTCCAGTTGATATATGGTCTACAGTTGCTATATGGTATACAGTTGCTATATGGTCTGCAGTTACTATATGGTTTACAATTGTCATATCGTCTACAGTTGCTATATCATCTAGACTTGCTATATGGTCTACAGTTGCTATATGGGACAGGGCATGGGTGAAAGGAAGGTGGTAAAACCAAAAGTCAGGGACAATGCCGTTAGAACTATGGTCAACAATTTAACACTGCAGCTGACCCACCTGGTCACAGTCCCGAAGAGTATGGATGTGTTCTGGCACATCTAGGCAGTAACTAGGGACAGGGCACAAGTGAAAGGAAAGCTGCAAACAAAACAAACAAACAAATTCTGGGAACATGTCCTCATCCACAAACCTATTACCATCTCACTAGATGTGCATAGTAGGCTACGATATTAGTTATATGATAGGATGTTATATCCCCCCCCCCCCAAATACTAAAAACTAACATAGATACTTACTACTTAAATAAATGCTGGTGGACATCTCAGATACAAACCTGGAACCAGAACCCGGGCATACACCATAACATTCCTCACAGCTGTCCAGCTTTTAAAACAAGCACCCTCGTGGGAGCTTACACGCTATCTACAGAATAAATACCATATCAATACCAAAAAAAAAGAGAAAAAAGCTTGGCGTTAAATATATCATTGATTATTTATAAAAACCGGGCACCCAGAACCCTCCCCAACTTCCCACCCTCCCACCATCCCACCCACCATCCCACCCGCCAGCCAACTTGTCTCATTCATGAGCCTGTCCATAGACTGTCTAAGCCCTCCCCCCCCCATTCCCACCCATCCGACCCACCCACCGCCTTGCGCACGCGCAGTGAGCACAAGAGTCCATCTTACACGAAACAGCTGAGCAACAGACATTTTGATCACGATATAAAAAGGGCGGGAAAATGGCGAGAGCCGTGCGCACGCCAGGGGTCGCTGCCTGTGTGAGTCAGTGTATGTGTGTGCTTATAACCGGGTCAGGTTACTTTCACCGTGAGTCACTCAATGCGAGCAGGTCGGCAGGGGGTGTCTTACTAAGAAATTGTTAACTAATGTTAGTGGGACCAAAGTAAGAGCAATATTAACATATTTCAGCCAAAATATATTGAATGATCATTGATTCCTATGGTTCCTGGGTGTGTTTGGCGTTACCAGTGTTAGAACACAGGTGATTCGCATGTTTCACTGTAAATACTCGGTGTGTTTTTAGTTAAAGGGCCCCCCCTTCTGCAGTCTGTTCAATGTCACCCCTCCACCCACCCGCCCCGAACAGCCTGTAGGCTACATATACGGGTTCCCACGTGTATGGGAGCTGAAAGGTATGAGAGGTGTGTTACGTGGCTAGAAAGCATACATGCAGTGTAGGAGGTCGACAATGTAGGTCACTAGGTCATTGTGTGGAAGTAAGTCAACATGGAGGTTTGTGTAAGAACTTCAGTAATTAACAATTAACCGGTACTGCTGTAAATCGGTACTGCTGTAATCTCAAATGTATTCGCTGGCTGTTGGCGTTTGGTGTCCATTAAGCTTACTTACAGGGATGACCAATCTACAGTGAAAGAAATGCATCTTTTATTTTGTCTACTAGGCACAATAAGACACAAACATAAGTTTGGGGAAGACAGAAGTTATTCTAGTATTAGCCTATAGGCCTATACTTCTGCTTGCCAGCCTGTGAGTGTAATTTATCAACCGTTGTTTGTTGACCAGTGATTTTAGCTCACAGGCCGAAGAAGTATCAGTGGCACAAACTGGGCATATTTACATTTAAAAGTATGCACCATTCATTACGAAACTTAATATTCATAAACCTAAATACGTGATTCATTAACAATATATTATATGAATCCGTTATTTTTTTGTTAAATAGAGAATATTACCACGCCTGCGCCATTGTCACGGTCCCGCAACCGTAGTGTTCGTCATCGCCGTCAGATGTCACATGCGTTGTGAATATTGTGTATTAATAGTGACTGACTAGTTTGGTGCCCTCTTAAAATTTTCAAAAGGGTCCAAACATGAAAATTTCATTTTTCTTTGAAGCTCCAATGACCCAAAATACTTTAGGAATTTTCAAAATATCCCAAAATTTGACTGACATACATGCATTTGAAAGTTAGTCATTTCCATAGCTTTTGTATGCGCTGTGGCAACAGTCCCACAACTGTAGTGTTCGTCGTCACCTTCAGATGTTGCAAGCGTTGTGAATATTGTCAATTGCGGATTTATTAGAAGATAGCATTTTGATTCAAGTCCCCCCTCGGGAAATAAGTATCCAATTAGGTGTCGGTGGGTAAGTGTGCGGGTAAGAATTTGGTATGCAGGTATTGCAGGTATTGCAATACCTCAGGGAGTTTGATGCCCCTGCCCTGCAGAGTTGTAAACCACTGCCTTGTGGTACAGGTTCTTGACAGAACCGAAGGCTAAGGGAGCAAACCCTAAACAGAAAACCATGTCACTGTGGCAGCATTAAGGGCGCTTGATGGATGGAATTCCCAACATGTCCCGACCAGCCACTGCAGGGACAAATAGTTTTGCGCCTGTCTTGACATGTTCTTGCCGGTGTGAAACCTCTATTTGCTCCCCGAGAGAGTGCCGCTGGTAACTTGCAAAACCCAACAGCACTTCAACACTTTTGCAGGCAGCTTTCATGAAATGTACAACCGCACAAAACAGACTCATGGACGCAACTCTCACAGCAGAGAGCTAAATGGAGAGCGGCAGTCAAGTAATGAAAGCAGTCTTTGTTCCATCACGACCGACAGCATGATGATGATGATGATGATGATGATGATGAAGAATTTGATGTGTTGTCCAATTATTGCATGGTGACAGACTGACTGAAAGGCGCTATTTATTGCAATAGGAGCGACTGCCGGCTATGTGCTGGTGGTTGGCAAGTGAGTTGAACATGGCAGAAGCGAGTGGTGAAGTGTGATTGGCTGGTGGTCTATCACTGGGCTGTGGTTTCGGTATGCGCAGGTTGTCGCAGGGTGAGCTGTAGCCGTAGGGTGGCGGTGTGGGTGATGATGGTGTTCCACTCTGTCCAGCTCTGACAGCAAGTGAGCGTCAAGTTCTCATTCAACCCAGTGTGTTATTATTTCTAACATTGTTTACAGGAATCTATGTTTTTATTTTAGTGGATCCCATTGGGTTTTGAAAATGTTTCATCGATTTCATCTGTTTGGCATTGGTTGCAATGTTAGCATTGTAGGCCCTACTTGATTTAGTGGGGGATGACGCGCCTCCTTTCGGCCCTTCCCTGACTTAGAAATATATACTTGTCGCCTCCTAGCCAGGCACTCGGCATTACTAGGATAGGGCAAGAACTGGTTAGCTTGGTGTCAGGATAATGTGACTGAGTAGGATACAGGGGCATGGTGCCACCAGCCTGATTTCAAAGTGGGGCAGCACTATAAAGTCACCATGAGTGCGCACTGTCACAAGTTGGTATCTGTCCTGATATTGCCTTAGATATTGCCAGGACATAAAACTCCAACAACCAACCAACAACCAACCAACCCTTTCCCCTGTGTATTGGACTCTCCTTCGAGTGACTGGATGGGTTCATATTTCATCCACCTTATTGACTAGCGGGCTTTTCCACCTTATCCACTGTCGGCCGCAGTTCACTGCTCTCACTTCAACTATTGGCGAGCCTGCAACACAAACATTGTCCCACCCACTCACCCAACTATAGCATTTTTTTTCCTTTCCTCATAGTGCTGGACCAAGGTGCTAGTTTGACTGATGAATAAAACTATTTTTGATGAGACTCAGCACAGTAGCCACTGGGTGTTTGACAAATTAAACTGTTGTAGCCTTGATTGACAAACTGCATGTATATTGTTTCCTTATATAGTCGATTTATGCGTATGTCAAAGGGGACATATGGCCAGTTCCCCCTGGTCTGAATTCTTGAACACTCGTGGAAAGGAACGGCGACAAGAAGAAACGTATGCTTCCATGTTTATTGCTACATTATTGCTGTATCTCCGCCCACCATGGCATCACAGAACCAAGTGACCCGACCCCTGACCAGCCAGGTCACAGGTAACCTCTCAATGTGGGGGAGCCGCTAGCTGGATGCAGTAGGGGCAGTCCATTCGGGAACCCACCCCCACCGGCTAGCCTGCCAACACTTGTCACAGCATAACTGCAACAGTGGGCAGCGTAGTCTTTGCTGCCACTACATGGTGGTGAGGGAATAGTAAGTACACTTACATTGAAGTGGCTGGCATTTTCATGAAAGGCCTACTATTTAGCGGAACTTCACAACTTGTTGCCTGGTAACTCTCCTGTAGCGACACTCGTCCATGGGATCTTCTCTTAAAATTCCATAATCCGATGAGAACGTAACATTGTCTAATCCCAAGCACATGCCTACATTTTATCCATGTTAGGTATTTGTGCATTTACTAAATATTTGTTGCTACATAGAAGGAATATTAAGTAAATTTGATAGAACTAACTGTTACTATTACGGGTCATACAATTCTATGATGTCCAGCATTTCGGTGTGTACATTAAGTTTATTTTGCATTTTTTATTTCAAATATTTCCAAACTGAACCAATCAAAGCAATCAAGCAATCACAGCAATGAAAGCAATCACCAACTAACTACCTAACCAAAGTGAACCATTTTTAGCCAATGTTACTCCAAATTAAAGTAAAGTTTTATCAACCTACTGTAAAATGGCTAAATCCACTTACTCAATTAATCCACTCGTTGTGGTCACCAGTTTTGTAAAATGGCCAAAGCTCGAATCTGTGGTTGTGTAGGCAGGCTATAATGAAATCAATACAGACAAAGAGAAACGAAGAGTATAAAGTGAAAAGGAAGAGAGAGAGTCAAGCTCTCCGGTTTATTATTTATATGGTTACATGGGTACATTGTAGAGTATCACCCCACCCTTTTCCCCCAATGGGAAACAAGGATTCTTGGCCCTACCAATAGGGATCCAGCATTCCTGGTCCCCATGGCTACCAGTGGTCTGCCCACCACCACCAAGCTGTGTGTCCCCATGGCCACCACCAACCTTGACCCTTGAGTCATACCCAGCAAGGGGAGGGGGTAGGCCCTGAGTGCCCTCACACCCAGCCCTGCCAGCACCACTATGTCTATTTACATCCCACTCAGGCACCACCAGCACTTACATCTATATGCATACGTACATCTGATCAGTAATAGAACATTTCCATTCCCCCGATGCCGTAAATCGGAATATTTTACACTACTATATATATTAAAGTTTCTTATTCCGATGATTTTGAGTTTCTTACACTTATTTAGATAAATAAATTAGGTTGATCATTATAATCGACCTTTCTTTAGGTTCAAGCAAAGACCCTATAATACTAAGACGGCTCACTCAGCCTGTACTGTGTAATCAAAATGATCAAACCCACCACTTGGTGAGCTGGCTGTTCTCTTGGGTAAACAGGTGCTATATTATATGTATAAATGTATATATGAATGTGAAAGATGTGTGATGATGGCGATGCTGATGATGATGCTGATGATGATGTGTATTTGTTCAAAGCAATTTCATATTGATGTGTATTCATACTTACCTATCTCATGTATAATATAATTGTATGTGTTTACATGTGAAACACCAACCAGCAGCCGGGCTGATCAAACCCACCACAAGGTGGCACTGCGAAATTTATATTACCATGGGAGAGATAGGGAGTGAGCCGTCTTAGTATTATAGGGTCTTTGGTTTAAGTGACTTTTATTATAAATGTATATCTTTAGAGATAATGTAAACCAAAGCACGCTAATTAATTTTGACATGCACCTCAACTGACCCCCCATAGATTTCAACAGCAACAGGTTCTATTAAATGGACTCATCATACATATCCTTCAATGCAGCAACAAGTGTTTAATAAACAACACCAATATCTAAGTTGGTTCTGTAGCATCAAATCCATATGAGTCTTTTGGCTTCCGAAGTTTGAAATATGGCAGAATTTCTTTAGTTAAAGCTGCATAGTCCGATGAAGCATGAAATTTTCAAGACCAAAATAATTATTTAGATTTAATTCTACATATCTAACTTAGATACTGATGCACTTATTAAGCATTTGTTTCTGCATAGAAGGCAATACTGAGTCAATTTAACAGAACCTGTTACTGCAGAAGTCTATGGTATCAGAGTTTTGGCAAGCTTGCCAAAACTAATTTTCCATGTTTGCACTCAAAATAACCTCAAAGGTTTACCATTTAAAATAAAAGTAACTTTGAACTAATGTAAAGTAGATACTAGTGATCGATCTAATATATTTATCTCAGAAAAAATACAGAAATTCAAAACCATCGGACTATGCAACTTTAACATTCGATTATGCACATTTAATGGTTCCATATTCCAACCAACACCAGGTGTACACTGTAGTAGCAGGGAATTGACATTCCAACCTCAGTTGGCCAGTCTACATAGCAATGCGGGAGATCTCCAGGTGCAAACCTAGCTGGTCCCACGCCAAGTGCATTGCGCATGCGCAGATGGCGTTGTATCATTCAGGAAGGAGATGAAGCAGTCCAGGTGGCGCCACTCCGGAAGTCTTCTCTGGCGTCTACTTTCAATGAATGACTCATAGATAGCCGTCAGGGCGAGGTCTGTATTACCAGCAGATCATCGACTGTTTTCCAACCAGATAGTTGGTTGGTTGTTGGAGTTTTACGTTCTGGCAACAACTAAGTTCATATCAGGACAGATACCAACTTGTAACAGTGCACACTCATGGTGACTTTATTGTGCTTCCCCAATGGGAGATCAGGCTGCTGGCACCACGACCTGATATCCCACTCAATCGCATTATCCTTACACTAAGCCTACCAGTCCTCACCCTATCCTAATAATGCTAAGATCCTGATTAGGAAGTGACAAGTATAAATCTTTAAGTCATTGGTTTAACTCGACCGGGGTTCGAATACGTGGGTTCGAATTCCACGATCTACTAAAATGGGAGATGGACGCTCAACTCGGCCATCCCATCTGGTTTCAACCAGATAAGATGACCGAATCTGTAATGCCAGGTACACACCTACTGTTTGTGCGCACCCACCTACCGTATACGATCTAAAACTGCCCGTTTCGCACACAAAAATCGTTAGGTGTGCGCTCCCCGCACACACCTAGCGATTGCGATTCCCGACTAAAAACTCAGTTTTAGGGCTAAAACGGGCCGATTACGATTGCGATTTGCGATTCGAAAAATGAATCGGCCCGTTTTCAGTTTTAAGCTGGTCGGGTCGAGTCGCGAGTTTTAGTGCGCGAATCGTAAACGGTAGGTGTGTATTTGGCATAAGAGTGCTGGCTGACCCGCCCTGCGGGACTTTGCTGATTTACACTCTGACCAAGTCAAAGCGATGACTTATATAAAATGATACTTGTCCCTACCTAGCCAGGCACTCGCCATTAAATAGGATAGGGCAAGGACTGGGCCCATATGTATGAGCCAATTTTTAACCGGACCAGGGTTAAAGGAGGGTGCCGGGTTAGCTAACCGCAGAGTTCCAAATGTGTCACGGGGGATGTATGTGACCAAAACGCGCCCGAGTTAGCTAACGTTTCAGTTATTTATAGATTTGGGAAATCCCTCTGCGTTTGTAGCCATATATTAGGCTCAAATATATTAAATGCTATCATATTTAACAGAATTACATATGCAATAAGTGAAATTTTATCAATTTAACCCTAAATTTGAACCCTCCTTATGGCTACTGCCGCATTGGCGGCGATATTAATAGTTATATTTTTGAATCGACGAACGTAAAGTAAACAAATCGCCGCCGCCGCTGCATCAACGTCGCTTTCCATACTGGCGGCAGCGGCGGTTTGTTTACTGTACGTTCGTCGATTAGAAAATATAACTATTAATATTGCGCCAATACGGCGGTAGCCTTAATAACGCTTCGAATTTAGGGTTAATTTGAATAAATTTCACTTATTGCGTATCTAATTCTGTTAAATATGGTCGCATTGAATAGATTTGGCCCGAGTCGGTCTCTAACCCCACCTTTAACCCTCGTTTCGCTTGGGGTTAGTGCAAGCGACTTTAAACTCACCGAGTTAGTTTAACCCCGACACATACATACGCAGTTTTCGCCGCTAACCTGGAAAATCCGCACGATGCTGGGTTACGACCTCTAATCCGGGCTCATACATATGGGCCCTGGTCGTCTCATTGTCAGTATGATGTAACTGATTGGGATATAGGGTTATACTTATAGTTCCGGTGATTCAGTCTTCAACTGGGCAGCACTATAAAGTCGCCATGAGAGCGCACTGTCGCAGGTCACTATGACCATAGATGTTTCTATGATGTAAAACTCCAACAGACAAGCATCGACTGTTTCCGGCGGAAGTGAAACGGACAGAAGATGGGAAGTTGTGTATCTGTATTATGGGGCTTGCTGTGGAGTGTATTTCCTTACTTACTTGCCGGATTTTATAGTGTTGCCCTGCTATAGTACCATTCCGCCAGCACCATTCCTGGCTTTATCAAAAGCACAAAATTGTGGAATTTAAAGGTTTGTTGCTAGCTCACCTGGTGCGTTGCATTACCAAGAGAGGTCAAAGACTGGTTTACTCAGTCTCAAGATAACGTGGCTGAGGTGGATATCGTATCATAGTACAGTACCTTTAATTAGACACGAGAAGCTCGCAATGTCGCATTTAGGTACTAGTTCTGATATGACCCCAATTGTTGCTAAGACGTTAAATCCGAATTGATCAGTATTCCTGGGAATGTGACAACCTTAGTTCTGTGTGAGCTCTAAGGTAAGCCCAAGTCACACATACCCGGCCTAGCCCCGGATTTTTAGCCGGACCACCCCCGGACCATTCCCCTGGACAGCCCCGGATAAAATTGCTATTTTGGTCGTTTTTTGGCTCGCTCTCACACCTACCCGGACAAGCCATGGTCTATCCACGGACCACAGCCCGGACATCCCCCGGACTCCCCGGTGTAGCCACGGATTAGTCCCGGATCAGCCCTGGACAACCCAGGACAACCCCCAGATGACCCCCGCATGACCCCCCAAACTACTTCCGGATAGCCCAGAGTATAAAATGACCCGGACGAGACACGGACGACCCCCGGACAACACACGGACTACCCGGATGAGTCGTAGATCACACACGGATGATGCCGGTTAACCCTGGATTGCAATATTCCCCACTTCGACCCGGATGTTTTAAACATTTTAAAACATCCGGTGCAGATTCTGGATGACCAAAGACCAGCCACGGATGACCAAGGACCAGCCACGGATGAGCCACGGATTACGCCGGATCGCCACGGACCAAGCCGGATCATGGGTCGGGGCTCGTCCGGCCCCTGATCCGGGTAGGTGTGACTTAGGCGTCAGGCTTCATTTTGACACAATAGTATCGACTTGCATTTGACTTCAGTTGCACAGTCACATTTCAATTAGAACTAGCTAAATGGATTTTTGTTTCATGTTTTAAATAGATGTTGCTTACTATGCTGCAGATGAATCATTAACATTAGCGTATCCTAACAAAGGCAGCGACATTACTTTGATTGCTAATGTGCCGCTTGCAAATAACACCCGTCATTAATGGTTTACTAACAGCATGTTGGATTGGTTGGTTGTTGGAGTTTTGCGTCCTGGCAACATCTAAGGTCATATCAAGACGGGTACTGTGTTGGTTTGTTGTTGTTTTACGTCCTAGCAACATCTAATGCCATGTCAGGACAGCGACCGGTACCGACTTGTGACTGTGCATGCATGGTGACTTTATAGTGCTGCCCAACTGGGAAATAAGACCACCAGCACCATGGTCCGATATCCCACTCAGTCACACTGTCCTGACACACAGCTAATCAGTCCTTGCCCTATCCTAATAATGCCGAGTGCTAAACTAGGAATTGACAAGTATCACATTTATAAGTCATTTGTTTGACTCAACTGGAAATCGAATTCCCGGATCTCCCGCACGCGAAGCCCGCGCTCTACCGATTCGGCCATCGCGCCCGGTTAGAGTGTGTGGGACTGTGTGTGTCAATGTATAATCGTATTTGTATTAGAATATGTTCCCCTTAAAATAAAGCACTATGTGGTGATTAGGCATAATTTAATTCTCGAAGTATAAAGAAACAAAGCCGAAAGCAGAATTAACATCAATCAATTCACTCTCATTCATTGTAAGTAATAGATTTGTTCTAACTGAACTAAAATGTTTAAAGTTGCATTGTCCTCTGAAAGCTTAATATTGTTAGAATTGACGAAAATTGATTTAGATTGTATCCTTCATTGCTAACTTAGATATTGGTGTATCCGTGAAGCTAAGATTCCTGATACGCGGTATGGAGCATGCGGCATGCGAATGTGAATGTGGTATATGCAGCATAGATATACACCAACCCCCAATAGCCGATGTTTACTTTGTGCTGGGGGGATGGTTAAACAAATAAACACACCAAAAAAGTTACCCATAAAATTGTTTGGGGTTTTTCCTCCAAATTTGTGAAGGAAGATCAAAGTTTTGTTTTCTATGGCAAACGCAGCAGTATTCGCATTCACATTTGCACCGATCGGTCCATGGGTCGATCCATTTGCCGCATTCGCATTCGCGTTCGTATTCGCATTCGGACATATGGAAGCACCACTATTCAATTACATGCTTTTTGATTTTTTGCCGCATTCGCATTCGCATGCCACATACCGTGTATAAGGAATCTTAGCTTTACTCATTTACTCATTTCTTTAGGGTTTAGCCGCGTAGAAATATCAAAGCTACCGGGCATGGTGGCCTAATCGGTAGAGCGCGAGCTTCGCATGTGGAAGGTCAGGAGTTTGGTTCCCGGTCGACTCAAACCAATGACTTTAAAACTGATACTTGTCACTTCCTAGCCAGGCGCTCAACATTAATAGGATTGGGCAAGGATTAGATAGCTCCATGTCAGGATAATATGACAGAGTGGGATATTGGGTCATGGTGCCAGCGGCCTGATTTCCCAGTTAGGCAACACTATAAAGTCGCCATGAGTGCGCACTCTCACAAGTCGGTGCCCATCCTGATAGGACCTTAAATGCTGCTAGGACATAAAACAATAACAAACAAGCAGTTATGTTGGTACAACTCCTTACTGTCTTTAATGGGTGAATAAAACCTTCATTGTGGAAGGCCATACATACCAAGAAGGTGTTACAGGTAGTCAGTGAGTAGGATTGGTTGGTTGTTGGAGTTTTACGTCCTTGTAGCATCTAGGGTTATATCAGGACGGGTAGTGAACTGTGACAGTGTGCACTCATGGTGACTTTATAGTGCTACCCCACTTAGAAATCAGGCTGATATCCCACTCAGTCACATTATCCTGGCACTGAGCTAACCAGTCCTTGTCCTATCCTATTGATGCCGAGCGTCAGGTTAGGGAGCGACAAGTATCAATTTTGTAAGTCACTGGTTTGACTCAACCGGGAACTAAACTCCCGATCTCCCGCACGCGAAGCCCTTGCTCTACCGATTCGGCCTTTTAGTTTTAGTTACAATGTGTTCAAGTTATGTTTGTTCATATTTATTCTAAATAAAAGGTGTTATTTTATTCAAAGTTTTGAAAGGAATCGACACTTGAGATCTGATTTTACCCTTGAAAATGGTGATTCGGTCACGCTGGAATACATGTGTACTGATTAGGCCACGCACGGTCATAGCAAGAAGATGCTCTAGGTAGTCAGTGAGTAGGAAGTGTTTGTGAGGTCCAAGAAGCGCGTAGTCAAACCCTGGCAAACAGCATGGCTGCTGGGTAACGGGAGCCTGCCTGTGCACACCGTGAGAAATCCACGCGGGAGAGTGCCGGCTGAGCAGCTCGGAACAGCAGTTGTGTGGCTACGTGGTCAATGCATACCAGATGACCCGGCAGTGGTCGCCTGATCCCGGCCATCCCGGCTCCCGGCTCGCGGCCGTCGCCTAGCAACTAGGCAATTTGTTTGCAAGATCTGGATCTGTATAGTCTAGTGTGTTGTGTTCAGCCAAATTAAAAAAAAAATTGTAATGAAGGCAAAAGAAAGCTAATACACGGAATTGTAGAGCATCAAGGTCACCTATGCAACCTGAGTCGTGATGCCCTACAATCCAGCCTAGATGGTGCTTAGAACTATTTACACATCAAATTAAGTGATTTGTGAATTTTATGGAAGATGAGATGGGTGATTTGAGGCAAGAGAGAAAACAAACAACATTTTTAAATTTAAAAAAAACACACAAAAACACACAAAAACACCCAAACCTCAACAGATGTACAAATAGCAATTAGATGTTCTAAGAAATAGTACACATGAAAGACAAGCTGTTGGGGTGGTGTTTGTTTTTACTGGGAAACTTCTCGCCTATAATATATATAATATAGTATATGTATTGTTTTATATAATATATATATATTGATATTATATATTATGCATATTATATATTATATATATTAGATGTATATATTATTTATATATATTATATAAATATTATATATATTATGTATATTATATAGATTATATGTTAATATATAAATATAATAGACACACATATATACGTATATATGTGATGATTAAATGAAGATGTATACAACTATTATGAAGAAAGATTGTTGGTAGTGGGTTGAAATAATAGGGTTCATATGATGTGGTAGCTACTTCTCTCTGTTGGTTGAGCAGCCTGGTGAGGTGTTGGCTGTACTAAGAGGGTGTAGTGGGCCTGAGCTCCATGGCATCCGGTCCGGCCGGTAAGGTCTGGAATACATCACTTCGTCTTCAGATGTTAACTTATAATGTATATCACATATATAGGTATATTTACAGATGCATTTGATATTAATCCACGTGCTATAGTAATATACCTTTTCCGGAAATGGCATGCGCCATGAGTTATCAACCCACCATTCGCTGTGATCTGGAGGTGTTTACCACATGCAGCTGGAGAGATGAAAGATCTCCGCCATTTCGCGGATTTCCGTGATTTTTTATATTGACCGATTAATGTTAAGCAAAATGCCAAGGAATGAGGATAAATAATGCAACAGGTAGTTCGAATCCCATTCTTATATGACCTTAGATGTTGCTAGAACATAAACCCAAACAAGAACGAGTTAGGTATGGGCAATAATATAGGCACAACAGAGATAGTTGAAACCTGATCCCCCCCCCGCGATTCCCTGACAGTGCTAAGCCTATGGAGGGAAGTCCGCGTTTTTTCGCCTTCGGTGTAAAATCTTGGCTTCTTTTTCGTGTTTTTTTTTTGGCCAGAGACAACTTGCATCCCTGCAGTTGTGAGTTGGATAAAGGAGCTTCTGATTGGCCGGGATTAGTCCATGCTATATATGTTACATAGTGTATGAATCTATATATGCTATACACTGTATTGTAAGATATAGTCCTTCGGGTAAAGGAGCTTCTGATTGGCTGGATACAGACCGGGATTAATCTATGCTATATATGTTAGATAGTGCATTCATTTATATGTGTTATACACTGTATTGTAGGATATAGTCCTTCGGATAAAGGAGCTTCTGATTGGCTGGATTCAGACTGGGATTAATCTATGCCATATATGTTAGATAGTGCATGCATTTATATGTGTTATACAGTGTAATGTAAGATATAGTCCTTCGGATAAAGGAGCTTCTGATTGGCTGGATTCAAACTGAGATTAATCTATGATATATATGTTAGATAGCGCATGAATTTATTTATATATTCTATGCAGTGTATTGTAAGATATAGATAGGCCTGCTAGTAGTGGTAGAAATAGAATCGTCGACCAGGTGCATCAACAATTTATGGCTATTATTGTGGTGGCTTTCTATAAAACAGCCATCGATTTGAAATACCTTGGCCTAGATAGGCGATGTAACCATGGAGATGTGTATGGTAATTGCTGGGTGAGGGAGCAGATGTAGTATTGAACAGTGATTGATAGTTTGTGGTGTGTGGGTGCGTGGAGGAAGGGTATTGGGTGGGAGAGGGTGGGATTGCTGGGTAGTTGGTGGTGTGGGTGGGTTGAGGGTGTGTGTTCAGAGTGTGGGTGGGGAGGGGAGGTGTGCGTGGCAGGGTGGTGGGTGGTGTGAAGGTGTTGTGGTGTGGGGTGTGGGGACGGGTGGAATACTGGGTAGTTGGTGTTATGGGTGTGTTGAGAGTGTGGGTGTGTTGAGAGTGTGAGTGTGTTGAGAGTGTGGGTCTGTTGAGAGTGTGAGTGGGGGCGGGGAGGTGTGTTTAGCCGGGTGGTGGGTGGTCTGAAGGTGTTGTGGTGTGAGATGTGGGGACGGGTGGAATACTGGTTAGTTGGTGGTGTGGGTGTGTTGAGAGTGTGGGTGTGTTGAGAGTGTGAGTGGGGGGAGGTGTGTTTAGCCGGGTGGTGGGTGGTGTGAAGGTCTTGTGGTGCGAGGTGTGGGGACGGGTGGAATACTGGTTAGTTGGTGGTGTGGGTGTGTTGAGAGTGTGGGTGTGTTTAGAGTGTGGGTGTGTTGAGAGTGTGGGTCTGTTGAGAGTGTGAGTGGGGGCGGGGAGGTGTGTTTAGCCGGGTAGTGGGTGGTCTGGGGGTGTTGTGGTGTGGGGTGTAGGGAGGGGTGGAATACTGGTTAGTTGGTGGTGTGGGTGTGTTGAGAGTGTGGGTGTGTTGAGAGTGTGAGTGGGGGCGGGGAGGCGTGTTTAGCCGGGTAGTGGGTGGTCTGGATGTGATGTGGTGTAGGGTGTGGGGAGGGGTGGAATACTGGCTAGTTGGTGGTGTTGGTGTGTTGAGAGGGTGGGTGTGTTTAGAGGGTGGGTGTGTTGAGAGTGTGGTTGTGTTGAAAGTGTGGGTGGGGAGGGGAGGTGTGGGTATCCGGGTAGTGTGTGGTGTAATGGGGGGGGGGGTGTTGAGAGTGCTGCTGGAGAGGTGTGGTGATGTAGGGGTGTGTGATGTTGGGAGGCGGTGGGTGGTGTGGAGGAAGGAAGTATGAGGAGTGGTGGACTGCCATATGTGGGTTGGTTGGTTGTTGGAGTTTTACATCCTGGCAACATCTGAAGTCATATTCAGGATGGGTACCGACTTGTGACAGTGCACACTTTGTAGTGCAGCCCCACTGGGAGACAACGCCGTCAGCACCATAACCTGATATTCCACTCAGTCCCATTATCCTGACACCGATCAACCAGTTCTTGCCCTGTCCTAATAATGCCGAGCGTCTGGCTAGGAAGCGACAAGTATCAATTTAGTAAGTTACTGGTTTGACTCGACCGGGAATTGAACTCCCGACCTTCCGCATGGGAAGCCTGCGCTCTACCGATTCGGCCGCAGTGTCCGGTACCGGATGTGGAGGGAGGTGTGGGGGCGGGGCACGATGACCGGGGAGAGGTGGGGGGGGCGGTGACCGGGGGTGTCGGGGGTCGGTGGAGGTCGGTTGATGGGGTGGTATGTATGACCTGGAGGCATCACCCATGCCTGCATCAGGTGACCGCCTCCTCCATCACTCGCTAATGAGATGGACGGAGCTCTCCGAGCACATATCAGATAATTCATATAGTAATGCTACCAACACGCTCTCCGAGCACATATCGGATAATTCATATAGTAATACTACCAACACGCTCTCCGAGCGCCTATTGGAGACGGCATATGGTAATGATATGAACGCGCACTCTCCGAGCGCATATTAGACCCTGAATATCGTAATAATGCCAGGAGTACACTCTCTAAGCACATATCAGGGACTATATATTAATGCATATAGTTATGCATATAGTAGCTGTCTCCAAGCGGATATTAGACCCTGAATATAGATAGAAGTAATTCCAGGAGTTCACTCCCCAAGTACATATCATGGACTGTATATTACTGCTAGCAGCACACTCTCCAAGCACATATCGGATGCCAGATATAGTAATACTAACAACATATTCTCCGGTGTGTATTGTCCAAATAGTAAATACTAGCAACGCACTCTCCACTGGTGCGTATTATAATAGGTGTACACTCTCCCAGCTCATATCGGATGTTCCATGTAATAATACTAGCAACACACTCTCCTAGCACATATTGAATCTTACATTTAGTAATGCTAGCAGCACATCATCATCAATCACTTAACCACAAGAGTTGTTGCGGCATCCCAAATTACGTTAACCAGCTTTCTCCATTTTCTCCTGTTCTCGACCACCTTCTGGGAATTGCCGAACTCCAGGCCTGTCCATTCCCTGATGTTCTCTTCCCACCTCTTCCTTTGTCTGCCTTGTCTTCTTCCCACTTTCACTGTGCCTTGTAAGATGGTTTTGCCCAGACATGATGAATGTGAAATATGGCCATACCACTGCAGTTTGCATCTCTTTACGATCATTATGTGATGTTTCTGGCATCCAATTTCCTGCTGGATCTTGGCACGGACTTCCTCATTGGTAACGTGGTCTTTGTATTAGACGTGGGGTATCGTTGGGTAGCACCTCATTTCCGTTGTTTATATTTATATTCTTCATTGGAACGCTGCTATGAGGGTCAATGATTCACAAGCTTGCACGCAGACAGATGCGACAAGGGAACTCATCAGTCGTATCTTGGACCTAAAGGCCCTATCACACTATGACGTAATGACATCAGGGTAGGGAAAACGTGAAAAACGTCGAACTTCTCAGCGTAGTATGCAAATTTGGGCACAAGTTGAACATGGATCCAGCGTAGTTGACGAGAGCGTAACATCAGTAAAGCGTAGTGATAGCATCATTCAACGAGAGAGGACAAAGTAATTACGCTCACGCAACGTTATGAAAGTTATTCCATCGCCAGAACTACATTGCTTTACGTTACATGACATTACATACGTCATGACACGGTGGTGAAATGAATGTATGTTGAACATACGTTGGACGTATGTTTGGCATACATTCTCCTGACGTTCCCATTGTGCCTCGTGGACGTTTCCACCGGCTTTAATGTGGGTCAACGTAGTGGAACGTAGTGGAACATAGTGAGCAGCATTTGACTAATGTCCGTTTAACGTCATTGACATTCGCCGAACGTGTACAGAATGTACGGCAAACGTAAACCCTTACGTTCGAGTTACGTCAAAAGTTTTGAACAGGTTCAAAACCTTGATGCGTGCCGACATAACACAATGTAACGTGACGTAGCTCAACGTCAGTCTAACATCATTCTGACATCATCATAACGTAACCCAACGTACGTCAACGTAATGACAAAACGTGAGCACATCAGGCTTACTTTGGCTTGTTACATCGTAGTGTGACATGGGTATGAGAGAAATATTATTGTCAACCCAAACCAGCAGCACACTCTCTGAACATATGTACTGCTAACAACGAATATCATGCACTGTTCATCTAGCAGTCTAAAGTAATCTAAAATAAATAATGGTCGATAGGTCAGGTCTGGAATTAGCTTGATGCTGCGCTCTTCCAATTCATGACAACAACAGCAACATAAACTCAGAGAGTACATTACTATCCCATGACATCAAGAAGATAGACTGGGTGTCAGGGTAAGCAAACTGTCAGATCCTATTATGGGATATTGCTATTTAAAATGCCTCATCCTTCACTATGACTGGGTGTGGTTGTCGAATCGGAAGAGCGCAGGTCTCCCGTGCCAGAGATCGGGAGTTCAATTCCTGGTCGAGTCAAACCAATGATATACAAAATTGATACTTGTCATGTCCTAGCCTGGCGCTCAACATTAATAGGATAGGGCAAGAAATGGTTAGCTCAGTGTCAGGATAATGTGCCTGACTGGGATATCAGGTCATAGTGCTGGTGGCCTGATTTCCGAGTGGGGCAGCACTATAAAGTCACCATGAGTGTGCACTGTCACAAGTCGGTACCCGTCCTGATATGACCTGAGATGTTGCCAGATGTAAAACTCCAACAACCAACCAACTACAAGAAGATGGATGCAGCACTGGAGCTCGTCAGTCGTGTCTTGGAGCTGAGAGAAATATTATTGTCAACCCAAACTAGCAGCACACGCTCCGAGTACATGTACTGCTAACAATGAATGTCATGTGCACTGTTCATCTAGCAGTCTAAAGTAATCTCAAATAAATATTGGTCGATAGGTCAGGTCATGGTGCTGCTCTCTTCCAATTCATGACAACAACAGCGACACAAACTCACAGCGTAAATTACTATCTCATGACCTTGAGAAGATATACTGGGTGTCAGGGTAAGCAAACTGCCATCTCCCTTATGTGATATTGCTATTTAAAATGCCTCATCCTTCACTGTGATCAGTCTCCATGCATCGGTCTGGTGCAGCGGCAATATCGTCAGGGATTATGTATGGAGAATGATGTCGGGGCGGTCGGTGTGTGTGTGTGGGAGGGAGGGAAGGAGGCAGGGAGGGGGGAGGGAGAGGGAGGTGAGAGGGAGGGGGTTGCATTCCCCAGTGACTATCACCTGTGAGTGATAGACAGACTTGGGAATAATTCCGCTCTTGGTACTAGAAAGATGCATCATTGGCACAATTGTTTTAGCAGTTCGGCGCATGTCAGTAATGTCTCCCGAGAAGCCATGAGCAACCCGCTATACGACTGCAGACGGGATTATGAGGCAAACTGAAGAGATCCCAATTAAAGTTGCATAGGCCAATTGTTTTTTTAGTTCTTGTTATATTTCCAGATGAATATATGATGCTGATTGTTATAGTATATACTTTATTTGAAGTTTGATGTCAAGTTTATAATGAATGTCTCACTTTGGAAGATTTTGAAATGAAACTGTGTACAAATTAATGTTGGCCTACACGTCAAAATTGTGACACCATAGGCTTCGGCGTTAACAGGTTTTCTTAAATAGACTTGGTAGACCTAAATGCTGGTCCAGTACTATGGAACTTTTGGATTACAGAATTTCATTGTATTACACACTGCAAATTGTGTATTCAACAGGTATTGAACACCTTATTCTATATACCTTTTGTGTAAATAACCCCGAATTGAAAAATGTCTGGAAGACCAGTGCTTCGGCACTGACAAAAGACTTATTCAGCAGAATTAACATATTTACCACACACAAAAATATTAAAAGAAATAAAATAAAATAGTCACTTCTATGCAGCAACACATGTTTTTTTTTGGTGAAAGTTCCATAGTCCGATTAAAGCATCAAATTTTCAAAAGCTAAACTCTTATCTAGATTTGAACCTGCATATCTAACTTAGATACTAGTGTAGTTATTAAGCATTTGATGCTACATATAAGGGCGCATTAATACAAATTAGCAGAGTATGTTGCTACTGTAAATAAGCAATTTATGTAATTATAAAAGAAGAATAAAAAAAATCCATGTTCCAGCAATTTCCCATCAAAACCCTCTTCCCTTGCACACATTGTGTTCTCTGTGGCAGAGTGGTTAGAGTGTCTGACTTTTTTCTAGGTCGGACTCCTAATCTGAAGGTCAGTGGTTCGATTCCCTGTGCTCCCACCTCTGCCAATTTGGATTTCCACCGCTGTGTATAACTTACAGCGTCATCAAAGGCCAGTTGCTCTCATACCATGTCTATGTGGTGTGGGAGGTTAAAAATCCCTTGGGTCGGTAAAAGTGTAGGCTCGGGCTACCATTAGACAAACTGTCTAATGGTAAAAACAAGCCTATTAAGGCTTATCCATGATAGGCAGTATAAATCTTCAACACACACAGACACAACTCCCGCCCCCACCCACACCTTCACAACCACACACGTGACCTGCACATGGCTCCTCTCCCCCCACCCCCCAATTCCCTCCTTTACGCACATAATTGCACATGACTTTGGCCATTGGTCTGCTCAGTCGGACCTGGGCCTATACTTAGGCCGTCTTCACCTCTCAGCCCATTTTGCTAACACCATACCGATTATTCTCACCAAAGTTCGAGTATTTTTTGTATTCGCCATGAACAATTGGATTGAACAACTCATGCTGGTCAAGTTGTTTATTCCCTTGTAATGCATTTGTTGGTGTGTGCGTGTATACATATTGTTACTACTATTACTAATATTTATTTTATTTTATTATAATTATTTTTAGTATGATTAGCATCTTTATTATTATTGGCATTACTAATAAGCATATATTAAATAGTGTTATGAATAACTGCTACTACCAACAATGGATTATTAATTAATTAATTAATCACTACTAATAATATATATGCTAAATATTATTATGAGTACCTGTTTTTTTATAATGTATTACCTGTTTTTTTACTACAACTAATGCATATATACTAAATGTTACTATGAATGCTTTGTTTGTTGTTGTTTTACGTCCTAGCAACATCTAAGGTCATAGCAGGACGGTTATGAATACTTGTTATCACTAATAATGTATTACCCTTTTCGAATATTAATATGACTTATGAATATATTTTAAATATCACAAATAGGTGTTATTGCTAATAATATATTACCATTATTAAATATTATTACCATGACTAATAAAATAATATATATTAGATATTATGAATACTCGTTATTGCTAATAATGCATTAACCATTTTATGTGATTACTACACTAATAAATATATGTTAAATATTGTTATGAATAATTATTATTACTAGTAATATGTGGCTAATACTATTTTTTAGATTTAATATGCAACACCTATATATGTTGGGTGGGACTATTTTCCTGGTCAATTGTGATGGCTGATGTTGTGGAGGAAAGGCGGGGGACATGGAGGGGGAGGTTAAAGGCCCAGTTACATACATGGTAGTGGGCGTAGTTGGATGTAGTAGAGGCTAACATAGTTGAACGTAGTTGAACATAGTTGAACGTAGTTGAACATACCGGAGAAGTATGAATGGAGGTATGTTCAACTACGTTCAACTACGTTCAACTACGTTCAACTACGTTCAACTACATTCAACTACGTTCAACTACGTTAGCCTCCACAACGTTCAACTACGTCCACTAACATGTATGTGACTGGGCCTTAAGCATCAGTTTGTAGGTAGAACCTGCTCTGCTTAGGCCTCCTACCCTAATTAGAATGTACAGTCGCAGACCGGAAATGGGACTGGAAGTCCGCCATGCCTCTCTCTCCCGGACCATTCCGGGCTTCTCAGCCAACCCTCGGCTGACTCCATATATACGCTACGTGAATTCAGGCCGAAACCTAAACATCACCAAGCGAATGTGTTCTACAATGGCGCAGCTGGATTTAGGGCGTGGCGTTTCCGGTTATTCTTATCTATGGGTGGAGTTAATGATTTGGATTTACGTACCGCCACGTGAGGAGAAAGAGAGGAAAGAGGGTGCCCAGAATGAGACCAGGCAATGGGATTGCTTGTGTTAATTGTCGATTTAGGTTGTCTGTCCGTCTGGTTTACAGCTGTATGTTGGAGTAATCAAGTAACGAGTATTTTGTCAGGATTCTACTGCTGGGGTTTACATAGTTCTACTTTGAACTGCTATTACAGCTGATATTTATATGCATTTCTCTTCCAGCCTCCTCATTTATCTCTCGATTTTAATATTAATATTGATGGAATCCGATATCCCACAGTTGGTAGTGTGCCTGTGGGTTTGTTGGTTTCTATGAATATTAAAATTAAAATAGGAAAATTGTTATTTTAATATTCATGGAAGGCTATGTCCCACAGGTTCTTGTATGCAATATATATGTACATCCTGGAACCTATGCGATATCAGCTTTCATAAATATTAATAGTAAAATAGAGAACAAATTAATGATTGATCGATTTTTTTTCATTTTCACAAGTGTTTATTCATCTGAACAAGTATAGTGTCAGCGCTGGAGCACTGGTCTTCCAGCCGTTTTACATGCACTCTGGAATTTTACACATGGTTTGGGAGAATATCCTGTCCTGTTGGTGATGGTTTAGTAGCATGTTCGCAGTATGGGCCATAATCATGCTAACAATTAATGGTATTTATTATACGTCACTTTTGCTTCACAAAGAAATATGTGTTTATATTAATATTTGCAGTAAATCCAAAATGGTCAGATTTGCATCAAATGAGAACAAACAAAATTATCTCAAATGTAATATTTTTGAAGAGGTTAAATTTGTGTCAAATGACAGCAACATTTATTTAATAAAAAATATAGCTAAAATTACAGGAGCTAGACAGTCCAGTTGTTCTTAGGAACTTTAACATTTGGTCATGCTTTATATTGGAATAGAGTTCACACATGTTATATACATTGGAACATTGTTAGTACAAGGCCATGAATTCTACACATTCAAGTAAAATGTGTCTGAATGTTAGTGGACATTGACACCCAAGGCATTTGGTAAGTGGTTCTCCCTTGCGTAAAAATAAAAATGCATGAGTAAGCCAAGAGTGGTGAGTGTGGCAGTAGTTGAGAACTACTTGGTCCGACTGAAAATAAAATAAATATAGGCATGTAATTGGTTGGTTGTTGGAGTTTTACGTTCTGGCAACAGCTAAGGTCATATCAGGACAGGTACCGACTTGTGACAGTGCACATTCATGGTGACTTTATTGTGCTGCCCCACTGAGAGATCAGGCTGCTAGCACTATGACCTGATATCCCACTCAGTCACATTATCCTGACACCGAGTCAACCAGTCCTTGCCCTATCCTCCTGAGTGCCTGGCTAGGAAGCGATAAGTATCAATTCTGTAAGTCGTTGGTTTAACTCGACCGAGAATTGAAATTGGCCACCGCATCCAGTCATATATACGCATGTATTTATATATAATTGTGTGGAAATGATGCAATAAAAGCCAGCATTTATGCACTTTTAGTAGGAGTATTAGTCCTAGTGCTTGAAAGTCCAATTTTAAATAAATGACATCTTCATACTGAGTTTCTGCACACAGCCCACGTCACCACCATCAACCGGAAGTGCTCTACCCTACATCCGTGGGCCGCGCCGGCCACACTTCCGGCGTCCAGGTGACCTACATCCTATGGTCACGTGATGCTGACAGATGACTGCCCGAGTGCCCCAGGTGGGGGGGGGCGGTTTGGTGTGTGTGTGGGGGGGGGCGAGTATGGCGGCGGTCGGGCGATGTGTGTGTGAGTGAGGGGATATGGGGGAGGGGCGTGCCTAGCGTCACGCGGTATCCATGGTAACGGGTCACGGTCGCCATGGTTATCGGTCTTGATCAGCGCCTCGTTTCCAGGTGTAGGCGTTGACTGCGCATGCGCGGACCCTACAATTGGCTGCCCTCATAAGGACTACCCACCCATCACTGCTGCATGTACGAGGTACTTCCGGCCTGCTGCACTCATGCCCAACCACAGCCCGGCGACGACCAGGCCACCACCCTACTGCCGAGCGGCGAGTCAAACCCGATGACTTACCAAATTGATACTTGTCGTCCCTACCTAGCCTGGCACTCGGCATTACTAGAATTGGGCAAGGACCGGTCGGCTCTGTGTGCGAATAATGTGACCTCTGATGGCTGAGTGGGATATCGGGTCATGGTAGTGGTGGTGTGCTATCCCAGTGGGGCAGCACTATTCCATTCATATATGAGTGTGTAGTGTAGCTATTCTGTACCTATCCTGACATAACCTTAGATGTGGTAAAGTGTATAGTCCCCACTAAACTGAACCAAGCCAGCACGCCATATTGAAGGCTCTTTCCAGCTTCAATCCCAGGAACTCATTATCTTTGCGCTATCATTCATTTGTACCTGAATCTCCAAGAACTCTACACAGATTTCACAGATGCTGCACAGAGGCTACACAGAGGTTGTACATAGGGTACATAGAGGTGTGCAGAGGTTACACAGGGAGTGCACAGAAGTTACACAGCTGTTACACAGAGGGTACACAGATGCTGCACAGATACTACACAGAGACTGGACGTAGGGTGCACAGAGGTTGCACAAATGTTACACCGAGGTTATACAGAGGGTACACAGATGTTACATAAGGGTTGCACAGAGGTTACACAGAGGTTATTCGGGGATTGCACAGGGGCTATGCAGATTCTATATTGAGGTTACACAAGAGGCTGCACAGGTTACACAGTAGGTATGCAGAGGTTATATCGGTTGCACAGATGCTGCAAAACTGTTACACACAGGTTACACGTATATTGCACAGAGGGTGCACTGAAAATACACAGAGGCTACATGCAGTTTACACAGGTTACACAGAGGCTGCACAGATCTTACACATTGGTTGTTCACTCATTACACAGAGGCTGCCCTGTGCACTACAGGGCTATTTCTCCAGGGCAGTGAGCTGTTCACACTAGTGGCAGTGTCAAGCAGGACCCACCTTACTTCCCTGCATGCCATGTCCTCGACCGCGTTCTGAATGTAACGCATCCAAATAGACACCACCTACATTTCACCTGCTCAGGAACCAGCAGACGCTGTCAGTTGACAGACGCTGTCAGTTGTCAGATGCTGTCAGTTGACAGATGATGTTAATTGACAGATGTTGTCTGTTGACAGACGATGTTAGTTGACACACACTGTCAATTGATAGAGGCTGTCAATTGATAAAAGATGTCAGTTGACAGACACTGTCGGTTGACAGACGCTGTCAGTTGACAGATGTTGTCAGTTGACAGTCGATGTTAATTGACAGATGCTGTCAGTTGACAGATGCTGTCAGTTGACAGATGCTGTCACTTGACAGATGCTGTCAGTTGACAGACGCTGTCAGTTGATAGACGATGTTAATTGACAGATGCTGTCAGTTGACAGAGGCTGTCAGTTGACAGAGGCTGTCAGTTGACTGACGCTGTCAGTTAACAGACCGGTTAATTGACAGATGCTGTCAGTTGACAGACACTGTCAGTTAACAGACGCTGCCCCGCGTCTCCCTGTCTCACACTCACTCTCCCCCCTCTGCTCTGTCTCATACTCACTCTCCCCCCTTCGCCATACCCAACTCCCACCATTCAAACTGAGCTGTTTGCTCTCCACTGCCTTAATCACAAGTCACACAACTCAAGCAGATTGCACTGACACTGGTGGGGTTTAGTCTTTAACAGTTAGCTCACTATGCGTATCCCTCAGAGCCAAGCTTACGTATGATTCAGCTGAGCTGAAGCGAAGTAAAGAGTTTTCCAGAGTAAATGGGCTAGTTGCTGCTAATTTATGCTTGTGTCTATCTGTGCTGGTGTGGCCTAATTAAATGTAATTGAGCTTGTCCTTTTCATAGTGATAATGCCTGATATCGGTGATTTTTTCTTTTTTAAACAGAAATTATTTGTGTGTGGATTGCTTTGTACATGGGTCACCTCTTCACCACCCAGCGGAGATTGGACCCTTCCTATCCCTACTCCACCCACCTCGCGCGACCTCTATTCACCCACACACACGTGACCTACATCCGGTGGTCACGTGGTACTCACAGCGTCTGAGACTCTGGTTAAAGGGGCACGTGTAGTTTAGTGTTGGCTGTCTTCAGAGACCTCCTGTAAATGTGACTCTTGCCATGAGTGGCAATTTTTGATAGCGTAAGTAAGGTTATTAAAAGAGGGAGAGACAGAGGTAGAGACAGAGAGAGAGACAAAAACAAATTGAGAGAGAGAAACAAAAACAAATTGCATAAACCAGATATGCCCATGCAAGGAGGAGTGTAAGGAAGAAGACCAATTACACACAATAGAGATTCCCTTGCGTAATAAATAAATATACTCAAACATAATAAACTTGTTAACAATATTTTTAAAAGTTGATTACCTTAAATGGTCAGCATATACGACAATACCAATTTACTGTTGACTGTCTAGTACCTACCTATCTCGTACTGACAATTGTAGCGCGGTTATGTTGTATGGGGCCAAGGCAAAACCTGATCAAGGGATGACTTATAAAATTGATACTTCTCACTTCCTATCCTGACTCTCGGCATTAATAGCACAGGGCAAGGACTAATTAGCTCAATGTCAGAATAATGTGGCTGAGTGGGATATCAGATCATGGTGCCAGCAGCCTGATTTCCCAGTGGGGAGCCATGGCCCTCCAGGCCCCACTCTTCCACTCCCACACACGCTCCTGACCACCCCCTCGGATGTCCTCGTGCACTACCACCTCACCACTCAGTCCTCGCTCACCACATCCATCCATGATGGTACCCAAGTCGGACCTCTGATCCGATGTTTCCAAGATGTAAAACTCCAACAACAAACAGCCAACCTTATTTAAGGGAACGTTTAGAGTGGGGCTGCCGGTCTGAGTTTATGTGAGGGGCACCTGTGTTTGAATTACTGCTCAACCAATGATCATTCTCCTAAAACAGCGCTAACTGCAGATATCGTCCTAAGCCGTTGGGGAGGACATGACATGGCACATTTTATGGGTGGACGGGAAAAAGAAGCGGGGTTTGGACTTTGTTGGCGGTTCCAGTGTTCTTACTGCGCTGATGATTGCTGGTCCCATATTACTCCTGACCTAGTTATCCGTGGCTGCAAGGTGACAGGTGTCGCCGACAGGAGGCGCCACGATCAGGAGCCGCCGCCAGGTGTCGCTGTCACGTGTTGCTGTCACGTGACGTGCTGGGTGTCGCTGTGGGCGGACAGGAAGCATGGAGAGACATGACCTGGAGCCTCAGATCGCCTCTCACCTGACACACCGACACCAGCGGCCACACCCACCCACACCCACACCTACCCCCCCACCTACCCACACTCACCCCCCCACCCACACTTTGCCATCCCTCCCTCAGCCTCTACATTTGCCTCCAGGTGCACACTCACCCGGACTGACACTAACATTCACACCCACACCCACACTCACACTTACACCCATCCATACTCCCATGCCCCCACACCCACTCCATCCCCACCATCCCCACTTCTCCTCTACATGTCTGTCCAGATACACACTCACTGGGACTGACACTAACAGCCACACGGCCACCCCAACTCCAACCCCCCACCCCACTTAACCTTCCTGCCATCCCTGGGCTTCCTGCATTTCCCTTTAGACACACACTGACACTAACAGGAACCTCTCCCCTCCCAGCACACACACTTCTGCCCTCCAACACACACTATTCCCCATCCACACACACACTACTACCCACCCACACACACACTACTACCCCACACACTACTTACTACCCCAATTATTCCTGCCGTCCTGCCACCTCAGCTAACCCCCACGTCTTCCTATGGACGCACTCAGAAACACACTCACACACTCACTGACCTCACACTGACAACCACCACCATCTCCAGTGTATCCCTCTATACACTCACATATCCACACTCACACACACTCAGACACTCACACCGACAACCACCACCCTCTCCAGTGGTTCCCTCTATACACTCACATATTCACACTCACACACACTCACTGACACTCACACTGACAACCACCACCATCTCCAGTGTATCCCTCTATACACTCACATATCCACACTCACACACACTCACACACACTCACCCACTCACACCGACAACCACCACCCTCTCCAGTGGTTCCCTCTATACACTCACATATTCACACTCACACACACTCACCGACACTCACACTGACAGCCACCACCCTCTCCCGTGGTTCCCTCTATACACTCACATATTCACACACTCACACACTCACTCACTTACTCACATTGACACCGACAACCACCACCCTCTCCAGTGGTTCCCTCTATACACTCACATATTCACACACTCACACACTCACTGACACTCACACTGACAACCATCGCCCTCTCCAGTGGTTCCCTCTATACACTCACATATTCACACTCACACACACTCACTGACACTCACACTGACAACAACCACCCTCTCCAGTGGTTCCCTGTATACACTCACATATTCACACTCACACACACTCACTGACACTCACACTGACAACCACCGCCCTCTCCAGTGGTTCCCTCTATACACTCACATATTCACACTCACACCCACTCACTGACACTCACACTGACAACAACCACCCTCTCCAGTGGTTCCCTCTATACACTCACATATTCACACTCACACACACTCACTGACACTCACACTGACAACCACCACCCTCTCCAGTGGTTCCCTCTATACACTCACATATTCACACTCACACACACTCACTGACACTCACTGACACTGACAACCACCACCCTCTCCAGTGGTTCCCTCTATACACTCACATACTCACACTCACACACACTCACTGACACTCACACTGACAACCACCACCCTCTCCAGTGGTTCCCTCCATACACTCACCTATTCACACTCACACACACTCACCGACACTCACACTGACAACCACCACTCTCTCCAGTGGTTCCCTCTATACACTCACATATTCACACTCACACACACTCACTGACACTCACACTGACAACCACCACCCTCTCCAGTGGTTCCCTCTATACACTCTCATATTCACACTCCCACACACTCACTGACACTCACACTGACGACAACCACCCTCTGCAGTGTTTCCGTCAATGCACTCACATATTCACACTCACACACACTTACTGACACTCACACCGACAACCACCACCCTCTCCAGTGGTTCCCTCTATACAATCACATATGCACACTCACACACACTCACTGACACTCATACTGACAACAACCACCCTCTCCAGTGGTTCCCTCTATACACTCACATATTCACACACACTCACTGACACTCACACTGACAACCACCACCCTCTCCAGTGGTTCCCTCTATACACTCATATATTCACACTCACACACACTCACCGACACTCACACTGACAACAACCACCCTCTCAGTGGTTCCCTCTATAAGTGGTCCCCTCTATACACTCACATATTCACACTCACGCACTAACACTCACACTGACAACAACCACCCTCTCCAGTGGTTCCCTCTATACTCTCACATATTCACACTCACACACACACACTCACTCACTCCCTCACTCACACTGACAACAATCACCCTCTGCAGTGTTTCCGTCAATGCACTCACATATTCACACTCACACACACTCACACACACTCACTGACACTCAAACTAACAACCACCACCCTCTCCAGGATTTCCCTCTGTGCACTCACATATCCACACACTCACACACACAGTAACACTGACACTAACGACCACCGCCCTATCCAGTGTATCCCTCCATGCACTCACATATCCACACACTCACACACACTCACTTACTCACATTGACAATGACAGCCACCACCCTCTCCAGCGTTGTCCTCTACATACACACATTCACGCACACATTCACATACTCACACACCCACTCACTGACACTCACACTGACAACCACCGCCCTCCCCCCACCCCACATTTCCCTCCATACACACTCACACACACTCCCACACACTCACTTACTCACATTGACAATGACAGTCACCACCCTCTCCAGCGTTGTCCTCTACATACACACATCCACGCACACATTCACACACTCACACACCCACTCACTGACACTCACACTGACACTCACACTGACAACCACCGCCCTCCCCCCACCCCACATTTCCCTCCATACACACTCACACACACTCCCACACACTCACTTACTCACATTGACAATGAGAGCCACCACCCTCTCCAGCATTGTCCTCTACATACACACATCCACGCACACATTCACACACTCACACACCCACTCACTGACGCTCACACTGACAACCACCGCCCTCCCCCCACTCCACATTTCCCTCCACACACACTCACACACACACTCACTCACACTAACACTGATGTATAGTGGTTATATACATCGGTTACCATGGGAATTAACGCCTCTATTTACCCAACAAGTTCAGGAATCCATTAGTGAGTCCGTCTCTGTGGTGGCTACTTACCGTCTGACCCCCTGGGAACTCGCAGCCAAAGAAAAAAAATACACACACACAAAAATCCCACGAATTGCTGAGGCAAATTTCGTCTGCTCGCCACAGAAGGTTCTGTTGGATTTCAGGAGAAGTTAAATAAATAAGTGTGGCGCTTCTTTTTTCTTTAAAACAAAATGATCGTCAAAAAGCACCCATTGCGTGTGGAACTTCACCGAGAAGAAACTCACGTGATGTGGTTATGGCGTAAGACGTTTGATGTTGAATTGCTTGGTTGTTGGAGCTTTATATCCTGGTAACATCTAAGGTCATATCAGGATGGGTATCGACTTGTGACATTGCACACTCATGGCAACTTTATAGTGCTGCCCCACTGGAAGACCAGGCCAAAAGCACCATGACCCGATATCTCACTCAGTCACATTATCCTGACACTGAGCCAACCAGTCCTTTTCCCTATCCTAATAATGCCAAGCGCGTGGCTATGAAGCGACACATATCAATTGTTAAGTCATTGGTTTGACTCAACCAGGGTTCAAACCCAGGGGCTTGAATCCCACGATCTACCAAAATGGAAGACAGACGCTCAACTCATTTGGTCATCCCGTTTGCCCATCGAGAAGAAACCCACGTGATGTGGCTATGGAGTAAAACATTTGATGTTCAGTGTGGGTGGTGGGTGAGGGCGGGTGGTTGTTGGGTGTAGGTTTTTTTGGGCGGGAAACTTTTGGCGCTCTTTTTCCGGTGGAGCAGATGATCCCGGGGTGCTCAACAAGACAAGACGCTGGAGCCTGTCTCCGAGCTGGAGTCGAGATGAGAAGATTATCTCCAGGGTTGTGCTGGAGGAGGAAAGGCGGTGTTTGAACAGCTTGTGTCCGCAGACGACATTTCTCGAGCCGCCGTGTTGCTCTTGGGCCCTGGAGGTATTGAGGGGATGCTGGGGGGATGGCGGGTTGTGGGGGTGGGCTGGGGTGGGGTGGGGTGGGGGTGTTAAGGCCCTGGAGAGGGTATGGGTGCTAAGTAGCGGACAGTAGCCTAGTCATGTTGCAAACTACCTGAATCAACATCCTCCCTCTCCTTACCCCCTCCCTCCCCCCCTCCCCCCACCAGCCATCGATCCAACAGTATCTCAAGTTCTGGTGAAGGGGTGATGTGCGCATGTGCGTGTGTGTATGTGTTGTGCGGTGTGGGGATGTGTGTGTTGGTGGGGGGATAGGTGGGTTGTGTGTGAGGGTGGGGATGGGTGGGTGAGTGGATTGTGGATGAGGGTGGGGATGGGTGGTTGTGTGTGTGTGGATGGGTGGGTTGTGTGGATGGGTTGTGTGAGTGGGTGGATGGCTTGGTTGTGTGTGGATGGGTGGGTGGGTTGTGTGTGTAGGTAGGATTGGGTGGGTTGTGTGTGACAGTGGGGATGTGTGGGTTGTGTGTAGTTGTGTGTGAGGCTGGGGAATGGTGGGTTGTTGGTGGAGGTGGGAGTATGGGTGGGTTGTGTGGGTGGGTGTGGATGGGTGGGTTCTGTATGTCAGTGGGTGGATGGGTGGCGTGTGTGTGTCTGTGGGTGGATGGGTGAGGTGCGTGAGGGTGGGTTGCGTGTGAGTGGGTGGGGATGGGTGGGTTGTGTGTTGGTGTGTGTGAGTGGGTGGTTGTGTGGGTATGAGAGTGGGGGCTGGAGGGGTTGTGCCTGAGTGGGAGGGAAGGTTGTGTAGGTTTGGGTGGGTGTGGGTGGATGTGGATTTGGGTGGATTGTGGGAGGGAGGATTAGTGTAGGGTGGGGATAGGTGAGTGTGTGTTTGTGTGGGTGTGGGTGAGTACTGATTTGGATGGCTTGAAGGGAGGGGTTGTGCGGGTATGTAGATAGGTGAGTGTGTGGGTATGGGTGTTTGGGTGGGTGTAGGTGGCATGTTACTAACCTTTCCTTGTCACCTTAAAAATCACCATGAATGCGCACTGGAACAAGAAGTCGGCACCTCTACTGGTATGGCCTTACAAGTGGCTAGGAGGTAACCCTCCAACAATCCACACCAAAATCTAAACAAAGTTCCCTTAAAGACTTACTCCTGTCAGCGATATTTAGTACAAATACCATTTTTGTTAGAGAAATAATTAAATCGTTATATTTACTTTTAAAATGGTGAATATTGTGTAAGGAGCTATTAAATAAATGTAAGCACTGGGGATAGAGCAGCTCGTCCATGAACCGGTCATACTGCTCGCAGAGAGGAATACCTCATTGAAGTGGACGAGGTCAGTGTGGAGGCGATGTGATGGGGGTGGAGGTGGGGGGGGGGGGTAGAGGTGGTGGGCTGGTGGGTGGGTAGATTTGGCAGGTAGAGAACCATTGTGAAGGATCACAGAGGTCGAGTGAGTGCCGTGAGGTATTGAGTGTAATGCGGCATTCAGAACTCCCCTATTGCATCAGATAACAACCCTATGACTTTAGAGTGTCAGAGAAATGTTAGTAACAGGCTCCCATCGTCGGTTGTTTTCTTAGTGCATCGCTGTTCTGTTTGCGATTTTCAGTCAGTCGTTGCGAATTTGTATATCTCTAAGGTGTGGAACCTTTTGTCAGATGTGACCAGACGGGATGTCCGAATGAGTTGAGCATTTTGGTAGATATAACGATATAGCGAATGGAAGTGTGAACACTTATTTGTCTCTCCTTTTTTTTTTTTTTTGGTACATTAGTTGTCCCAAGCAAGGGAAATCCCAGTCACAGACGACTGGTCTTCCCCACTCCACTGCTGGTCGATAGAAAGCCCGAGCCTACACTTTTACCGACCCAAGGGATTTTTAACCTCCCACACCACATCGACATGGTATGAGAGCAACCGGCCTTTGATGACGATGTAAGTTATACACAGCGGTGGAAATCCAAATTGGCAGAGCTGGGGGCATGAGGAATCAAACCTCCGACCCTCAGATTAGGAGTCTGACCTAGAAAAAAGTCAGACACTCTAACCACTCCGCCACAGAGAACGCCACTGATCGTGGGATTCGAAGCCAAAAGATTTGAATCCTGGTCAAGTCAAGGCGATGACTTAAAAATTGATACATGTCACTTCCTACCCAGGCGCTCGGCATTATTAAGATAGGGCAAGGACTGGTTGGCTCAGTGTCAGGATAATGTGACTAAGTGGGATATCAGGTCATTGTGCTGGTGGCCTGGTCTCTCAGTGGGGCAGCACTATGAAGTCACTATCAGTGCGCACTGTCACATGTGGGTACCAGTTCTGATATTATGGGTACCCGTTCTGATATTACCTTAGATGCTTCTAAGACATAAAACTCCAATAACCAACCACATCTGTTCAAATGTTGCTGTCAAGAGGAAGTCGTTACGTGAGGTGGGTTTTTGTTACTGGATGTTGGAAGTTAGTAACACGGTACATTAACGGGTTGCTTTACTAAGATATCATCATCTAACTTTGCAACGTTTTATACTTTTAATCGCTTGTCATGAAACGCCGTGGATTTGGTTGTTATTGATATTTTTGATGGGTTTAAAAAGAAAGTATTGTTGACTTTGGTTTCTTCATGTGATCTTTTGTGATGAGTTTCATTTTTAAATGTGGACATTAATGTGCATATATTTATCACGTCAATTTTGGTCACTGCAAAATCAATGTCAAAGGTCAACAGCAATGACCAACACTGGAAAGTGAACCCTAAAATGTCATCCCATCCATTCAAAGTATACATCTGTAAGAATAATGACAAAAGTACTATAATAACATTTACACAACCCCCACCCCCCTAGTAACCCCCCCCCCCCCCTTCATTCTTAACACATACAGTAGCACCTGTTTCCAGCGACCTATGTGATGGGCAAACCCTTACTATGTGTGAACAAGTTTTCAAAGCAATACAATGGTTTTATTTCATTCGATTATCCAATCGATGTGAGGACATCTGTTATTTCAGAACCATATTTGTCTTGATGCAGAATTGTCCGTTGAAGAGCGGTATTAATCGCATATGCCTAATTTAGGACACAACACGGCACTACTTAGTATTCAAAAACAGTGAAGGTAAGCGGTACAATGGTGAGAATCAAAATAGTAAGGTAAAAAGTTTGAGTCTCTGCAGTTTCCGGGCACTCAACCCTAACATGTCAAAGTAGGGTCGGGTGGGGTGGTGAGAAAAGGCGGGAGGATCTGTCAGGTCGGCGTCTGGTGATGAAGTGCTGCCTGTAGATGCGGCAGGGCGGAAATGACGTCACAGGGGCGCGGCCCGGGTACAAGCGGCGGCTACCAGCGCACGAGCGCCACCTGGAGTCACCTCCCAGCCCCTATATTTAAAAGGAGAAACTAACGTATAGGTCGGGGTGTATAGTGGTGGGATCCCATGTGTCCCATCTCGGTCCCGAATTACCCATGTTGCCTACGTAACATGACCAATGTTTTCCATGATATATTTCTTTTAAAAAAACAGCAACACCAATGGACCAGAGGGGATGGCTGAACCTTACATGTTGCCACAACGTGAAACTCCAACAACCAACCAATAGATAGGAACTGTACCAGCACGTCCGTTGGGGGCGCCACCGCATAGTTATTCTGCAATCAATAGTCAGGTAGTCTGCCGCAAATGATAATAATTACATGGGTACAAGCAAAGACACGGTACATGGAAATAACTACAGTCAAACCTCTCTAAATCGACCGACCTTGGGACCGACTTTAAGTGGTCCATTTAGGGAGGTGGTCCGTTTAGAGAGTAAGAATATGGTTACAAATGGTATTGTTAGGACCCAAATAAATCGATCGATATAGGGGAGTGGTCGATCTATGGAGGTGGTCGGGTAGGGAGGTTTTAATGTATTTATATTTTGCATAATAAATGGTACAGCATATATGTATTTTGTTCATTAATTTGAATATTAAACCCATTTATTGTCAGCCTTGCGGTGTATAATATTGCTAACGCAAAATTCAAGGACACATCCCTCTGTCACCATTTCTCTGGGTTGCAACTTTTATTGAAAGTCAGTGAAGTGATGTAGACAAAATGCTGACTCATGCCCAGGTCGAAATGGTGGTTTATTTGTGACGACACACGGGACGCGGTAGCCGAATCGGCAGTGCGCAGGCTTCCCGTGATGAAGGTCGGGAGTTTGAATCCCAGCCGAGTCAAACCAATGAGTTATAGTATTTAAATTAATGGCGCTTGGCATTAATAGGATAGGGTAAGAACTGGTTAACTCAGGATCAAGATAATGCGACTGTGTGGGATATCGGGTCGTGCTGCTGTCAACGTGGTTTCCCAATGGGACACTATAAGGCCGCCCTGAGTGCACAGTCACAAGTGGGTACCGATCCTGATATGATCTTAGATGTTTCTAGGACATAAAACAACAAATAAACAAAACATTTGTGACGACACAGAATGGGGCTAATGGGAAATGGATGATCGCATTGAATCCTGTTACCAGGTTAACAGGAGAAGTTGTCTTCAGAGGACAGTTCTGCATCCACACCAATGTTGTCCTGACTGAGCAGCTGTCCTGTATCTGCCATTTGGAAGGACAATCAAGAGAATAAAATAATTTGTACATTTTAAATTGACAGGTATCTGGAAGGAAGGGTTTCACCGATCGTTAGGGCCTGCTAAAAACAGGATTGTTTGTTTGTTGTTTTATGGCCTAGCAACATCTAAGGTCATACCAGAACCGGCTAAAGACAAGAACAGTTGTATATTGGATTATACCACGGAGTCGGGGGGGAGGGGTCATTTTCGGTTGTCGAGAGATGAAGATAGATCAGGTCCACAATGCCCTTAGTCATGAGAGAGACCTATGAGGTGTAGTTGGCAACTAGCCTGTAGTTCCGGAACTCGCCGCTATTTGCGCCACCATCGGGGGGACCATGCTGATGAATCACTCACGTTTGTTTTATTTATTTTCTGTTGCATTCGTTGATTTAAGCAAGGGAAATTTCTTTTGCGGACAATTGCTCTTTCTCATTCCACCAATCCTTGCCCTATCCGGGTAATGCTCATTACCAGGCTAGGTCTCGACTAGTATCGATTCTTAAGTCATCGGTTTAACTCGGCCATGGGTTAGAATCCCCCGAACCACCACATGGGAAGCTGGCACTCAACTCATTTAGCAATCCCATCTGACGTTGACGGTCAACACAGTTGTAGTTGATCCTGCATAAAGAACATTATTGTCCACTGTAAAAGGCAACATCTCTGGATCATTGCTGTATAGATATAACATTTACAACCGGATCGGCTAATTGTTTGTTGTTCTGTCAGCAATGGCGGCCGATGTGTTAGGCAACCGTGGCCCTGATGGCTGGCTGTCTCACGCTATAGGGCCGTGATGGGGTGCCAAAGGTCAACAGGCCTGACACCATCATGGTGGGCAGGCCCGACCCATCACGCTATATGATAATGGCCAATAAACATGACAAGGCCTGGGGGTCAAGGTCACCATGCAATGCTAACCCGCTTCATTAATTGCGATAATCAGGTGGTATTTTGCATAGGGATATGGACTGGGGATAGGGACTGGGGATAGGGACTGGGGATAGGGAAGGGAGGCAGTGAGGGCGGAGTGTAGCGTCCATTTCCTCATGGGTCTGTTCCTCATGGGTAAATATATATATATGTATATATATATTAATATATATACCCATGTTCCGTCTGTACATCAGCGGGTTCATAAAACCTGATAAGCGTGATCTATATGCATATATAATCCACCGAGCAAGTGGCGGCTAGGCCCCGCGCAGGAGGCAGCGCGGTGCATGATGGGTGGTCCCAGCCCCCACCGAGGACAGGGGGGGGGGGGGAGGTGCCAGGCACTACAGGGTTTATCACTATCCATATATATATATACCGTATGTTCATCGGCGGGTTTCATAAAAGAAAGGAATTCCGATAGGTGTGATATATATGCAGGTATATGTGGTATGTTCATCACCGAGCTTCATAAAAGATGGAGTCCCGATAGGCGTGATCTATCTGCAGCTATATTATATACCGTCTGTTCATCAGCGGGTTTCATAAAAGAAGGAATCGTGATAGGCGTAATCTATCTGCAGATATATTATATACCGTCTGTCCGTCTGCGGGTTTCATAAAAGAATGAACCCTGATAGGCGTAATCTATCTGCAGATATATTATATACCGTCTGTTCATCAGCGGGTTTCATAAAAGAAGGAATCATGATAGGCGTAATCTATCTGCAGATATATTATATACCGTCTGTTCATCAGCGGGTTTCATAAAAGTAGGAATCATGATAGGCCTAATCTATCTGCAGATAGATTATATACCGTCTGTTCATCAGCGGGTTTCATAAAAGAATGAATTGTGATAGGCGTTATCTATCTGCAGATAGATTATATACCATCTGTTCATCAGCGGGTTTCATAAAAGAAGGAATCGGGATAGGCGGAATCTATCTGCAGATATATTATATACCGTCTGTTCATCAGCGGGTTTCATAAAAGAAGGAATCGTGATAGGCGTAATCTATCTGCAGATATATTATATACCGTCTGTTCGTCGGTGGGTTTCATAAAAGAAGGAATCCTGCTAGGTGTAATCTATCTGTAGATATAGATATAGGGGTAAGTCACGTCTCGCTTCGATATCAGGACAATTGGTACATTAGTTGTTTAAGCAGGGGAAATTTCAGTCGCAGACGACTGGTCTTCCTCATTCCACTGCTCCCTGCCCTATCCTATTAATGCTGAGTACCTGGCTAGGAAGCGACAAGTATCAATTTTTAAGTCATTGGTTTGACTCGACCAGGATTCGAACCCACAGTCGCATGAACAGGGAAGACGGATACTCTAACTCATTCGGCCATCCTGTCTGGCCATACTGTTTGTGGGAGTGTGTTTTACCTATTTCTGTTCTCTAAGATTTATTTGTTGTTCAGTGCGAATGACCAGAACGATGAGGAGTCTTGTCTGTCTGAATTATGTATTTGTAGGAGACTAATGGTATGCAGGTATAGCAATACCTCAGGGAGTTTGACGCCCCTGCCTTGCAGAGTTCTAAACCACTGCCTTGTGGTACAGGTCCTTGACAGAACCGAAGGCTAAGGGAGCAAACCCTAAACAGAAAACCATGTCACTGTGGCAGCATTAAGGGCGGTTGATGTATGGAACTCCCAACATCTCCCGACCAGCCACTACAGGGACAAATAGTTTTGCGCCTGTCTTGACATGTTCTTGCCGGTGTGAAACCTCTATTTGCTCCCCGAGAGAGTGCCGCTGGTAACTTGCAAAAGCCAGCAGCACTTCAACACTTTTGCAGGCAGCTTTCAACAATGAAAGCAGTCTTTGTCGCATCGCGACCGACAGCATGATGATGATGATGATGAGGAGGAGACTAATTAACTGCTGCAAATATGGGCTTGAACCTTTTTGCAAGGAGTTTCCTCAAAATAATGCACTGATGTGGTGGGGATTTAATATGCCAGCTTTACTAACAATTAAAGAGTTTCAATAAATTAATTAAAAATATATATCTAAAACATGACCAAATCCTGATTGCCTTGTTTTGAGATCTTTGCGAGATCTTTCCAAAAAAAATAAAATGTATTTGTTTAAAAAAAGAAGGATGTTAATTGAAATGACTGAGGCAGACTTGTTATCTTGTTTCTGACTAATTTGTATAATAGTTTTATTCACACTTTATTAAATTCGAAAATTGCGTGATAGAACACTATCACAGACACTCATTCATCCAACCCCCACCCCGCACCCACTCCCGCACCCACACGCACCCCCACCCCAACCCCCAATGCACATAATTGGCGTATTAACGTGGTACTGCCTAGGGGGCATGTGATACTAACTATCAACACACAACCCCATGAAAATCAAACATTCACACTTATGACAATATTATATTAAGCACTCCTAGGAACTTTATTAATTTTCTTAAATAGAAAGGGCGAAATGTAATTTTCAATTATTAATATTCCCCATTGGAGATAACGATGCTATATGCATTCAAGTTAAGCCTATAATGGTGTATTTCGCTGTCCATTTAATGTGTATGTGGTGAATTGTAGAGGTTGCGTGCTGCGCAACCTCTATGTTTCCGGTCCATGTATTGACCTTAGATCATTATAAAGTAATACTTTAGGGAGCAGAACCTAAAGGAGAGGTTAACCGGGGGGCAGCGTTAAAATGACTGTTTTAGGTCCTAGATGTAAGGTTGACTGATTTAGGTCGCTAGATGTAAGGTTAGGGTTAACAAGGCCTATAATACCGCTGTGTATAACTTACATCGTCATCAAAGGCCAGTTGCTCTCATACCATGTCTATGTGGTGTGGGAGGTTAAAAATCCCTCGAGTCTGTAAAAGTGTAGGCTCAGGTTTCTATCGACAAACTGTCTAATGGTGAAAACAAGTCTATTCAGACTTATCCACAATAGGCAGTATAAATCTTCAAGAAGAAAAAAAAAGGAAAAAAAAAAGAAGACTTTAGCGCCCTGTTCACACTATTATATATCCGGACACTACTGCAGTTTGAATGTTGTTGACTTCGCCGGAAACAATCGCTTGAGTTCGGCTGGCATCCCTGTACAATGGATGAGAAATTTCTTATTTAGGTGTATTTCTGATTTTAGGTGGATTTCCGAGACGAAAAAGAAATATTTAAAAACATTCTTTTTAAAGGAATTTTAATTAATTTGTTTCATATTAATTTTGTTTAGTCATATCGGTCATTCAAGAAGAAGAAAAAAAAGGGGGGAAAAAAAGAAGACTTTAGCGCCCTGGTTCACATTATTATATATCCGGACACTACTGCAGTTTGAATGTTGTTGACTTCGCCGGAAGCAATCGCTTGAGTTCGGCTGGCATCCCTGTACAATGGATGAGAAATTTCTTATTTAGGTGTATTTCTGATTTTAAGTGGATTTCTGAGACGAAAAAGAAATATTTAAAAACATTCTTTTTAAAGGAATTTTAATTAATTTGTTTCATATTAATTTTGTTTAGTCATATCGGTCATTCCCTGTCATATGCATAGCACAGTCAGTGCAACCAGAAGTCAGATTTACAACTTATTATTGTTGTTGGAGGCAACTCTCATCCCTGATGTACCGTGATGAATATGTATGTATGTGGGTGTGAGTGTGTCTTCATGGAGAAGTATCGACAATTAACATATGAGCCTGTCTCAAAAGGTGATAAGTCTTCTTTTTTGTGTCTATTGTAACGATTGACACAAACCAGCACAGAAATGGTTACACTGAAAACACAAGGACATTTGCTTCAAATCAATATGTATTCTTTTGGGATTATAAAACACCATGTAAAAAACAAATCAGTTTATCCTGAGCAAATGCATAAGCAGATAGTATGTTGATCATTACAATGGACAAAGTTTTGTCCCATATTGCTTAACATTTTCTGAGGTCCTCCGGATGGGATGGTGGATCAGCACAAGTGCTCGCTTTCCGTGTGGAAGGTTGTGGGTTCCATTCCCAGCTGGGTTAATTAAGCCAGAGATGGGTTTTGTTTACTTGTCACATGGTTGCTCGGTCGACGTTACCAGGGTGGGGCGGTAACTGGTTGGCTCAATGTCCAGATAACATCACAGGGAGGCAGCACATATCTCACAAGTTAGCCAATTAAAATAAAAGTTACTTCAAGCTAAAGTAAGGTAGATTATAATGATCAACCTAATATACCTATCTCATGACTGAAATGACAAAAACTCTAAACCATCGGACTATGCAACTTTAATGTGTAAGAGGGGTGATGGAAATGGAGAAATATTGCGCCTAGAGCGGGATTCGAACCCATACCTCTTGCATTCTGGACAAATGTGCTAACCATTACACCCCCTATAGAATCCATTTTGCACCACCCTATCCACGCCCACCCATCTATGTGGCTCCTTGCCTGAAAGGTCAGTGTAGACTACTACAAATGAAGAGTTCAGTAAACACGTAAACGCAAATCCAAAAAATGGAGAGAAACATTGGAATCAACCCTTCAAACAGTTTATATTGTTATATTCCTACTGTTTTATGTATTGCTCCATAGCTATGTGATCATATGAAAAGTGGAATTAATTAACTTATTTTTCAGGTAAAAATCTTTTATTTAAACTCAATTTTTGAATTGGTGTTTACGTGGTTTTGCGCCTGAACTCTTCAAATGCAACACCATAATATATATTGTTTTTAACAAATTGGTAACCGGTAATGACAGCATCCCTTTTTCTGCTCTTTGTTTCGCTGGTCAGACTTTGACAAGTACGGCAGCTGTGGGACCCGCTTCAAGTGCGGCAACAACAAGTGCGTGGACATGGACCTGGTGTGTGACACCATCGACCACTGCGGAGACTTCAGCGACGAGTCAGCGTTCGGAGGCGCGCAGTGCGGCAAGATCGGTCAGTATCATCTGCTCTGTCAGACCAGCCCAGTATCCTTCGTTATCCTTTTATTTTGTCCAGTTTTGGGGTGATGGTCCGCTTTTTTACTTTTTTACTTTTCACTTTTTTTTCTCCCTGTTCTCCTTTTTTCTCCATTTTTTCTCCCTTTTCTCCTTTTTCTCCTTTTTTCTCCATTTTCTCCTTTTTCTCTCCCTTTTCTCCTTTTTTTTCTCTCCCTTTCTTCTCCCTTTTCCTCTCCTTTTCCCCCCTCGTTCTGTCACCTCCCTTTTCTCCTTTTTTCCTTTTCCTCTCCCTTTTCTCTCCTTTTTTTCTCTACCCTTTTTTCTCTCCCCTTTTCTCTCATTTTGTCTCTTCCCCCAAATTTCTCTTCTTTTTCTCTCTTTTCTCTTTCCTTTTCTCTATTTTTTCTCCTTTATCTTCGTCCCTTTTCTCTCCTTTTTCTATCCCTTTTTCACCTTTTACTCTACTTTTTTCTCCTTTATTTTCTTCCCTTTTCTCTCATTTTTTCTCCTTATTTTCTTCCCCTTTCTCTCCCTTTTCTCTCATTTTTCTCCTTTTTCTCTCTTTTTTTTCTCCTTTATTTTCTTCCCTTTTCTCTCCTTTTTGTCTCTTTTTTCTCCTTTCTCTCTCCATTTTGTCTGCTTTATTTTCGTCCCTTTTCTCTCCTTTTTCTCTCCTTTTTTCTCCTTTTTCTCTCCTTTTTTTCTCCTTTATTTTCTTCCCTTTTCGCTCCTCTCATTTTTTCTCCTTTATTTTCTTCCCTTTTCTCTCCTTCTTCTCCTCTTTTTCTCTGCCTTTTCTTTTCTTGTGAAATTGCCTCCAGACAGACGTTATTAACACGGTTGAGTGTTTTTGGTTTTTTTTGCACTCTGCCTTTGAGGTATTTTATGATGTAGTTCGTTTTTGGTGGTGGCGGGGGGACCTGGGGATAACAACAGTTTACTGGGAAAAGCTGGTTGAAGCTTTCAGGTGAGAGAGCCAATTGGTCCTGTATGTTTTCGTTTTCTTGTTTTGATTTTGATCGTTTAAAATTTATTTTTGTTATAGAAATGTGAAAATAAGTGAGTGTGGTGGTGCGAGATTGAGGATCAACTGAACGGTGTGTGTGTTCGTGTGTGCGTTGGTTTATGCGTCTATCTGTATTTGTTTGTTGGTGGGTGTGAGGTATGCGAGTGTGTGTCTGTGCGTCTGTGTGCGAGGGAGTGTCTGTATGTATGTGGGTGTGAGTGTGTCTGTGTGTATCTGTGAGAATGTGTCTGTGTGCATGGGTGTGGTTGTGTGAGGGGGTGTCTGTATGAATGTGGGTGTGAGTGTGTCTGTGGGTATCTGTGAAAATGTGTCTGTGTGTGCATGGGTGTGGGTGTGTAAGGGGGTGTCTGGGTCTATGGGTCTGTGTGTAGGTGGAGGTGTGGGTATGTGTCTGTGGGGATGTCTGTATGTCGGGATGTCTGTATGTGGGGATGTCTGTATGTGGGGATGTATGTGTGTGGGGATGTCTTTATGTGTGGGTATCTGTATTCGGGTGTCCCTGTGAGTGTGTATCTGTGGGGGTGAGTGTGTATCTGTGGGAGTGAGTGTGTATGTGTTTATATATGAGAGTGTCTGTGTGTCCAATGATGTGGGTTTGTTAGGGGGTATATGTGTCTATGTGTATGTTGGGGTGGAGGAGTCTGTGTCTGTGGTGGTGTTTGTAGCTGTGGGTGTCTATTTGTGGGTGATATTATGTGGGTGTCCCTGTGAGTGTGTATATGTGGGTGTAAGTGTGTATGTGGTATGTGTGTTAGCGTGTGTGTATGTATGTGTTTGTAGGTGGGTAGCAGTGTGTGTTGGGAGGGACGTAATTGTCTCCTTTGGCAAAGGCCAGTTGATATTTAAATTATAAGATGAAATAGTCACATTTAATATAGGGTGCATTGAGTCGAGACATGAGTTAGAGCAGATGTTCTGTCCGCAGTGGGCAACTGTTGATTTCTGGTTCGAAGACTGGTTGTGTATGGGTTGGGCTGAGGGTGCGGGTGTGGGTGATGGCACGTGTGGGGGGGGGGGGGGGGGGGGGGGGGGGGAAGAACAGTTTGACATTATGTGGAGACCAAGATAACCTGCTTTCTGCTATCGTTAATATGAAGTGCCTAGCCATTGATAGTATATCCTCTACACATTCTCTATGTTATGTGCAATATATATAATTATTTATATTACATTTATATATATTTAATAGTTATATATAATATTTATATATAATATAGCAAACAAATAAATAGCCAGGCGAGGATATAGTTACATATGTGAATATGTATTATATATGCAATTAATATTCATTGAAGACTCAGTCAAAGAATTAGCTTTGTAATTAAGAAAATAGAAGAATATTAGATTTATGTGAGCCTGTCTCAAAAGGTGATAACTCTTTTTTGTTTGTCCATTGTAACAATGGACACAAACCAGCACAGAAAGGGTTACACTGAAAACGCAAGGACATTTGCTTCAAATCAATATGTATTCTATTGGGATTATGAAACACCATATAAAAAACAGATCAGTTTATCCTGAGCAAATGCACAGGCAGATAGTATGTTGATTGTTACAATGAACAAACTTTGGTCCCATATTGCGTAGCACCTTTTGAGACAGTCTCATGTATATATAAAGATTGATATATATTTCAAATATAACTTGTACCGATTCGGCCACCGATTCCGGTATCTAGGATGAGTAGGAAGTAATCGGACCCTGAGAGTCCTCGTGACCTTTAACCCCACAACAGAGTCAATCTGTGATCCATCCAGGAATAGGTATATTCAGAGTTACTGTTCTTTGGTTCCTGACGAAGGACTGAAGCTGTGACCCGGCGTGTAAACAGACCGGAAGTTGGGTGGTGAATGCTCTCACTAAGTCTCAGCCCTATCCTTCATATTAATCATAATAAGCTCTTCACTTTAAAGCTGAATAGTCTGATAAAAATATTAAATTGTCTAAACCAAAGTACTTATCTAGATTTGATCCTAAATATCCAATTTAGATAATGGTGCATTTATTAAGCATGTATTGCTTGATAGAAAGGGGGGTACTAAGTGTTGTTCTCTGTGGCGGAGTGGTTAGAGTGTCTGACTTTTTTCTAGGTCGGACTCCTAATCTGAAGGTAGGTGGGTCGATTCCCCATGCCCCCACCTCTGCCAATTTGGATTTCCACCGCTGTGTATAACTTACAACGTCAACAAAGGCCAGTTGCTCTCATACAATGTCTATGTGGTTTGGGAAGTTAAAAATCCCTTGGGTCGGTAAAAGTGTAGACTCGGGCTTTCTATCAACAAACTGTTTAATGGTGAAAACAAGTCTATTCAGACTTATCCATGATAGGTAGTATAAATCTTCAAGGAAATAATAAATTCAATAGAACCTGTTACTGCTGAAACTTATGGTGTCAAGAGTTTTGACATGCATGCCAAATTTAATTGTTGTATGTTTTCTCATCAAATATTTCTTATCATGCAAATCTTTTAGAGTAAAGTAAAGTAGATTAAAATTAATATATTTATCTAAAATAATAACATGAAAAAACGTCATTTTGAACCCGTCAACATGTGGTTCTGATTGACCTACATTCAGATATAAATTAGGTGGCAGTGGAATTGTCGTCCAGATATTCCCTGTAAAATAAAAGACCACTTCCTGTATATGTAACAGTGTGCTTACCCAGACCTCTTTACCAACATAAAGCACAAACAAAGTTTACAGTTTCTAAACACAACTGGGCTGTATCACATCCTCTAATTTTAGCCAGGTTTTGTGAGTTAAAATTTGTTGTCAATTGACACAAATATAACAACTTAAAAAATTGCATCGAAGATAATTTTTGCTTTCATTTGACACGGATCTGACCATTTCAGAAATTTCATGTAAATTTCAAAATAGGCATATGAATGACAGAACAGACACCACTAACTTTTCACTGTGAATATAGCCCTTGCTGCCCTCAGAATATTAAACCATCAGCAATCAATCAAATTAATCAATCAAACCTTACCCCGCCCCCCAAAATACCACACCCCAGCTACCATTGCTAGGGCACTGATTAGTAGTTGGGTGATCACCAACGTGGTATTTCGGAAGTGACGTATAGCTGCAAACTTTGCACCTTTGCGTGGCTTTTTCTAACCCTCTGGGCACCTGCCTAGAGTGCCCACGGCTGCCGTGTCTCACCAGTGGCTCTTTCCCCATCGATTCGCTCCCCAGCCAAGTCTCAGCATTTAAAAATAGTTTGGCAACTTGTCGCAATTTTGCTTGGCACTCGGTTATAATGCATGGCTTTCTAGATGCTGAAGGCAGTGTGAACCGACACCCTGGTCAGACTGCTGGCTACTGGATTTGTGCATTGGATGAAGGACACTGCACTTACCGGGTGCCGTTGCCGAATCGGTAGAGCGCTCGCTGACTTCGTGTGCAGGAGATTGGGAGTTCGGTTCCCAGTCGAATCAAACCAATGACTTATACAATTGATACTTGTCACTTCCTAGCCTGGTGCTCGGCATTAATAGGATAGGGCAAGGACTGGTTAGCTCCCGTGTCAGGATAATGTGACTGAGTGGGATACTGGGTCATGGTGTCAGTTATAGCAAATAAAACACAAAGAAAAAAGACAGCAATAAAAACAGCAACAAAACCAAAAGACTACAACGAAAACAACAAAAACAACATTGAAAACCTTTGGTAGGGTGTATATACTAGTGAAATCATGTTCAATAGTATGCATGGAATGTCAGCTTTAAGTGTAAGTGTTATCAAAATTCCCTCATGTCGATCATTACTCTACCTCGAATTTATCCCCAGCTGAGGGCTGGAGGACACTGTGGGTTAGACCTTTGGAGATATATGCACCAAGGGCTACTTCTATGAGAGTCCCACAATTGTGTTTATTTCCTGTTTATATGGTGTGTGGCAATTCCCAGTTGATGTAGCAATAGAGTGGTGTAGTGCGATACGGGCGTGTTGTATTGATATTAAGGTAAATGGGGCTTATTGCCCTCGTTCAGGATCATTTAGTGCCCTGTATATGAGCCTGTCTCAAAAGGTGAAAACTCTTTCTTTTTTTGTCGATTGTTGATTGACACAAAACAGCACAGAAACGGTTGTTTTTTGGGGGGGTTTTCAAATTTTTTATTCCAGTTGAATAACATCTTTTTTCAGCACCGAGGCGCTGGTCTTCCGGCCTTAACAATTATAGTGCATATGAACTATATGGATGAGATGATGCGATGGTATGAACAAGATAGACAGTAGTAGGTTAAAATGAGGCATTACAAATATAGTGGGGATCTTATTTTGCACATGTAGACTGGAGAATAGCCATTTACCTTTAGACTATATCAGTGATTTGATGATCATACCTGTGAGGAGACATTAATATAATGGGCATGACTTGCTGATACAGGTAGTCGTGGATTTTGGATTATGCAAATAATGGTTACACTGAAAACACAAGGACATTTGCTTCAAATCAATATGTATTCTATTGTGATTATGAAACACCATGTAAAAAACAAATCAGTTTATCCTGAGCAAATGCATAAGCAAATAGTATGTTGATCGTTACAATGGACAAAGTTTTGTCCCATATTGCTTAGCACCTTTTGAGACAGTCTCATATATGGGTGTGACCCATCATGGGAAAGGGGACTTCAATGCAGTGATCCTACTATCGTGAATAAATATGCTTTAAACATCCCACAAAAAATATTTCGAGTAACTGGACGCAGCATCCAAATATGACTTCCCATGTAGAAGGTCAGGGGTTCGAAAATCCGGACAAGTCAAAACAATGACTTACAAAATGTATACTTGCCACTAGCTAGCCTAGCCTGATGCTTGGCATTACTAGGATAGGGCAAGGATTGATTTGCTCAGTATCAGGATAATGAGACTGAGTGGGATATCGGGTTATGGTACAATGACCATACCAGATATTTCCCATTGTTGGATACTCACATATATTGAGGTTCTGGATTGTAATTAGCAGTTTCTTGGACAACTAGGCAATAGGAGCAATTGCACAGGTAGGCGTGGGCTGCAGCAGGGAGTGTGTTTCTGTGCTCAAATGGTTATGGCACTTGCCTTGGATTGACAGATCATGCGGGTTCGAGTCCCTCTCTAGAATATGTTGCTTGCAACGCGTCCAGGACACTGGTGCCATGACCAGCATCGAACTGACCCGAGGGAAGGTTATGGTCGGTGACCCTATAGACCCCTTTCAATGTTCACAAACATTGTGTATGCGCGCGAAGCTTGGCTGCAGAATGAAGGCACACTGCCATTGAGTTTGCCGATACGTGCAGTGGAAAACGTCGGTTTTATTCTAAATTAATAGAAATGCAGAACCGTAACCATATAAATTTAATATAATTTGGTTGTTAAGCATGTTATCTGTTTGTGTGACATGCGGTTTGTTTCTAGGTGGTGTGGTTTTAGATATATTTAACTTTTTCTGTAAGAAGATTGCTGACAGCCATTGACAATGCCCTGAGTTTGCCGATATGCACAGTGCAAAACGTCTGTTTTATTCTAAATTAATAGAAATGCAGAACCCTAACCATATACATTTAATATAATTTGGTTCTTAAGCATTTTATCTGTTTGTGTGCCAAGCGGTTTGTTTCTAGGTGGTTTAATTTTAGAGATATTTCACTTTGTCTGTAAGAAGATTGCTCACGGCCATTGACAATGCATTGAGTTTGGCAATACGTGCAGTGCAAAATGTCAATTTGATTCAAAATTAATAGAAATACAGAACCCTGACCGTATATATTTAATCAAATATGGTTGATAAACATGTTATCTGTTTGTGTGCCAAGCAGTAGGTGTCTAGGTGGTGTGGTTTTAGAGATATTTCACATTTTCTGTATGAAGATTGCTCATAGCCATTGAATTTGCAGTGTGACTGGGTGTCATCCTGCAGCCAAGCCGCACGCGCACTGACCTAAATACCTATGCTGATATCATATGAAATAAGCCTATTGTATGTACAGTCAACCCCAGCTAATACCGATTACTTTCTGCATCCTGTTCCATGCACGATCTCGGATTGGAACCCAACACTGCAGATTTCGCCAGAGTCGGTCTGTTGTCAGCCTATTTACTTGGTTAATCCTTTTCTCCCATCTAATTTCTCAAAATGACAGGATGGCCGAATGAGTTGAGCGTCCGTCTCTTGTTTTGGTAGATCATGGGATTTGAACCCATGGGTGTGAACCTTGGCTGAGTCAAACTAATGACTTAAAAATTTATACTTGTCGCTTCCTAGCCAGGCGCTCGGCATTATTAGGATAGGGCAAGGACTGGATGGCTCAGTGTCAGGATAATGTGACTGTGTGGGATATCGGGTCATGGTGCTGGCAACCTGGTTTCCCAGTGGGGCAGCACTATTCAGTCACCATGAGTGTGCACTGTCACAAGTCGGTACCCATCCTGATATGACCATAGATGTTGCCAGGACGTAAAACTCCAACCACCAACCAACCAATCCTCAAAATGGTGGCTGAGTTGTTAGTAGTGAACCCCTACAACCAATCCTAACATCCCAATGACTCCCCCCCCCCCCCACACATCCCTTCTCCACTCACAACAACCCCCAATCTACTACTCCCCCCCCCCCACACACACACACTCCCTTTCATTCACGTAGTGTCCCTGACAGGGCCTGCCATTCTCTCTGACTCTCCCTGACAGCCAGTGAAGGGGAGGATCCCTCTCCAAGAAGCTGGAGTTGACAGTAAAAGAAATGGCCTTTTCTGAGAAACCGAAGGTGGGCGGCAGGATCGGCTTCATTGGGGTGGGGGCTGAAGGGGGGGGGCGTGTTACTAACATAGTCATCGTCAATCACACCCACAGTCTACACCACTTACATCATGGTGGCAACAGCCATTCATCCACCTCCCACAGATAAAACTCTGTCTGTCTGTCTGTCTCTCCCTGACTTTTTCGTGACAAGGCGAGGGGATTCCCATTTGCACAGCGGATTTCTCAAGTTTATCCAGATTTCTTTCCAGCAAAATACCTTGCTGAATTTGCCTCACACTAATCATGCTAAAAGCCCAGCTCCCGTCACTGGCATACTCTCGCGAAGAAATCTTATTTGGAGGGATCCAATTGGGCGTGAGAATAAGGCGATTTCCTGTCGGGATCTTCTCTCTTTTTGGCGGGTCACCTTTTTTGGTAGGGTCTTTCCCCCCCGCCCTTTTTTTTTTTAAACGGGCTCAGGAGCTTCGTGCCTATGGCAAATGGACTTGAGCCCTTTGAAAGGTGAAGTGTAACTATGAATAAATACTGGCAGCGCAACAGCTTTTGTCATCTGGCGGAGGGAATTTCCTGTCTGCTGCTTTTAATAACTCTAGTTGCATGTTATTTATTTACCAGTAGCGCTGTTTTATTACACTATGTTCCTGTTATCGGGCATTGCTAATGCTGAGAGTTTCACTGAGCAGTGTTCGGTTGTAGTATAGATTGTAGTGCACATTGAAGTTTACACTGAAGCCAAACGTGAAGCCACACGAGAAGCCATGTATACCGTGACCGAACCGACGCTGCAGGTGCAGCAGGCGGGAAACGGAAGCCACTCGGACAGGTGGCTTCTTACGTGAAACTACAGGCATTAGCAATCCTTTGAATTCGGGTACCGAAACGACTGCTACTATAAAACAATATTTGTATTGATTTCTGGAATTCTGCGTGAAAGTTTTCCAGTTGATGCTTGGCCGACGGCCATATTGGAAATTCACTGTTGTTGGCGGGGTTGTGAGCAAATGGCAGCACCGTACCTTGAGCAGAACTCAAACCCACATTTCTGCCATTCCGGTGATGAGGATTCCGAGGGACACCAGTTTGCCAGGGACACTTCCCTTCAAATGCATTGTTAACGGCCGTGAGCAAATCTTCATACAGAAGAAGTCAAATATCTCCCAAATTACACCGTTTAGAAACAAATCGCTTGGTACACATATAGAAAACATCTTTACCGTGAAGACTATATTAAATTTATAAGGTTAGGGTTCTTGAATTCTATTAATTTTGAATAAAACTAACGTCTTGCACTGCGCGTACCGTCAAACTCAAGGCATTGTCAATGGTCGTGAGCAATGTTCATACAGAAAATACAGAAGAAGTCAAATATCTCTCAAATTACACCATCTAGAAACAAATCGTTTGGTACACATATAGAAAACATCTTTACCAAAAACATTATATTAAATTTATAAGGTTAGTGACGATGCTGTTAGATTTTGATGCATGTGCAGAAGCGATGTGTCCCTCGCAAACTGGTGTCCCTGGGAAACCGCAACACCGGATTGAGCAATTTTGACCATCTAGACTCCCTGATGCAATCAACATACCTATATCTATGTGTATTGGGTATTTTGCCTGGGGAGCTGAGTGGAATTCAGTGCACTCCTTACATAAAGTCATAAAGTCTCATTTATACTTACAAATATCCACACTTCCATTAGACACATCATACAACACTCAGTAATAATCTAATATACAACGTCCTGGTCATGGCACCAATGTCATGTGAGGTGAGGCAAACAAATGGGAGGTTTATATCGTCTGAACCCAAATTGCTGCCATTCCGCGTGAGACTTCTACCCAGTACACTGTCTCCACTCCCTGATGCAATCAATATACCCACACCTACCTGTGTATGTGTCATTCCACCTCGGGAGGTCAGTGCACCTCACCATACTACTTGAAGGAAATAGTTTCTTATTTTCTTATTCTGTTGTTGTGTTTTTGTGTGTGCTTTTATTTTATTTTCCAAAGCGACAATGGTCTACTTATAGGTAATACTTCAAAACTAGGAGTAATACATGTGAATTTCTCCATGTCATTAAAGCTGCATAGTTGAATGGAGCATTCAATTTTCAAAACCAAAACAATTATCTAGATTTGATTCTACATATCTAACTTAGATACTGATGTACTTATTAAAAATGTGTTGCCACATAGAAGGGAATACGAAGTCGATTTAATAGAACCTGTTACTGCTGAAGTCTATGGTGTCAAGAGTTTTGGCGTGCTTGTCAAAACTAATTTTGACATGTTTGCACTTCAAATATCTCAAAACTTAGACATTTAAAATAAAAGTTACTCCAAAAGTTACTGAAGTAGGGTATATTATAATAATCAATTTAATATATTTATCTCAGAAAAATTACAGAAAGTTAAAACCATCGGACCATGCAACTTTAAGTTTGTAACTAAGTATCTCTTTAGGAAGATCCACATTAAAGTTAGATCTTGCATAATCTGATGTTTTTGGGGTTTCTGTCATTTTCTCAGATAAATACAATACGTTGCTTGTCATAATCTACCTTATGTTCGGTTGAAGTAACTTTTCTTTAAAATTATTAATATAGCAGATATTTAAAGTGTACACATGCTAAGTTATTTTTAGCATGATTGTCAAAATGCTGACCTCATAGGCTTCATCAGTAACAGGCTTCTATTAAATTAACTTAGTATGTACTTTGATGTAGCAACACATACTTAACTTTTTTTTGTTTTTGTCCATTAGTTGTTTAAGAAGTCTGGGTTCGAATCCCGCTCTAGAGACAATGTTTCCTTTGTTTGCATCATACTCATGACACTGGTTCCATGACCAGGATCCAGTACAGGCTACATGCTGTCTGGTTGTTGAACCTCTCCTGTGCATGTCTATATGTAGGTGCATTGCCTGTATGTATGTAATTGGAAGCATTGATGGATGTAAACCATTTAAAAAAAGACTTACAATTCCAAGGGGACGAGTGTAGTAGTCTGGACTGACCTCTCAGGGATGGAACCACATAGATAGCTAGACATGGATAGGGTGATTGCATCTGGGAGCCTAGATAGTCTAATGCTTAGGATGGTATCCACCAGAATGGTAAGAACCGGGGGTTCAAAGCCTGCTGTAGGTGCAATGTTTCATTTGTTTGCATCGCCCCTATGACATTATCACTAATATTATCTGTTATATATAATTTATTCTCCAGAACAAATCTTTCCTCAATGGTATCTAATGGCTCTGGTATTTTGCTTGTCGACATGTAGATGCTTGATTGGTTGGTTGTTGGAGTTTTACGTCATAGCAACATCTAAGGTCATATGAGGACGGGTACCGACTTGTGACAGTGTGTACTCATGGCGACTTTATAGTGCTGCCCCACTGGAAGACCAGGTTGCCAGCACCATGACCCAATACCTCACTCAGTCACATTATCCTGATACTGAGTCAACCAGTCCTTGCCCTATCCTATTAATGTCGAGCATCTGGCTAGGAAGCGACAAGTATCAATTTTTAAGTCATTGGCTTGACTCGACCAGGGTTCGAACCCATTTGTTTGAATCCCACTGGAAAATGGCTAAAGCTCGAATCTGTGGTTGTGTAGGCAGGCTGTAGTGAAATCAATACAGACAAAGAGAAAGGAAGAGTATAAAGTGTAAATAAGAAGAGAGAGTCAAGCCCTCTGGTTTTTTATTTATATGGTTACATGGGTTCATTGTAGAGTATCGCCCCCACCCCTTTCATCCAATGGAAAACAAACATTTTTGGCCCTACCAATAGGGATCCAGCATTTCTGGTCCCCATGGCTACCAGTGATCTGCCCACCACCACCAAGCTGTATGGCCCCATGGCCACCATCAACCTTGACCTTTGAGTGTGGTGATCCCTATCCCAGCACAGGGGGTAGGCCCTGAGTGCACCCACACCCAGACCTGCCAGCACCACTATGTCTATTTACATCCCACTCAGGCACCACCAGCCCATACATATATATATACATACATGCGCCTAGTCACGTACACCGATCAGTAATAGAACATTTTCATTCCCCCCTATGCCGTATATCGGAATATTTTACAGCACGATCTACCAAAACTGGAGACGGACGCTCAACTCATTCGTCCATGCTGTATATGCAGATGCAATTCATATAGATGTCTATGTATGTTGATGGCGATAACGCGTTATCACGGGTAGTCATTATGGGAGTGAGATGAATGTAATTGGCTCCTTCCAGCCCCCCCCCCTCTCTTCATGTGGGTGGGTGGAGATTGGGTGGTGGGTGGGGTGCAGTTTCTCAGCATGCGCTCTGTCACACCGCCCACCTGCAATGCACCTTTCCACTCCACTCGCTCAGAAATTGTATATAGGTTAATCCTTCTTTATTCAAAACTGTCAGTCACTGAGCTCTCTGGTGAAAGCTTCGTAGGTAGAGCTTGTAAGCAGTGTGTGACAATTTAGAAAATGAACCCGCCCACCTTGTCTGTCTTCATTTTGAGATTAAATTACTATATATATATATATAGTATATACATATATATGAGTTCAGGCCCAAAACCACCTAAACGCCAATCCAAAAATGGAGATAAACATTGGAATCAAACCCTCAAAAAGTTAATTTTGTTTATATTCCTTCTTTTTTGTTCATTGCTCCATAAGCATGTGATCATATGAAAAGTGGAATTAGTGAGAATAATAATTATTTCTAGGTAAGCATCTTTCATTTAAACTGCATTTTTGGATTTTCCGTTTACGTGGTTTTGCACCTGAACTCTTCGATATATATATTTGAGTTCAGGCGCAAAACCAGGTAAACGCCAATCCAAAAATGGAGATAAACATTGGAATCAAACCTACAATGAGGCTATTTTTTTATATTCCTGCTTTTTTTATTCATTGCTCCGAAACCATATGATCATGTGAAAAGTGGAATTAGTGAGAATTAAAATTATTTTCAGGCAAAAATCTTGTATTTAAGCTACTTTTTTGGATTGCGCCTGAACACTTTTATACATGTATATATATATGTATATGTGTATTTGTATATATGTATGTATATGCAAAGAAAATCCTCCTGTGTGTTAGGCGCAAGGGGGGGCCACTCGAATACATTCACAGATGGGGGGGCACTCCACCAAAGTGCGTAAGGAGGAATAATAGTAACACATTGTTCCCCTACAATTTACACTTGTATAATACGTTTTACATCATATATATATATATGCATATATGATATATGTATATATATGATATATAATTACTTATAATGCTACATATGGCTAGTATAATGCTTATACAGCATATAAATAACAGAAACTTTTAGTTCATCACATTCCTCTGTTTGCTAATAATACATTTTCTGTTCACGAAACGACTGATACCATGTCGTCTCCACCATCCTCGTCTATTCACATCTGGCTAGTTCCGTCAGTCGCCGTAGAAATGCATCACCGCGATGGTGGCGCCACACGTACAATGTGGTGCATAATCAAGGAATAATAATCAGAAGATATCTGTATGAGTCCATATATTCATATCACTTTTTTATTAAAACTCTGGCTATAGTATCAGGACTATTCTTAGCCCTGTGAAAGAGACAAATAACGATGTGCTATATATATAATAGTTAGCACACTGGCCCGGAATGCAAAGAGATGTGGGTTCGAGTCCTGCTCTAGGCACAATATTTCCCATTTTCATCACCCCCATGACACTGGTTGTCGTGACCATGATCCTAGACAAGCTACACGCTGTATAGTTGTCGAACCTACCCTGTGTGTGTAAGTGCAATGCCTGTCTGTACGTATGTAATTGTAAGCAGTAAATGACTTACAATTCCAGGGGGATGAGTGTAGTTGTCTGCACTGACCTCTCAGTCAAGTAACCACATAGACAGGTAGGCATGGGTAGTGTGGTGATATCAGGGAGCCTAGGTGGTGTAATGGTTAGCACACTGGCCCGGAATGCAAAGAGATGCGGGTTCGAGTCCTGCTCTAAGCGCAATATTTCCCCATTTTCATCACCCCCACCACAATGTATTTAAGAGTCTAAGCCTGGCCCAGTTCTGTGCACCTGGCACACAACACGATGGTATCAGACGCCTCATTAGGGGAAGCACCTCGACCCACACCATGCGACAAGTAGATTATCACTCAGCCCCGTGTTCGCTGCTGCCACTTAATTATCTTTCGCCGTGAATATAGCCTGTGATGCCGACACGGCGTTAAACCATCACCAATCAATCAGTCTTAATTATAGTGTAGGAGGACATTTCCGACATGAGAGGTCCGCGTAGTGTTAAAGCTACATAGTATGATGAGAGCATCTCAAAGATTCAGAACCAAAACACTTTATCTGGATTTGATTTTACATATCAAACCACCAGACGGTAGTTATAATCTACCTCACTTTAGGTTTTAGCGTCCGGTTCCCGTTTTGGTAGATCGTGGGATTCGAACCCACGGGTTCAAACCCTCGTCGAGTCAAACCAATGACTTTAAGAGGTATCCTTGTCGCTTCCTAGACAGGCGCTCGGCATTATTAGGATATAGCCGGAACTGGTTGACTCAGTGTCATGATAATGTGACTGCGTGTGATATCAGGTCATGATGCTGGGGGCCTGGTCTCCCAGTGGGGCAGCACTATAAAATTGCCTGGATGCGCACTGTCGCAAGTCGGTGCCCATCCTGATATGACCTTAGATGTTGCCAGGATGTCAAAATCCAGCAACCACCCAACATATCAAACTTAGATACCAGTGCACTTTGCAGCTACAGTAAAACCTCCATAACCGACCACCTCCACAGATCGACCACTCCCCTATATCGATCGCTTTATTTGGGTCCCAAACGATTCCCCAAACAATACCATTGTACCATTATTTTAACTCTCTAAACCGGCCACCTCCTTAAACCGACCACTTAAAAATCAGTTCCGAGGTCGGTCGATTTAGAGAGGGTTTACTGTATACGTTGCTGTATAGAACGGAATACTGAGTCAGTTTAATAGAACCTGATATTGCCAAAGCATATCGTGTCACTATTTCAGTATACAAAAAGGAAAGTTTGTGTTATTTAACGACGCTATATCAGTATACAAGCTCAAATTCATTTTGCATCTCCAAAGGTACCCATTTAGGCTCTATATCCACTATAGTTACTGGTGCACTTATTGCACACCAGGGGCCGTATGCACCAATCGGTGATAGGCTTAGCCGGAGTTACGGCGCTAGCCCCGGATAGCTACCTCAGGGTAGCGGCGGGTTGGAGAAATGTGTGAATCGGTATGCACCAATGTACTAGCTGGGGCGGATAGCTAACCGTGAGTTTATTTATAGATTTGGAAATTCCCTCCAGTCGACGATATGAATAACGGCGGCGTTAATATTGGTTCGAATTTAGGGTTAATTTGATTCAATTTCACTTATGGCGTATGTAATTCTGTTAAATATTACAGCATTTAATAGATTTGGGCCTAATATATTCCGGCCGATACGGCGGCGGCCATGTTTAGTTGATGTTGGACAGTATGGATGTCGACGTCGCTGCGGCGGCGGCGATTTGTTTACTTTACATTCGTCGATTCAAAAATTGTAATATCACTGATGATGCGGCGTAAGCGTTAATATCGCTTCGCATTTAGGGTTAATTTGATGAAATTTCACTTATTGCGTATGTAATTCTGTTAAATATGATAGCATTTAATAGATTGAGACCCATACACGCACACTAACCGCCCCGGCTAGCAGTTAAATGTGATTCGAAACTGGGGTAGCTTAGCCGAGGCTACGGTCAGCGGTTAGCGCTGGCACCGATTGGTGCATACCGATTTCTCACATTTAGCCGTGTGGAGCTAGCCAAACCGCGATTAAGGCCCTAACTCCGATTGGTGCATACGGCCCCTGTTGTTGCATTGATTTGTTTGTTGTTGTTTTACGTCCTAGCAACATATAAGGTCATATCAGGATGGGTACCGACCTGTGACAGTGCGCACTCCTGGTGACTTTATAGTGCTGCCCCACTGGGAGACTAGGCTGCCAGCAGCATGACCTGATATCCCACTCAGTCACATTATCCTGACACTGAGCCAACCAGTCCTTACCCTATCCTAATAATGCCAAGCGCCTGGCTAGGAAGTGACAAGTATAAATTTTTAAGTCATTGGTTTGACTCGACCAGGGTTTGAACCCACGATCCCATGGTCTACCAACACGGGAGATGGACACTCTAACTCATTTGGCCATCCCGTCTCGTTTTGTTGCATTGAAGGGTAGTGGTTGGGGTGGTGGCGCCACCTGTCCCAACTGTCAATTTAGTCAATTTAATAGAACCTGTTTCTGCTGAACCCTTATGGTGTTAGAATCTCTATGTACATGCCAAAATTAATGTTGCATGCTCTCATTTAAAATATTTTAATAAAAGTTATTTCAAACAGAAATAAGGTAGATTATAGTGATTAACCTAATATAGTTAGTTATCTTAGTAAATGGCAGAAACCATCGGGCTATACAACATTAAACAGGTCTTCTAACATCAATTCTCACGATTCTTTTAAATTGTATTTTGAGGTTTTAACTGACGGTAATGCAGTGTACGGACTGCCTGGTAATCTAGGTCAATGTTTTAGCACAACATTTAGATTCTATACAGCCCTGGTTCATGTGCACAGCATCAGTTCTCACCACTACCATCAGAGGGCAGGTCGATGGTGTGGAAATCCTCTATGAATCCTTTTCCACAGCGCATGATGCACGGCGATCTGCTACCCACAACATTAGTTCCGCCACTACCCACCAGAGGGCAGGTTTCTGCTTGAAATCGTCTATCGCTTGATTCTCCTTGCTGTGCCATTCCAGTGACCTAAATACCACAGCAAGCCCTGCAAGGTCAACCTCGGCAGGGTCAACTTCTGTAAGGTCAGCCTCTGTAAAGGTGATTTAGGGATATAGCATGGCCTCTGTGGGCAGGAATTCAAAGCCTCGTTTCCACCAACGCCAGCCTATCTATGTATGCGCAGATTATACCACATCTAGTATTGATTGGGTATTTCTTCACCATCCACGTCCTGTCTCCGGTCCTTAGCCCCAAACCGGACGTGGTGGCCTAATCGGTAGAGCACGAGCCTCGCGTGCGGAAGTTCGGTAGTTCGGTTCCCAGTCGAGTCAAACCAATGACTTTGAAATGTATACTTGTCGCTGCCTAGCCTGGCATTCGGCATTAATAGGATAGAGCAAGGAGTGGTTTGCTCAGGGTCAGGATAATGTGATTGAGTGGGATATCGGGTCATAGTGCCAGCAACATGATTTCCCAGCGGGGCAGCACTATAAAGTCGCCACGAATGCGCACTGGCACAAGTCGGTACCCATCATGATATGACCTTAGATGTTGCCAGGATGTACAACTCCAACAACCAAGCAACCAACCTTAGCCCCAAAGTTCACTCCTTCCCTCCTTCCCTGATATGACCTTAGATGTTGCTAGAACGTAAAACAACAACAAACAAACAATCCTTACCTCCTTCCCTCCCATAATCCTTCCTCCTTCCCTCCTTCCCTCCTTCCCTCCTTCCCTCCCTTAATCCTTCCCTCCCTTAATCCTTCCCTCCTTCCCTCCTTCCCTCCTTCCCTCCTTCCCTCCTTCCCTCCTTCCCTCCCTTAATCCTTCCCTCCCTTAATCCTTCCCTCCTTCCCTCCTTCCCTCCTTCCCTTCTTCCCTCCTTCCCTCCTCCCCTCCCTTTCTCCCTCCCTCCTTCCGTCACTCTCTCCCTCCTTCCTCCTCCCCCTTCCCTCTCCACGCACGGCCTCCCCACATGCACACATCATCTCATGCTATTCTAATGCCACAAAGAAGACCTACCTCACTCTTCTTTTTAGGGGCGAATGCTTCCGGTAAGATGGGGGTGGGTGGTGGGGGATACCGGCCGGGGGGGGGGGGTTCTTCTCTGCTCTTCTCTTACTGATCGCGCTATTTACTTTGATGTGTATCCCCCCGCCGCCTCCTGCACGCGCCTTTTAATGTGATTGCAATGGTCCCGGTGCATTGTGGGGCTCGAGGCGGGTGGCCACACTTCCGGGGCGTCGGGACGCCGGGTTCCAGATCCGGTGAAAACAAGAGATCAAACAGTGCTTACGGGCGCGGATCAGGCCGACACTGGACGTGTGGTTCACTAATAAATCACCCGCGGGAAGTTGTCAAAATAATCATCGAAAGTAGGAATATGGTAATGTTGTGTGATTTGTCCTTGTTGGTTAAAAAAAATAATAGTTTGGTAAATATAATTTTATTTGTCAAATCATGGCTTTTGTCAGCTCTGGAGCATCGGTGTTCCGGCCATAAAATAGAAGGGTTTGTTACATTAAATAGGTTTTCAGATACACATCGAAGTATATTGAATGCAGTTGTAGTTGAATGATGAATTAAAATGCATGGAGTGAATATTATGTGCTACATCATAACAGACTAATTAGAAAAAAGCATCGGATTTAATTACAAACAACACTCTGATATATATATATATATATATATATAATGATTGTAGTGATAAGCAAAGCTTGGACTTCTATTGTTCATTCATTAAAACAGCATGGTGCCCTGTAATATATATGTGCTCTATAATCCATTATGGGAATATAAACAAGGACACTACCGATCTTCAGTTCCCTATGTAATAGTTAGCACTTATCCTATCTAGCTGACCCTGTTATTATGACATAGACCACGGTGGCGCCCCCTGTGAGCGGCCCTGTGCACTGTATGCCAGCTGCGCCTGGCCTTAACGCATTCAATTTTTAACTTTAGGTGGGCATTCAATTTTTAACGCATTTTTAACGCTCCCCGATCCAGCTCGCCTTCTATCTGGAATCATGCTAGCTTGACACTCATCTGTGCGATACGGTATGTCTGAGGGTTTCTGCAACCCGTGTGGTAAAATTCATTCTGGACCGAGGTGCATTACTGACGTGAAACGGTGAGGACGCCGCAGGCAACCACATACGCATAACGCGCAAATTCTCGGCGGTCAAGATGGCGACGGCAGGAGAAGCCTCCGATGAACGAGTGATGGAGGATATCACAAAAGACGTACGGAGTATGTGCATTGATGAAGAGGAGCGACGCGTGAGGGAGGAAATAAGGCAGCTGGAAAGGGACAAGCGCATGTTTGACTTGGAGGAACGACGGACCGTGTTAGTAAAGGAAAAGGCGGCCAGGGACACAGTGAAGCCACCACCAGCCGAGCAGGGCGGGAGCAGCCCATACGGAAAGAGGTCACTCAAGTTACGGGGAGGTATCGCGCAAGAGCCGGACACGGCGGCGCAGATCGCACTCTCGTAGTGACTCCAGTTCACGTAGCAGGACAAGGAGCACGTCCCGGAGACGGAAAAGTAAGTGGTCTTTAAAAAACTATACTGAGGATAAGAAGGATGTGCGCAAACTATCAGTGGCCGAGTTACAGGAGGCATCATGCCTGTGGTTCCTGAGCCTAGACGGTTGTGACGTTAAAAGATGGCCAAGCCCTATTCAGCCACCTTGCTTACATTGCATCGAAGGCTAAGCATGAGCTGTTCAAAGACACTGCCCATGTTCGATATGACACGGCCGTGCGTAAGCTGGCGGAACGGGAGGGTTTCGCTGCATTCACGGCAGGGAATGCGGCGGCGAGTCTGATCCACTACGGGCATGAGGCCATGCGGGCCAAAACTAAGAGTGCGACCACCGGGAATCCAAAGGGGCTCAAGACCTATGAAAAGGGAGGCAAGCGGGCCTGCTTCCCCTGGAACAAGGAAGTGGGCTGTGACAGTAAGGAGGGGGACTGTAGCTTCGGGCATTGGTGCAGCAAGTGCGGGAGCCGCAGCCACAAACGCATTAAGTGCACCCGGGACTGACGGTGCACCGGGACGCGCCACACCGGGGACGCGGAGCATGACCCAGATTCGGCCATACCGTGGGAAAACGGGGGCGCGGGGTGGGGCGCAGCGAGCACTCAAGCAGCCACACAACCCGGCGGTGGACGCGGCCGGGGCAGGGACGGTAGCGGGTACTGGGGTTTGGGACACCCAGGCAGACACACAACCCGGCGGTGGACGCAGCTGGGACAGGGACGGTACCGGTCTCCGAGGTACTGGGTGTGAGGCATTACTTGACGGCGCCGGAGGGCGTGGTATGGATGTTTACAGTGGCGCATGTGGGTCAGTGAAGATGCCCGAGCCGCAGGGCTGGCTTCCCGCACGTGGGGAGGTCCCGGATGTAAACAACAACAACACTGTGGTCGCGGCACGCGGGGAGGCCCCGCCCCTGGGTGGGACTGACAACACGGGAGCCCCAGGGGGGGCGGGAGGCTGCCAAGGTGGCGTTACGGAGGGTTGCAGTGGAGCACGGGGGTCAGTGGAGACACCCGTGCCACGGGAGGCCCCGGATGTAAACAACAATAACAACACGCGGGACGGGGTGGACACCCTGATGGCGGCGGCGGGCACCCTGGGGGGGATCCCCGGTGACCAACAAGTGGGGGAGACACCCCACAGAGGCACCCCTGTATGGACGAGCAGGGGGGATGGCCTGGACCCGGGGTGGCTCCACGTCGAGGACGGCACAGGAGATGAGCATGTATTCGACATCACCGTCAGGGAGACGGTTACCGACTGTGTGACCGACTTCCGACTCTGGAGGAGCTGCATGACAGGTTTGTGCAGCTGCACGCACAGCATTGATGGTGTCGTGTCCCAGATGAAGCCATGTAGGGTCTTCACAGAGCTGTTCATGAGGGGTGATACTGACCCCGATGCCGAATATATCATGAAAGGCATCTGCTTCGGCTTCATGGTAATAAACCGGGACTGCGACGCTTGCTATGAGTGCCATCAGGGCGCCGGGGGAGACCGTGAGGACAGAGAGGTCATGTCTGGCAAACTCAGGAAGGAGATCGAGGCAGGGGCTTTGACCAGGGTGGCGGACCGGCCGCTATGTGTGCATAGGCTCTTCTGCATCCCCAAGGATGGAGGGGGGGTGAGGGGCATCGTGGATTGCAGCAGACCAGAGGGGGAGTCAGTCAACAACTACACGGATAGCGTGACGGCCAAATTCTCCTACAATAGTGTCGACGATGTGGCCGCCCTGATGCAAGCCGGAGACTATCTCGCGACCGTGGACATCCGTGATGCTTACCGGGCGGTGAGCATCCACCCACGAGACCGGGACCGCCAGGGCATATTCTGGGACTTCGGGAATGACCCGGTCTTTTTAAGAGATAACAGGCTATGCATGGGGCTGGCCTCCAGCCCTTATGTCTTCAGCAAGCTGTCTGATTTTGTTGTCCGCTGTGCAGTGCGTTGAGGGCGTGGGGGAGGTGGTAAATTACCTCGACGACTTCTGTATCGTAGCTCGGGACTTCGACGCGGGCTGTACGGCCCAGGCCACCCTAATGGGGATCCTCCGGAGATTGGGCTTCTACATAAGCTTCCCAAAAGTCACCTCCCCGTCCACCAAAACAAGGTTCCTGGGTATCGACATCGACACCATCGCCCTGGAGATGTCGCTGCCGGAGGACAAGCTGACCAGGATGACCATGGCGCTTCTGGCCCTGGAGGGCCGGAAGAAGGCTAGGAGGATCCAGCTGGAGCGGCTGGCTGGCTTGCTGGCGCACTGTGCGAAGGTGGTCCGGGGAGGCCGCACTTTCTGCAGACGCATGTACGACACGATCAACACAGTGGAAAAACCCCACTTCAAGGTCCGCCTCTCGGGGGGTTTCCATGAGGATAGACGATGGTGGCTGGACTTCTCCAGACGGTTCAATGGGAAGGCAAAAATAATCGGCCGCCATACCCCATACGTCTCGACTTACAGCGACGCCTCCGGGGAGGGGTTCGGGACGATCCATGCCGGCGATTGGAGGATTGGAGCCTTCGGGGAGGGACCAGACGGGAGGATCAGGGATGAGGTGGGCCACCACCACGCCACACCCGATGGGACTTGTAGGGGGGCCCACATAAACGTGCTGGAGATGTGGGCAGCCTTCTGTGCGGCCCAGACCTGGGGCCACCTGTGGAAGGACAGCACGGTGGTCATGGTCATGGACAATGAGACGGTCCGAGCGGCCTTGACCTCGGGTCGGTCCAAATCAAAGGGGGTCATGCACTTCGTGCGCAGGCTGTTCTGGATAGCGGCACAGTACAATTTTGATGTTCAGTCTGTTTATGTAAAGAGTGCTGACAACACGATCTGCGACGCCCTGAGCCGTTGGAGCGCCAGTGACAGTAAGGACCGAATCCGGGTCGCAGACGGAGCACGCAGGCTTTGTTGCAACCACATATTCACCAACTCCCCTGACCCTTCTATTTCCAGTTGTGGAGCTGCGGAGGGAGAAGCTGGCCGTGCAACGCAAGTACTATGCCCCAAACTCCATCACAACACGGGGGGGTCCAGGTGAGACGATACCTGGAGTTCATTGAGGAGTTCGGGGGCCACTTTCCCACCACACCGTGCCCTCCGGAACAGACAGCACTGTATGCAGTCTGGCTGGCCAGGACTCTCAAATACACATCGGTGTGCAACTATCTCAGTGGCCTGAACTTCTTCTTGAAGACGGAGGGCGCGGAGCCGATCGACTACAAAAACTTTGAGCTGGCATCCACTTTGAAGGGCATCAAGCTGGGAGCGGGGTTGCCATCCCAGGCAGGCGGCCCCCTTACTGCCTGACATGCTTAGGCGAATATTCGCTGCCCTGACCACCTCGGCGGGGCACACCGCCTGGCGGGCGGCCATACTGTGCAGCTTTAGGGCACTACTGAGGAAGTGCCAGGTGACAGCCTCGGACTCGTCACTACTCAGGGGAGACTTTTCCTTTCTTCCATGGGGAATGTTGGTGCGAGTTCGTCGCTCCAAGACGATACAATTCGCGGAGCGGAATGCTCGAAAATACCTGTGGCTAGGTGCCCGGACCTCTCCCTGTGTGCAGTTTATTGGACTGAGAGACACTTCAGGGACGGTCCCAGCTGGGCCTGATGCAATGGCGTTTCCGGATCCCCACGCCAGCGGGCGCCACGATGGAACTGCGATACTCGACATACCAAGGGATGCTGAAGCACTTCTGTGGGGTCGCGGGATTGGACGCTGGGGACTACTCATCCCACTCCTTGAGGAGGGGGGGCTGTACCTTCCTATCATTGTGTGGCGCCACCCTGGAAGAGCTCAGGGTGCGCGTGTGATTGGGCGAGCGATACCATCTTCGCCTACCTGCAGACGCCATTGAGCGTCCGCATAATGAACGACATTAGGGTTTTCCACGGCACTGGCCGGTGCGACTGAGCCGGTATACTGAGACTGTGGGGTTGGGGGGACCATGGGTCTCTTGGCATTTAATATATCTCCGCCAGAGAATATATATCTTCTTCTCAACCACATCAGTCTTATCTTGTTCTGTTTATTGGGGCCAACTGTTTATATATATATATATATATAGTAGTCCACACTGATCACTCAGGCAAGGAGAGACATAGGCAGGTAGATGTTGATGGAGTGATCGCATTAGGGAGTCTAGGTAGTGAAATGGTTAGCATGCTATCCCCTAGAAAGAGGTGTGGGTTTAAATCCTGCTATATATATGTGATGTATAACGCATTATACGAGTATAAATGCAAGGGGAACATATACTGTATGTATCTATTCCTCCTTGGCGCATTGGTGGTGCCCCCCCCCCCCCCAAGCTGTTGGGGTAATTGCTGGGCACGGCCCCCTTCGCACCACACACACTGGAGGAATTTATATATAAAGTCGCCGTCACTCGGTGCTCTCATAAGTCGGTACCAGCAGGATATAAGCTTAGATGTTGCTAGGACGTCAAACCCCCTCAAATAATAAACAGATACCTACCCTGTGTGTTCAGTTTGGTTATTGCGGTTTTACGCCCTAGAAACATCTAAGGTCATATCAGGTCTGCATTCCTCTACCCTCTTAGCCCTATATACATGACTGGGTGGGGGTTGGGGGGGGGGGGGGCTCAGAGGTGGGTTAGTTCAGAGAAAAGACTCCAGGCGGCACCAGCAGCCATGACTATCGGACCTGAACAATGTGGGAAATATAATGTAATCAAATAGTCCTAGGCCGAATAATAAGTAGAATAAACGTCTGATGGCCCGGACTCTACTCCCCCTAGGGAATAGTTTGTTTGTTGTTTTACGTCCTAGCAACATCTAAGGTCATATCAGGACGGGTACCGACTTGTGACAGTGTACACTCATGGTGATTTTATAGTGCTGCCCCACTGGAAGACCAGGCCGCCAGCACCATGACCTGATATCCCACTCAGTCACATTATCCTGACACTGAGCCAACCAGTCCTTGCCCTATCCTAATAATACAGAGCGCCAGTCTAGGAAGCGACAAGTATCAATTTTTAAGTCATTGGTTTGACTCGACCAGGGTTCGAACCCACGATCTACCAACAGAAGAGGCGGACGCTCTAACTCATTCGGCCATCCCGTCTGGTCCCTAGGGAAAAGTGAACGACACTGTAGATGCTTCAGTCCTTGGGGACCTTCCCATGTTTATTTTGTGGAATAGAAGTGCCCTGCCACTGCCCAGGTACCATGTACCCACTGGCTATAGCTAGGCGCAAACTGCTAGGTGGGACGGTCCACTGTAGGGACCACTCCAGTTAGCATGCTGCCACCTATCGGTCCTCCTGACTGGTACGAGTTAGCATAGTCGAGATCGCCTGTTTAGTAGAGTAGTAGTCCGTACATGAGCTCCACTACCATACGGTGGCAGCAGGGACTGCTCCATCGCTGTCGCAGTTTACTGTACTAGGTGGCAGTGTGGTAGCCGCTCGGCAGCGCCATGGCAGGGCTGCCATCTACTGCATGCAGCTAGCATAACTCCCCCAAGGAAGGTGACGTGGGACCTAGCGGGCGAGGGGGGGCGGACACTTGATTGTGGACCCTGCAGTGAGTGGAGAGATAGAGACAATAAACGTGTGGAAGAAAACATGATCGTTCCTCCTCCTTCCCAGAGGGTTTACTATGTGGGGATCAAGTTCTGGGCAGCCGACAAGGGCCCATCACAGTATCAAATATTTAATAAGCGCACCAGTATGTAAGTTGGATATTTGGTTCAAATTGCGGTAATTGGTTTGCTTTCGAAAGTTTGATACTTTTCACAGACTATGCAGGTTTTAATAGTGGTGAATTAATATAATGGAATATGTGAATACCTTTGTTAATTATATTCACATAATGAATTATATAGCAGATAAATTCGTCTAGCTGCAAAGCCCTATAAATAAAGACATAAGCAGAGGACTAGTGTGCTGGTAAGCCCTTATTTATTTTATCGGGCTATGGCCAAGCAAAAAAGCCCTACCGCACATATATAAAGCTGAAAACTTTTAAGCGAATGGCAAGTGACGGTGGCGGTGGTGCGGGAAGTGACGGAAGCGCCAATAGTCTCACACCAAATCGTACAGTATTAGCGTAGAGGAGATAATAAATAATAAAAACATGCAGCGCCGCCAATTTATATATATATATAATTCTTATATTCGACATATAAGGGCGTCCTGGGTTCGATCCCTACCTGAGTTAACCCCAGCACCTGGAAGGTCATTTCTTATTGTCACTTCCTTGCTTTGCTCGGGTTGTTAGTGTAATAGGACAAGGACCAGTTTACTCCATACCGGGATAAGCTGACTCCTGAGTGGGATATCAGTTAATGGTGACGGTAGCACGGTGTGTCAGTGTAATAGCGCTATAAAGCTGCCAGAAGCATGCACTGTCACAAAATCGGTACCAGAGGGAACGAACAGATGTCCTAGATGGTCAGATAAATAAGAGGTTAATAGCATAAATAATTACCTTAGTAATGTGGGGGTGGAGGTGGGGTGGGGGAAGGTGGGGGGAGCAAGGTGGGGTGAGAGGCAAGGTGGGGGAGGGAGGATTGCATTGGCATTCATCCACTGGCAGATTTTCATCATTAGAACCTTCCTCCAGCTAGAGCCTGCTTTACTAGCAGTTTTCCGGTTAATTCACCAAAATCAAATATATTTGACCGGAATGAAATCAATTTCAACCAAATAAATATGTATTTCACGAGAATAAAATATATATTTGATCAAAATTGAATATATTTCACCCGATTCAAATATATTTCCCAAAGATTTAATATATTTCACCGAAATTTAATATATTTCGCCACCTGTTTAATATATTTCACCAGAATAAACTAAATGTCATCCAAATAAAATAATTCAACAAAATGAAATATATTTCACAAGATATATTTCACCAAAATAAAAATATCTTTGACCAAAATTAAATATAATTTCACCAGAATGCATTATATATTTCACTAATAATGAAATACATTTAGCCAAATTATGCTATATTTAACGAGAATTAAATATATTTCACCGAAGTAAAATGAATATCATCAAAGTGAAAACTGGTTTGTATGCGACCACACGACAAAACCAAAACATATGTCAGTAATGCAAGCCTGGAGCCTCTTATTCAATTCAACGGTTTGTGAGCGGGGTATAAAAAGAACGACCATTTTTGTATTAATTTAAGGCTTTTGTGTGTTTATAAGTCATTTTGCCTCTGATTTCGTGCAATTTCTTCTTTGGTCCATTGTGTTTTTATGTTTTTATGTTTTTTCAAGTCCCGATTTTACCGATTTCCAATTGACGTCGGATGAAACTCCCACTCGGCACTTACAGCTGCATAGTGTTGCGTTGCCATGGCAACCCCGTACTAAAGTGTCACGCACACTACGCCGGTGCTCGATATTTTTATCGGTGGCAAAAATTTCAGAATGATAATTATCTTTCATGGTGGTGATGGTGCACCCCCCCCCCCCCCCCCCCCCCACATCCACCCAGACACACGCCTCTCCTCTCACTCGTCTCTTTCCGCTCGATGAGGCGCGGAAAATGCAGACAGAGGGCTGGCATTTGAGAGGTGGGTGCTGGCGGAGTCTGTCACGGCAGAACACTGTCATTATCGGGGATGGGATGGTGGAGGGGGGCGGGGATGAGGAGGGGGAGGGGGGGTGGGGGAGTGGGAGGGGGAGAGGGAGGCGAGAGGGAGGGGAGATACGGGAACAGGTTTGTGGAGGAGGTAGTGGGGGGAAAGGTAGGTGGAAAGAGGTGGGGGGAAAGGTGGGGGGGAGAGGCGGGGGAGGAGGTGGGGGTAGGGAGGGGGTGGGAGGTGGGGGGGGGGACGTGGGGGAGGAGGAGGGGAAGGTGAGGGTGGGGAGGTGGGGGGAGAGGTTGGGGGAAGAGCTGGCGAAGAATTGGGGGAAGAGGTGGGGGAAGAGATGGGGGAAGAGATGGGGAGGAGGTGGGGGTGGGAAGAGAGTGGGGGATTGGAATAGGATGGGGAAAAGGAAGGGAAAGGAATGGAAGAGGAAGAGGTTGGGAACGAAGTGCGGGGGATGAGGAGATAGAAAGAGGTCGGCTTTGGGAGGTGGGGAATATCAGGGGAGGGGAGGCGAGGTGAGGTGGAAAGAAGTTGCGGAATGACGTGGGGAATAGGAGGTGGGGGGGGGGGGGGTGAAGAGGAGGTGGGGGAGGAGAGATGAAGGTGTAGGACATGGGGGAAGAGGTTGTGGGAATAAAATGTGGGAAGAGGTTGTGGGAAGAGGTTGTGGGAAGAGGTTGTTGGAAGAAATTGTGGGGAAGAAAATATGGGAAGATGTTGTGGGCAGACACCTGCGGCGAGCGGCGTTCTTTATCCAACACGTGACCTGAAGTCGGATCTCAAACTGGCAGCCATGTTTGTTTCACGACCAGTCTGGAAATCGCATTGGGCGCTCACCCCGCCCCTAGTGAGCTGTAGCCGCACCATTACATTAACGCGTTAAAGTAACATGACAGAAGAAGATCCATTGTGTATATATTTCCTTTATACATGTTTACCTGATTATATATCGCAAATGGCTATCGATATTAATGTGTGATATTTTAGTTAGATAGTTAGGGAAGGTGTGGAGGCGGGAGAAGGGGGGGGGGGCATTGGAACCACGTAATACAGGTGCATGTGATACAGGTACAATACTCGAACCTGAGTGGATTAGACGACTAGCAAGACATATCCAGAGTAGAGCACTGTGTCTCAACATCTAAGGGCATACTACTACTAGCAAAGACTCTATAATACTAAGACGGCTCACTCCCTATCTCTCCCATGGTAATGTAAATTTAGCAGTGCCACCTTGTGGTGAGTTTGATCAGCCCGGCTGCTGGCTGGTGTTTCACATGTAAACACCTACAATTATATTATACGTGAGGTAGGTAACTATGAATACACATCAATATGAAATTGCTATGAACAAATACACATCATCATCAGCATCATCATCAGCATCACCATCATCACACATCTTTCACATTCATATATACATTTATACATATAATATAGCACCTGTTTAACCAAGAGAACAGCCAGCACACCAAGTGGTGGGTTTGATCATTTTGATTACACAGTACAGGCTGAGTGAGCCATCTTAGTAGTATAGGGTCTTTGCTACTACTTACAGACATCATAGTTAAAAACCAAGCTGAAATACAGAATAATTTATAGAGTATGCTTAATCAAATATAACGTAGATTCACACACATTTGAATTTTCCCTGACGGTATTTTCCTTCGCTGTGTTGCCATTACGTGACCAGAATACTTGGCAGCCATTGGTTGGGAGGTAGTTTTAGCACTATCAACAAGGGAGGAGGTTTGGTTTCTGAGAGAGCCTTCACCATCTGCAAATTCATATTCTTTGCATACACTCCACGTGGTTTTATGGTAGCTTAATCAGGAACATGTATAATTCATTACCAGTTTTGATTTGCGTAGTTTCTTAGCGTTGTTTACCTATTAACACCACTTCAAAGCGTACTTATTATTGTTTCAGATCAATCAGCTAGACCAGGTAAATACATTTTCCTATTGGTATAACACGCACTAACCTCGAAACTCACACATGCACATGCACATTTACATATACACATGCACATGTGCACACATGCAGTCACAAATGCACATACATATGCACATGCAAGCATACATGCATACAAACATACGAAGAGTTCAGGCGCAAAACCACGTAAACAAATGCCAATCCAAAAATGGAGATAAACATTGGGATCAAACCTTCAAAGAGTTGTTCTTTTTATATTCCTGCTTTTTATTTCATTGCCCCATAATCATATGATCATAGGAAAAGCAGAATTAGTGAGAATTACAATTATTTTCAGGTAAAAAACTTGTATTTAAACTACATTTTTGGATTGGGGTTTACCTGGTTTTGCACCCGAACTCTTCATGTGCACATGCACACATATGTACATATTCACATAATATTCACATACAGACGTATACCTATTTGCACATGCAAACAGACACATATATGTACATGCAAGCATATGCACATGCATACATACACATGCACACATACACATCCACACACCTGCATTTGTACACATACACATGGGCACATGCACATGTACACATGCACACACATACAACCACACATATGTACATTATATATGTGCATGCACATATATGGACATGTACACATATGCCTATGCACACATATGCACATGCAACATATGCACATAGTCGGACATCATATGCACATGCATGCACACGTATGCACATATATATAGTACATGCATGGGATATCAGGTCCTGGTCCTAGCGGGCAGGTCTCCCACTGGGGCGGCAATATAAAGTCCCCATGAATGCACACTGTCACAAGTCGGTACCCATCGTGATATGACCTTAGATGTTGCCAGGATGTAAAACTCCAACAAGTAAACAAACATCACAGAAATCAGTCTGCTTCTTGTATAGTTAGTGCATTAATTAATACCTCCTCTCGTATATTCCAATGTAATGTAATGTGGTTTCCTTTCAACTGTACTGACCAGTTAGTTAGCTATCGTCAGTAGAGTACACTAACTCCCCCCATTAACATCGTGGTTAGGTTCCCCCAACGTCCTCAGTGAAAACCACGACTTTAACTGAAACAACGCTAAGTGAAACCTACTAAATAATAGGCATTGAATGTTGAAATAACCCCCTGATCCATTACAGACATCCTTCAATATAAAAACAAAGCACACTGTAGTTACCTTTTGATAGTATTACTTAATTACTACATTACAGCAAACTTAGAAATTAATTATACAGTTCTATTTGTTATGCTTTAAATCATTTAAATCCATTGTTTGGATCAGGTAAGGTTTAGTTTTTTCCTCGATGATGTCATAACGAAAAGACTTTGAATGAAATGGCATTAATCGGGGAGTTGACGTACAGTATGCCGCAGATCTCTCCGCGTCGCCCCTGAGTGAAATGGCAGGGAAAGATTTGAGGAAGCCTGCATGGGGGTTGAGAGTAGTCATAGAACCTGCCACCAGGTGGAAGCACTTTCTCGCCCAAATTCCCTTGAATAACTCAAGAATTAATTTGATAGAGGGCGCTGTGAAACAATGCCTGGTGTGTATGTGTTATTTATGTAGGACTGTATAGTATTTGCATAGTGGGGGCGCATTGGTATATCAATGCAGGTGAGCACTAGTATGCGCCGGTCACATATACGTTAGTGGATGTAGTTGAAGGTAGTTGAACGAAGGTGAATGTAGTGAAGCCTAACGTGGGTCAAACGTTAAACTACTTTGAAATACATTAAGGTATGGCAGGTTTTGGTATGGATAAATACGTTACGGTATGGATAAATATATTATTGTATGGATAAATACATTACGGTATGGATGCCGGTATGTTCAACTATGTTAGCCTCCACTACGTTCACCTTCGTCCACTAACGGCTATGTGACCAGGGCTTTCTCCAAGTATGCTAGAGCATGCTAGAGTACACTAGAGTATGCTAGAGTATGCTAGAGTACTTAGCATCACAGATGCAAATTCAACATCTAACATAGCGCTCTTTTGAACATGTCCAAAAATTAAATCGGACATCACGGCTCACCCATGTTATTACCAAGTTAACATCATGGACAAGAATGGGTGCCGGTATGTTCAACTACGTTCAACTACTTTCAACTACGTTCAACTACGTCCACTAACGTGTATGTGACCAGGGCAGTAGGCATGGTGAGACATGGTCAGTGGTTCGACAATATGTAGAGCAGACGCAGCATGGAAGAAGTAGACACATAGGCATGGTATGTAAGTAAGATACATATAAGTAAGATGCAAAGGTAAGCTACATAAAAAGACGCCCCCCAATGGTGGCGCCACCTAGTGTCTGCCGTGAGTGCCAGTACACAGTCGAGTCCTGAGAGATCTGAATTGTGCATCAGCGCCGCCTACCTTTCAACTAACATGTAATTGTGGAAGCCTGTTAATAAACAAAAAAAGTCTATATCTGTTGACCAAGCCGACACACCGATAACAAAGTAAAGCTTATTTTTATTAAATGACGCCTCTAGAGCACATTGATTTTTATCGTCGGCTATTGGACGTCTAGCATATGGTCATCCTGACATATTTCTTTGGAGGAAACCTGCTATCGCCACATAGGCTACTCTTTCCGATAAGCAGTAAGGGATCTTTTATATGCACTTTCCCACAGATAGGACATCACATAGCCTTTTATGAACCAGTTGTGGACCACTGGTTGGCACACCGATAGGAAGGCGCCCAACAGTCGGTGGCAGACCAATGTAGTCTGTCCTGCATCGCCGATCTTCTGTCAGGTCTGGAAAAAAAAGATTAATCCTTTATGCAAGACTACACAAATCTTTATACAAGACGTTACACAATCCTTTATGCAAGACTATACAAACCTTTATACAAGACTTTACACAATCCTTTGTGGAAGACTTTAGGCAAACCGGTATGCAATATATACATAGATATTGCACAGTGCGAGATATTGCAGTGCGAGTGTTATCTAATCAGATAATAGAATCAAGGTGACCTAGATATTGTAGTGATAGTGTTATCTAGGCAGGTAATAGCACCACTGTGACTTCGATGTATTGCAGTGTGAGTGTTATCTAGGTAGGTAATATAATCAATGACACCTAGATATATTGCAGTGCTGGTGTTATCTAGGCAGGTAACGCAACCATTGTGACCTAGATATTGCAGTGCTAGTATTATCTGGGCAGGTAATATAATCATTATGACTTATATATTCTAGGTGTTATCTAGATAGATATTAGAACCGCTGGGACCTAGATATATGGCAGTGCTAGTGGAATATATGCAGTAATAGGGCCATTGTGACCTAGATGTATTGCAGTGCTAGTGTTGTAGAACCAGGTCATCGAACCAATGTAACCTGCATTTTGCGGTAATAGTGTTATCTAGGCAGGTACTAGAACCATTGCGACCTAGATAATGCAGTACTAATGTTATCTAGATTGGAAGTACGAGTAGAACCATTGTGCCCTAGATATTGCCGTACTAATGTTATCTAGGTAGGCAGTAGAAGAAGCCCTTTGACCTAGATATTACAGTGCTAGTGTCATTTAGGTAGGATATAAAACTGTTGTGACCTACCTATTAGAGCTGGCGGCCTGGTATCCTAGTGAGGCAGCACTAGAAAGTCGCGATGAGTGCGTACTTAGATGTTGCCAGGACGTAAAACTCCAACAACCAACCACCCAACTACAGTACTAGTGTTGTACCGGCCGGAAATGGAACCATGGTGACCTAATTACCAGAATACCAGCATTCCCTACTCCACCAGGATATTCACGCGCCACGCTCCGTGGAGATGGGAATAATGATGATAAATTCTGCAAATTCCTAATACAATAAGTATATTTTTTAAGACGATATTGATGAATATTGGTGATGCGTGTGACAAAGCAATACAGCGTCATTGATGATTTTCATCCACGATGAAATGTGGCCAGAGGCTTTATGTGACTGCAATCAAATCAAACTCTTCTAGGTGGGGTTAATACTAATAGCATCAATCAATCAATAGTTCCGTCCTCTAGTCGAGGGTTGGATGCAATGGTTTTCCACTTGTCCCGATGGTGTGCTGTTCTGATAGACTGTGAATAATTCAAGCCTGTCCACTGTGAAATATTTGTAAACCATGACGTTTTTGGTCTCCCTCTCCCTCTGCTGCCATTCACCTTCCCTTCCAACAATGTACGGTATATTGAACTCTGACGAATGATGTGGCCAAAATAAGTAAGTTTCTTCTAATAGAATAAGTAGTGTTTATTTATGCAAAGGCAATCCTTACAGTTTGCGAGGACATATTATGATATCTTACCCCGGCAGCAGTGTCCAGATGCGACCTTACGTATTGGTAGGACATTAAGCCTCAGTAAAGATAAACACCTGGCAGCTGGATTGGAATAAGTTATGCCCCTGTCACACTATGACATAATGACGTCAGCGTAGGGAGAACGTGAAGAACGTTGAACTTCTCGGCGTAGTATGCAAATTTGGGCACAAGTTGAACGTGGATGCAGCGTAGTGGACGAGATCATAACGTCGGTAAAGCATAGTGATACCGTCATTCAACGAGAGAGGACAACTTCATTACGTTCACGGAACGTTATGAACGTTATTCCATCGCCAGAACTACGTTACCTGATGGCGAAACGTTGAAGTACGTTGAACGTACATTCTCCTGACGTTATCCTGACGTTATCCTGACGTTATCCTGACGTTATCCTGACGTTATCCTGACGTTCCCATTACGCCGTGTGGACGTTTCCACTGGGTTTAATGTGGGTCAACATAGTGGAACGTAGTGGAACATAGTTGAAAGTAGTGACTAATGTTTTAATAACGTCGGTTTAACGTCATTGACGTTCACTAAACGTGTACAGAACGTACGGCGAACGTAAACCCTTACGTTCGCGTCACGTCGAAAGTTTTGAACAGGTTCAAAACCTTGACTCGCGCCGATGTAACATGACGGAACATGACGTAGCTCGACGTCAGTCTAACGTCATTATGACGTCATCATAACGTAACCCAACGTAATGACGAAAAATGACCACGTTAGGCTCACGTTGGCTCGTTACGTCATAGTGTGACAGGGGTATAAGACGTGTCAAACGTCTAACGCGGTCGGCGAATCGGTAGAGCGTGGGCCTCGCGTGCGGAAGGTCGGGAGTTCGGTTTCCACTCGAGTCTAACCAATGATTTAAAAATTGATACTTGTCACTTCCTAGCCAGGCGCTCATCATTAGTAGGATAGGGCAAGGACTGGTTAGCTCAGTGTCAGGATAACATGACTGAGTGGGATATCGATTGGGTCATGGTGTCGGCGGCCTGATTTCCCAGTGGGGCAGCACTATAAAGTCACCATGAGTGCGCACTGTCAGAAGTTTGCTACCTGTCTTGTTCTGACCTTAGATGTTGCCAGGATGTCAAACTCCAACAACCAACCAACAATGAAACCTGAGTAAATACAGACACATGGCAGCCGGATTGGAATAAGTTAGACGTACCAAACAGTGGCGCCGTCTAGCGTCAATAATTGACACTCCATCCACTGTGTGTGTCAGTGAGAGACTTGATAGCAGTATATTTGGTTACGTCATTTGAAATATTGTGGACAGACAGTGACGCCACATACACAAATATAATGTTCATAATTGCATAACCCATTTCTTTTGAGGTTCTGCCATTATTTCTGTGGAGAAATGTATTAAGTTGAGCGTTGTAACTTATCTTTCTTTACTTTTAAGTCGTTTTTATTATAAATTTTATTATGGATTGGCGATGTGCATTAGCTTTCATTCTGTTTTTTCTTTAGAGCTAAATATCACACAAGCTTGTGGACCACTGTTGAAAAGAATAAGGCAATTATTGGGTTTATATATTATGTTTATCCGTTTTATATCTTAGCTACGCTAAGATATAAAACGGATAAAACAACCTTGAAAGTTGTGACGTTGCAACTTTTGGGGAATTTATTTTATTTGCCCCGTATGTGTTTATGGTTATTTGTAGAAACTGTATTTTCACTTCACTGACAAACGCACATTTGACTGTGGACTGACACAATTCGTTATGTTTAATTTTGACCATGTGGGTGTATGATTGGTGTGTGTTAGTGTGGGCGCTGGTATGTTTCTATTTGTGGTTAGTGTGTGTGTGGGTTAGTGTGTCCGTTTGTGCGTGCATGGCTGGGTGTGTGCGTGTATTGGTGTGTGTTGGTGTCTACATGGGTTGGTGTGTGTCTGAGCGGTGTTTGGCTGTCCGTTTGTGTGTGCGTGTGTTGGGGTGTCCATTTGTGTACGTGTGGCTGGGTGTGTGCGTGTATTGGTGTGTGTTGGTGTCTACATGGGTTGGTGTGTGTCTGAGCGGTGTTTGGCTGTCCGTTTGTGTGTGCGTGTGTTGGGTGTCCATTTGTGTATGTGTGGCTGTGTGTTGTGCGTGTATTTGGTGTATGTTGGTGTCTGCATGGGTTGCGTGTGTGTGTCTGAGTGGTGTTTGGCTGTCCGGTTTGTGTGTGTGCGTGTGTGTTGGGGTGGTCCTTTTGGTGTATGTGTGGGTGCTGGGTGTGTGCGTGTATTGGGTGTTTGTTGGTGTCTACATGGGTTGGTGTGTGTCTGAGCGGTGTTTGGCTGTCCGTTTGTGTGTGCGTGTGTTGGGGTGTCCATTTGTGTACGTGGTGCTGGGTGTGTGCGTGTATTGGAGTGTGTGTTGGTGTCTACATGGGTTGGTGTGTGTCTGAGCGGTGTTTGGCTGTCCGTTTGTGTGTGCGTGTGTTGGGGTGTCCATTTGTGTACGTGTGGCTGGGTGTGTGCGTGTATTGGTGTGTGTTGGTGTCTACATGGGTTGGTGTGTGTCTGAGCGGTGTTTGGCTGTCCGTTTGTGTGTGCGTGTGTTGGGGTGTCCATTTGTGTACGAGGTGCTGGGTGTGTGCGTGTATTGGAGTGTGTGTTGGTGTCTACATGGGTTGGTGTGTGTCTGAGCGGTGTTTGGCTGTCCGTTTGTGTGTGCGTGTGTTGGGGTGTCCATTTGTGTACGTGGTGCTGGGTGTGTGCGTGTATTGGAGTGTGTGTTGGTGTCTACATGGGTTGGTGTGTGTCTGAGCGGTGTTTGGCTGTCCGTTTGTGTGTGCGTGTGTTGGGGTGTCCATTTGTGTACGTGGTGCTGGGTGTGTGCGTGTATTGGAGTGTTTGTTGGTGTGTCTGTGCTTTGGCGTGTCTATCCGTTAGTATGTGCGTGTGTTGGTGTATAAGGGTGTGTGCATGTATTGGTGGGTGTGTTGGTGTGCACGTGAGTTGGTGTGTGTTTTTGTATGTGTGTTGGTTTGTCTGTCCATGTGTGCGTGTGTGTGTGTGTGTATCTGTGCATGTGTGTGTGCATGTGTGTTGGCGTGTGTGTTTGTATGTGTGTTGGTTTGTCTGTCTGTGTGTGCATGCGTGTGTCAATGTGTCCATGTCTGTGTGTGTGTGTGTGTCTATCCGTGTGTGCGTGCATGTCTTGACATATCCATGTGTATGCGCGTGTGTGTTTGTGCATGTGTGTTTGAATGTGTGTTGGTTTGTCTGTCCGTGTGTGCGTGCGTGTGTCAATGTGTCCATGTGTGTGTGCGTGTGTGTGTCTGCCCGTGTGTGAGTGCGTGTCTTGACATATCCATGTGTATGTGCGTGTGTGTGTGTGCATGTGTGTGTGTGCGCGTGTGTATGTCTGTATGTGTGTGCGTGCGTGCGTGTCTTGAGGTATCCATGTGTATGTGTGTGTGCGTGTGTGTTGGCGTGTGTCCATGTGTCTACTGTCTCATCGTTTGTCCATGTTCACGTGCGTGTATGTCCACTGTCTAACGTTCCATACTTTGTGTTTTCCAATTCTACTGTAGATAATTCAACGGCGACCAGCAAAGGTGGGTGGCCATTTTGTGTCCCTGATTGCAGCGACAATAGAGCCCCTGGTGGTGGGAATAGGAAGCCAAATGCGAAATGCCTCGTTTTCATTCAGTTCCCGCAATGCACGGCCACAATGCTTTTGCTCCTGAGAAACAAACATGCTTTCTTTGTTTCAGTTGTTATTTGCATGATTTACTTACAGGCTTTTTTCCGCTTTTTTTCGATGTAATAATCAACTATCAACATCAGATTTTATTTTATTTTGCAACAATTGACATTTGTTATGGTTAGATGTGTGCGTGTGCATCCCTCCTGAGGGTGTGAGAATAGTAGTGTTCTACCCTCACGAATAGTTTGAAATGTAACATTGGTGATCTAATTAACACGGAGACCAGACGAGATGGCCGAATGAGTTGAGCGTCCGTCTCCTGTTTTGGTAGATTATGGGATTCGAAACCACAGGTTCGAATTCTGATCAAGTCAAACCAATCAGTTAAAAATGTATACTTGTTGCTTTCTAGTCAGGCGCTCCGCATTATTAGGATAGGACAAGGACTGGTTGGCTCAGTGTCAGGATAATGTGACTGAGTGGGATATCAGGTCATGGTCATGGTGCTGGTAGCATGGTCTACCAGTGGGGCAGCACTATAAAGTTGTCATGAGTGCGCACTGTTACATGTCAGTACCCATCCTGATATGACCTTAGATGTTGCCAGGATGTAAAACTCCAACAACCAACCAACCTAATTAGCGCAATGTTAGTGTTTCCTACTCCACCGGGATATTCACGCACAACCCTACTTGGAGATGGGAACAATGATTATGATGAATTCGGCAGAATTCAGATATAATGAATATATTTATTTTTAACAATAACGATGAATATCGGTAATGCGTGTGACAAAGCGACTGAAAATCATTTCATTTATGTGACCTACCATGTAGCCAGAGGCTTTATGTGAGTGGAAATCTAAATCTTCCAGTTTAGATTAATAGACTGAGATTTGTTTATTCAAACATGGATATGATTACTAGTAAACCGTGTTGTAATTTGGGTGACCAATGCGAATGTGCTCTTTTTACTTTTACATATATAGCGATGCATATATTTTTATTAAACATTTATACTGCCTATCATAGATAAGTCTGAATAGTCTTGTTTTCACCATTAGACAGCTAGTCGATAGAAAACCTGAGCCTACACTTTTACCGACCCAAGGGGTTTATAACATCCCACACCACATAGACATGGTATGAGAGCAACTGGCCTTTGGTGATGCTGTAAGTTATACACAGTTGTGGAAATCCAAATTGGCAGAGGTAATGGCATGGGGAATTGAACCATCAACCTTCAGATTAGGAGTCTTACCTAGAAAAAAGTCAGATACACTAACCACTCCACCACAGAGAACATAATTATACATATATAGATTGTTGCCCGCGTAATCTTTTATTTAATACAAGGGTTGCTTTCTGCTTGGTCAAAATGATACCGGCACCAGATGGAGTCATGTACAATATGATGCGCGAAAAGGAAGAGAGGGAAGGCGGATGTGGAAAAAGAGACGTTTATTGAAAAACGCCTCGGGAAACATACAGGGAAACAACAGAGCAAGATACAAGAACAATGCAATACAGGGGCTCATGAGGAGCAAGGAAAACATAATTACAGTGGAATAGAGAGGTGCTCGTGAGGAGCCGGCAGAGAAATATGGAGTTCGATTATGAGTCCGAGTAGAGGGGCGGGGGCGCCGAAGAGCCCTCCACCGCTGAGAGGGTGGTAGGAGGAGTGAGAGTTGGGTGGGTGGGTGGAGAAAATTGGAGAGCAGCGAGGAGGCGTGGAGGGCGAGTGACTGAGGGAGGCCGGCGGGCGGCCTTATAAGGGAGGCGGCACAGCTCAGGGCAGGGGAGGTGTGAAAGCGGCGAGGCCGGGGGAGGGCGAGGGAGAGAGTGAGGGGGCGGCGTCGCGTGAGGCGTGAATGCTGCGCGACAGGCGGCGGGGGAGGGTCTCTTCCTTCCCTCGCATCAAACGCAATGCTTCGCATTACGACCGATGCGCGAAAAGGAAGAGAGGGAAGGCGGATGTGGAAAAAGAGACGTTTATTGAAAAACGCCTCGGGAAACATACAGGGAAACAACAGAGCAAGATACAAGAACAATGCAATACAGGGGCTCATGAGGAGCAAGGAAAACATAATTACAGTAGAATAGAGAGGTGCTCATGAGGAGCCGGAAGAGAAATATGGAGTTCGATTATGAGTCCGAGTAGAGGGGCAGGGGCGCCGAAGAGCCCTCCACCAAGACGGAGGAGAGGGCTCTAGGCGCGCCCGAGGGGGCGAGACGGGGCACGTAGCTGTGCACCGCCCCGGAGGTCGAGGTGCCTTGGGCCATGATCTCATGAAGGGGCACCCCGGCGCGCTGGCAGGCCTGGGCGGCACCTCGGCGGAGGCTGTGGAGGGTGTAGCTCTCCGGTGACGGCACCCCTCGGGCCTGCCGGGCCCCCCTGAGGAGGGCGGTGAGGGAGCGAGGGTCGAGGGGCCGGCCGGAGGGCATGAGGAGGGCCAGCGCGTCAGCGGGCGCCGGGCACTGGGCGAGGGCGTGCTGCCAGGCGGAGACCGCGAGAGGCAGGATCCGGAGATTGCAGGGATGAAGAGGGCAACCGCGCCCGAGGGGCCCGAGATGGTCTTGGAGGTCTTGATGATCAGGCGTAGTCCTCCGGGCGCGGGGCGGTCGTCTGCGCGGGTGAGGGTGTGGGGGCCGCCCCACCCCTCGGGGCTCGGGGACAGCAGGTTTGACTGGCGGAGCATCCCGAAGTACCCGAGGAGGAGGGCGGCCCGAGGGACGAGTGAGGCAGGGCCCGCCTGGGTGAGGTGGGCGATGACGAGGCTGAGGTGAGGCGGTGTCAGGGGAGGGGCCTGGCGCGGCAGGTGCGTGGAGGCCCGTTCCCCCCCCCCGACAGACATCCTTGGCGAGGCGAGTGTCGAAGCCCGAGGTGAGGCCCCCCGCCCCCTCCACCCAGGAACGCGCCCAGGAGAGGGCGTTCTTGACGGAGGCAGGGGCAAGGGCGCGGCCGTAGAGGGTGGCGGTGTAGGTGGCGACGTCGAAGGCCGACGGCGCGAGGGGGTCCACTCCTCGGGCAACCGTGTGTGCGACGAAGTCTTCTGCCTGGCGGCGGCGGTTCTTCCAGGTCGCGGGGGCGAGCGCTGCACGCGGAGGCGCACGACGTTGGCCACCTCGGCGGAGGGGTACCCTAGAGGCCGGGGCAGAAAGGAAAAGAGTCGTGAGAGGCGTGTACGAGGGCGAGCCCGAGGTGGGCCACCTCGGACCGGGCGGTGTCGGCCCAGGGGCCGGGTAGATGAGCGCGGCTGAGGGCGTCGGCCAGGAGGAGGTCCGCCCCGGGCTTGTGGGCGATGCGGAGATGGAAGGAGCCGGAGGCCGCCATCAGCCAGAGCTCCCTCGCGCAGGTCCCGAGGGTGGGGTCTCGGGCGCGTCCCGACTCGAGGGCGGTGGCGGATGCCATGTTGTCAGTGTTAATGACGACCGTCGCCCCCGCGATGCCATCCTTGGGGAGGTACCGGAGGGCGACGACGAGATTGACCGCCTCGAGTTCGTGGATGGAAGGAAAGTGCGCACGGACCTCTGCGGAGTACCCTCGGGCGTAGTAATGCGTGGGGGAGAAGGCAGCCCCGCCGGTGAGGCAGGAGTCTCACTCGATCACCACGCGTCGGCCCTCCGGGGCCCGGAGGAGGTGGAGGCCGTTTGTGATCCGCCCGTAGGCGGCGAACCACCTCAGGTCCCGGAGGGCGTCTTCCGCGAGGGTGAGGGAGGCGGCCTTGAAGCAGCTGCGCAGAGCCCCGAGGAGCCGGGCCATGAACTTCCGGCCGGGGAGTACGCAGCTGCTGACGTGGTTGAGGCGGCCCAGCAGGCTCTGGAGCTCCTGTTTCCCGAGGGTGGGATGGGCGATGCGCGCGTCGCAGTCGTCGACGAGGGCCTGGATCTTTTCGGGGGCCACCCGGATGGTCATCGCCTCGCTGTCGAGGGCGAACCCGAGCCAGGTGAGGCGGACAGCGGGGGGATGGCACTTTCCGGGCGCCACGTCGAGGCCGAGGGTAGCTGTGAGGGCTAGGAAGGCGTCAAAGGCCTGGCAGGCCCTCAGGTAGGAGCCCTCGCACCCGATGAAATCGTCGACGTAGACGAGGGCGTGGAAGCCCTCGCGCCGAATGATCCAGGCGACCGCCGAGGTGACGCGGACGCACGCCGCGCCCGAGGAGCGGCAGCCGAATGGGAGGGCGAGGTCGACGTACGTCTTACCGTCAAGGCAGATGCCGTATAAGGGGCAGGAGAGGGGGTCGGCACGGAGCTGGCGGTAGGCCCGGGAGATGTCCGCGGACCAAACGTAGGCCCCTCTACCTTGATCAATGAGGCAGTGGCCTACGTCGGCCACGGAGGGAAGGGTGTAGGCGTGGCGTTCCCCGAGGAACTCGCGCCGGGGGATGCCCAAGTTCACGCTGGCCCCCGGAGGGTAGGACAGGTCCACGATAACCCGCCTCTTGCCCGAGTCGGACTTGGGGCGGGTCATCATGGGCGAGACCTGGGTCCAGGGGGTGAAGGGAGGTACGGTGAAGGGGCCGATGAGGGCGCCGAGGGCCAGCTCCGTGTCGACGAACTCTCGGACATGGGAGAGGTGCTCGGGGGGCTCGCGGTGGTTAGCAAAGGAGGGACGGGGGGGGGTCGAGGCGGAGTAGTTGGACGGGAAGCCGAACTCGAGTAAGTCGAGGATGGTGGGGTCGGGGTAGTCCTGGAGGCGGGTGCGCCAGGCAGGTATGCGGAGGCCTGAGGGGAGGGGAATGCGGGCGGCCAAAAAATTAGGTAGGCCCGCTTCCCGGAGGGTGGTATAGGTGTGGTTGAAGCCGGGGTACCGAGCCCACGCCTCGCCGGAGGTGTGGGGCCAGGTGGAGAGGAGGGTAGGGCAGTACTGGGTGGGAGTGGGGCCGCAGGAGGGGGCGGCGGGGAGGGTGGCCTGGAGTTGGGGGTCGATGACGTCGACGGTGGGCTCGTCGAGGGTGGGGGCGGGGGTGGGCGGGGGGCGGTGTTGGCGGGCGGGGGAGGAGGTGCGGTGGGGGCGGGAGAGGAGGGCAGCGAAGTCCTGCGGGGTGATGGGTGATGGGGGTTGAGGGGGGGGGAGGGGAGGAGGGGGGGGAGGGGGGCAGAGGAAGGCGGTGTCGCCGGCGGTGAGGTGGATGTCGGGGTCGAGGGTGCTGGTAGAGAGGGAGGCGTCTGGGGCCTTCGGGGCGGGGTGGGGATCCCCGTCTGGTGAGGCGGTGCTGGCGCCTACGCGGCGGACGGTGGTAGAGGGCCCGTGAAGGGAGGCGATGAGAGCCTTGGGTGCGGGGTGGCGGACCCCGAGGTGTGGGGCGGTGCTGACGTGAGCGGTGCCGGTGCGGCGGTGGAGCCGCGCCTCATGGGAGCTAGCGGGGCCGGGGGCGGTCCGGTAGCTGTCCGGCTGGCGGCCGGTGGCGAGGGCAGGGGGGCTGGCGGGGGAGGTCGGGTCGGCTATGGTACTTGCTGTGTGGGTGGGCCGGTTAAGGGCCTCCAGGCCGGCCGGGGGGCACCGGCGGACTAAAAATCCGCCGAGGTGGCCGGCATCGCGCGCTCACGTGTGCGCTTTGCCATACACACGTCCTCACTATGCATTGTGAGGACTTTGCGGACGTTTGCGCAGTATGCGCAGCTATGGCGCTGCCTGGTGGCCCCCTGGCCGTGAGCCTCCCCCGGGGTTGCTTGGGTGCAGGAGGTAGGGTCTCTATTCCAGGCGCTGCACGGGGCCCCGTGCAGGTCTCTGCTGTAGGACACCCGGGTGTCGGCCTGGGTGCGGGGCTGCTGCCGGGGCCTGGCTGTGTCTGCGGGGCGGGCGGGCGTGCTGGGGGCTTGGTGGGCGGGTGTGGTGAGGGAGTCCATCCTGAGGGTGTTGAGGGCCACCGGGTCATGCCATCCGTGGGGGAGCCTCCCGTCCGCTATCCAGGTAAAGATGGCCTCTGAATAACGGCGGACGGTCGGCCACGGATGCACCAGGATGTCCCTCATGATGGTGAGGTGATGGTGGTGGAGGCCCTGGAGGGAGTGGGCAGGGAAGGATGGATGGCTGACGAGGGTGAGAAGGGCGAGGTTATACTCATCCCGAGTGGCCTCGCCCCTCTTCACCGGCTTCCGCTCCGGACCTCTCTCCACGAGGTCCGAGGGGAAAATGTAGTCACTGGGAATACCTTTCCGTCGGACTGTGAGCTGCGCCTCGGCGGAGGCCAGGATTTCGCGGACGGCGTCGGCCGCGGATGCCGGGCTGTGCTCCAAGGGTTCTGGTAGGTAAGCCGGCGGGAGGGCGGCCGGTGCTTGGTCCGTGAGCCGGCTATAACGCTCATACTGGGGGTGTACTGCCCCTGGCAGAGTCGCTTGAGGCGGCGGCGGGGGACGGCTCCCGGTCGCGGCGCGCGCCCGAGGTGCTGGTGCGGCCGGCGTGATGTAGGCGGCCTGCCGGGGCGGGGCGGGCGGGGGGCTCACCGGAGCTCCTCGGACGCCCCCCGTCTCGAGGGCGTCCATCCGGGTGGTGAGGCGGTGGAGGGCCTCGAGGATGGCAGCGGTGTCACTCCCCGAGGGTCAGTCCGAGGACGCCGAGGGAGACGCCGGGGCCGTGAAGGGCGAGGAGCCTCCCGGCGAGCCCGAGGAGGGTCCCGGCGTATCCATGACTGTAGCCCGGGAGCTCTTGCGGCCTTTTCCTTTACCTCGTCCAGGCATGATGTGGCGGCCCGAGGGGCAGAGGTCCGAGGTGCGGTGGTGAGGAAGGTAGCCAAAGAAAATTGGAGAGCAGCGAGGAGGCGTGGAGGGCGAGTGACTGAGGGAGGCCGGCGGGCGGCCTTATAAAGGAGGCGGCACAGCTCAGGGCAGGGGAGGTGTGAAAGCGGCGAGGCCGGGGGAGGGCGAGGGAGAGAGTGAGGGGGCGGCATCGCGTGAGGCGCGAATGCTGCACGACAGGCGGCGGGGGAGGGTCTCTTCCTTCCCTCGCATCAAACGCAATGCTTCGCATTACGACCAATTCCGCACCGAATGGTAAAATTACTCTTTAGATGTGCAATGAAAAATTAAATACTCATCTGTACATAATTCTACTCATCCTGGGTGGGGGCGGTAATTAACACCAATATCTCAGTAACGATTTAAGATAATTGGTCGACTTTTTTAATTGCATATACAGTAAAACCTCCCTGACCGACCACCTCCACAGATCGACCACTCCCCTATATCGATCGCTTTATTTGGCTCCCAACAATACCATTTTAAACATATTCTAACTCCCTAAACCGACCACCTCCCTAATTCGACCACTTAAATTAGGTCCCAATGCCGGTCGATTTAGAGAGGTTTCACTATATATAGATCATATTATAAATAATATGACATATATAATATGACATTATAATCAAAATACATGATTGTACATGCATATACTACACATACATGTGTGCATACAACATGCATGCATCCATACATGTATACATACAGCATGCATACATGTACACATATATATGCATGCATCATGAATACATACATACATGCATACAAACATACATACATGCATACATGTACACATATATGTATGCATGCATCATGAGTACGTACCTACATGCAGACATACATGTACACATACATGTATACATACAGCATGCATACATCTACACATATATGTATGCATGCATCATGAGTATATACATACATGCACACATACATGTACATATACATGTATACATACAGCATGCATACATGTACACATATGTATGCATGCATCATGAGTACATATATACATACATACATGTACACATACATGTATACATACAGCATGCATACATGTACACATATGTATGCATGCATCATGAGTGCATATATACATACATACATGTACACATACATGTATACATACAGCATGCATACATGTACACATATATGTATGCATGCATCATGAGTGCATATATACATACATACATGTACACATACATGTATACATACAGCATGCATACATGTACACATATATGTATGCATGCATCATGAGTGCATATATACATACATACATGTACACATACATGTATACATACAGCATGCATACATGTACACATATATGTATGCATGCATCATGAATACATACATACATTCATACATACATGTACACATACATGTATACATACATATAACATGTATACATACATACATACATACATACATACATATATACACCATACAAACATGCCTATATAATAATCAAGTGGCTTCTCATGGACTCCTCTGCCTTCTGCTTTGACCCATTTGAAATCACTCCGCCTCCCCCTCCCACTTGCACCATTAGGTATAATAAAGTATTTACATTATAATATATATAGGCCTATATATATATAGGCCTATATATATAGGCCTATATATATATATATGTATATACATATATGTATATATATATATATATATATATATGATAAAAGTATATGTTGAGTGCGGACAGTGTGACATTTGGGAGCCCCAGATGGTAGAGATTATCTCACCCAAATTCACCCAATCCCACCCAATCCCACCCAATCCCATCCAATCCCACCCAATCCCATCCAATCCCACTCCCTCCAAACGCTCCACCGCAGGTTCAACCCATATTACCCCGAAACCTTTCAATAATTATTAAACCAAGTTAATTTTCCGGCGTTGCACCAACAATTTTACAATGTCAATACCACCCATGTCCTTCTCCCCCCCCCCTTTTTTTGCTATACAAATGTAAAACAACTGTAAAATAAATAGAAATTATTAGCTTTCCCGAGGACAGCTGGGCTCTATCACCACCTCTCGTAACTTTAAAAAATGTATAAGTGTAGTTTAATTTGGATTTTACTATCCGGATTTTTAATATCCTTTGCTCCAAATTGTGCGATTGATTATGAGCTTGTTTTTCTTTGTTTGTTTACATTCTCAGTAACTATCCTTTGACACAAATTTTATAATTGAATGTGAGCGTTTTTACATTCTGTGTAAAAGAGACGGTTAAATAATAATATAATATGACGGAATAAAATCTTGTCGTGAATATGGCCATTGCTGCCGACACGGCATGAAACCACCACCAATAAATAAATCAATCAATCAATCAATCAATCACAACCCCGGGACGGGTGGGCGGGGAAAGAGGAGGGGGGGGGACATCTAACCAACACTCCCTGCCTACCACAACGGACAGCGGATTATCACACACACCCTTATGTGTACTTAGGCATATTTATTTGATGTATTTTCTTTCACCTTGTTTTAAAACTGCAAATAAACCAACATATTATTCAGTTCTGCATAATTTAAAACGCGGTTTTGATTTTGTGTGCTGTGTGAGTATTGTGTATTGCTTTTCCAGGAGTTCCTTTCAGTTATATTCATTTACTATTCAATCCCTGCATGTTCCTTGATTTATGGTTATTTTCTTATTGTATGTCCTTATTTACAATGTTTGTGAATTATTCCATCCATCAAAATGTCCCTACAGTTTCCAGTTCAGCAAACTCTTCAATTCGTCCTCTTATAATTTCAAAGTGATTGGGATTTCCACAATTCTCAGGTATAATAATAATAATAATAATAATAATAAAATATTGATTTCCACATGATCAATGTACACACAAGCTGACATCCACATCAGCAGTTTTTTCACATGAAAAGGGAGAAAGCAGAAGTACAATACTTATCAGGTGCATTCCCTCTTTAAAAATAACACATATATACTACTTATACCATGGAAATAATAAATAGAAAAATAAAAGTAAAAACATATGAACATTACCCTCAATACTGTAAATTACATCTCAATATTTATGGACTAGACTACTATGTATTTTCCCTCTGGTAAAGCTTAAAGATTTACAACAACCTCGTATCCAAGGTATGATGCGCAATCTTCAATTTAAAGTGGCATAGTTCGATTGTTTTGACTTTCTGTCATTTTCTGAGATAAATATTTGTCTATTAGGTTGATGGTTATAATCTATCTTAATTTATTTTGAAGCAAACTTTTATTCTAAAGGGCTGTCTTTGGAGATATTTGAAGTTGAAACATGCTAAATTAATGTTGACAAGCACACCAATATACTGACACCATAGGCTTCAGCAATAACAGATTTGATTAAATTGACTGAGTATTCCATTATGTGTGGCACCAAATGCTTAATAAGTGGACCAGTATCTAAGTTAGATATGTAGGATCAAATCTAGATAATTGTTTTGGTTTGGAAATGTTTATGCTTTTCTCGGAATATGCATTTTTAAATGGACGCATCCTCACCCGCATTGTATGAGTAAAGCAATGGAAGGATATTTAATATATTTGTTTACCCGCGTGATATCTAAATACCCGTGAAATATCTACACACCTACACACAACATAATAAACCCAGCACTGGTGTTGGTGTATTGAGGGGGTAGGGGAGTGCGTTCCGAGAACATGTTGTACCATCTCAATGAATTGTACTCTCAGCAGACGACATTTAGTTACAGTAGACGACATTTACGGCAGAAATTTACTTACAACAGACATTTAGTTACAGCAGACATTTAGTTACAACATACGACATGTAGTTAAGCAGACATTTAGTTACAACAGATGGCATGTAGTTATAACAGGTGACATTTCATTACAACAGACAACATTTAGTTACAACAGACGACATTTTATTACACCAGACAACATTTTATTACAACAGACGACATTTTATTACAACAAACAACATTTTATAACAACAGACGACATTTTATTACAACAGACAACATTTTATTACAACAGATTACATGTATATCCAACAGACAACATTTATTTCCAACAGACGACATTTTACTACAGCAGACGACAGCTTGAGGACATTATTAACCTGTACTACTAACCCGCTGTTGAGTTTTAGTAAAACGGGGTACCTGTTCCTCACCTGAGTGTATGACCACAGGTGCGTGATAAGATAAGAAGGGCCGCTCCTCACCTGTCTACTAACCCACTGCTCACCTGTCTTCAGTGTGTGGTTTGGTTGCGCTGAGGGGGTGGGGTAGAGGGTAAGGTATGGAGGGGTATTTTATGTCAAGGTGCTAAGTATGTTCACTGCTTTATTGTAAGTAGCCACAGGATGAGTGGGCAGATGGAGGGGGGGGGGGGGGGCAGAGGTGCCACCTGGATGGAAGGAAGGGAGTAGGGCTGCTTGGAGCAGACAGCCTGTCCTCCAGGCCGCACACCAACCATCAGCAACCACATACGAACAACTACAAGGAAAGGTCCCAGGCAGTTGGAGAAGGCAATATAGCAATACAGGATAATTACCTTCCATCATAATATAAGCATAAGACTTTATACATAACGTAATATTAACGTTGCATAGCCCGATGGTTTTGAGTTTCTGTCATTTTATGAGATTCAAATATTAGGTTGATAGTTATAATATACTTTACTTCGGTTTGAAGTGAATTTTATTTTAAATGGTTAGGTTTTGAGATATTTGAAGTGCAAACATGCAAGATTAATTTTGGCAAGCTTGCAAAAACTAATGGGTTTCTGCAGTAACAGGTTCTATTAAATTGCCTCAGTATTCCCTTCTATGTGGTGACAACTGTTTAATAAGTGCATCAGAATCTAGATAATTAGTTTGGTTCTGAAAATGTGATGTTTTCATCAGACTATGCAGCTTTAACATGGGTAGCCTTGGCAGATTTTGGGTGGAGGTGGAAAAGTGTGGGATGGGGGGGTTCAAATTGTTATTCCCTACAGTGGTAATTAAAGTTGTGAGTCCGATGGATTTGCGTTTCTACCATTTTCTGAGATAAGCACATTAGGTTGAGAATTATAACCTATTTTACTTTAGTTTGAAATAAATTTGATTTTCACTCGCTAACTTTCGGGATATTTGAATTGAAAATATTTTAATTTAATTTTGACAAGCACGTCAAAGGTCTCATACCATAGGCTTCATTTGTAACAGGTTTGATTAGATTAGTTTAGAATATTCTATGTAGTAACACATATTTAATAAGTGCACCAGTATCTAAATTAGATATCTAGGATCAAATCTGGGTAAGTGTTTTGGTTTTTGAAAATTTGATGCTTTAAATTATGCAGTTCAAAGTCCACATTAGAACCAACTATCTTGTGTTATATTTTCATAAGAAACTTGCCTTGTAGGAATCAGTAAATTGTTAAAACTATTGCCATTTTCATCCAGGTTTGGAATCCAGACCTCGTTAAAGCTGCATAGTTCGATGAAGCATCAAATTTTCAAAACCAAAATAAGAATCTCAATTTGATTCTACATATCTAACTTAAATACTGGTGCACTTGTTAAGCATTTGTCACCGTATAGAAGGGAAAACTGAGGCAATTTAATAGAACCTATTACTGCACAACCCTATGAATGATGTCAGAGTTTTGGCAAGCTTGCCAAAACTAATTTTGCTTCTTTGCAGTTCAAATATCTCAAAAGTTAGCTATTTAAAATAAAAGTTACTTCAAGTGAAAGTAGGGTAGATTATAACGATCACCCTAATATGTTTATCTCAGAAAATGACAGAAACTCAAAACCCATCGGACTATGCAACTTTAATTATTTGGGTAAAACATAAATATATAGATAAATAAATCAAATGCTGGAAAGAAGTATGCAGGCATAAAATGTGAATAAATTGTCCATGTTGCCGGAAACATGCATAATTCAAAACAATGACGACGGGCTGATATTACGAATACCATAGATACCGTTCGTAGCGCGCGTCGCTATGTACAAAGTTGACTTCCGGTAGTAGATTCAAAGGCTAGTCCAGTCCTTACCTGACCGTCGCTGAAGTCGGTTCATTGGTGATCAATACTGAAATTTTGACCATCCCACCAACCCTTTCTATAGCTTGGCTGAGAGCTTATGGTCCCTATGACCCATGACATAAATGTTTGCTGTATGACATAAAAAGTGCGAATTGTGTGTGAGTGTGCCGGATGCGAGCTGGATGTGTGACCGTGATCTGCCCCTAGCGGATGCCTCATGTCTTCAATTTTGTCAAGACTCTTCACAGAAATGAATAACTGGACTCATATGATTGATAGTATAATCAATACTTTGTCCTGCAAATAAGTAATGCAAATATAGTGATGACCGATATCCTTAGATACTTAAAGCTGCAAATAAGTAACGAGATCAGAAGAAACAATAATTTCACAGGTTGTACTACCTGATAACAGATAAAAATAGGTAAAGCTACTAGTCTCAATTGTACTATTGAGTAAAGCTAATATAATAATTTGTTCATAAAGGTGTAGTCTGAAGGCTTCTGTAAAATTTATTAAGCCTGATTAATAAATTATTAGCCCATAAAAATCTATCTGTGTCTGGTTTTGAATTATAAATCTAAACATGAATCAACTTGTTCTGTGATGTCGGTCCTATCCTTACGTATCTAAATCGTCAAATCGTGAATCTGAACCTCGGTTTGAGTTCTGGTTTTCTGGTGTGCATTCCGGACATGATTGTGTACATTTCTCTTCTGGGTCAAAAGGTGAACTGCACTGGGGACCGTCTTGCTAACAATGCGTTCAGTAAAGTCGCTAATATGGAGGTGTATTAAGAATTTAGCAGCTGATATTATTAGTCATACACATAACAGGATACATAAATGGATTGAGTAGGTACTCTGGCTGGCCACAAAAGACCCACCGTTTATTCATCATCAACATTTAATCAACATCTACATAAAACGTCAGTCATCAATAATCATCAGTAATCAAATCCGAATCAAGCTCATGAATCAAGTCAAACACAAAGAAATCAATCAAACAAGCTCAATAAGATATCAAGATCAAACAGAAATCAAACAAGCTCAAATCAGTAATCAATTAGAACCTAAAGCTAGAACTCGGGTTCAAATGGGCCGAGTATACAGGAAAGCCGTTGGAGCTGGAGGGTCCGCGCATGCGCCTGAGGTGTTACCCGTAATAGACTTGCCTCAGTCCTCCTAGCGGGCACTGGAGGCGCAAGACACATGGAGGCTAGACTTGCCTCAGTCCCCTCGCCGAAATGCCCCGCCGGCCCAGCAGCGTGTGGGGGTAGTGGGTTCGAATCCCCCCACCCGATATGCCACAGAGGGAGGGTTCCATCCTGAATAATATTCGTATAAATGCTTTATACCACACATAATATATATACCAGAGACGCAGTTAACTAACAAAACTGCCCGTAGATGGCGCCACCAGGAATATTCCAGCTGCCAACAGTGAAAGTTTAGCTGCAGCACACACAGTGCAGTTCCAGTAAATTCATGTATAAACCAATTAGAACAAACTGGTGTAATCCGTTTATATTAGTATAATGCATTATGCAGCACATATAATTATATATACATATGTACACACATATATACATATGGGCCATTCTCTAAAACTGGGCACAAGAGTGTGATATGGAAACCAAAAGTGAAAACCTTCCAAATAATAGCAAACATCCTTCCAAATAATAGCCTAATCCAATGTCTTATGATGGTTTGCATGTTGTGCATATGTCAGAGTTGAAAAAAAATGAGTTTCACTTTTTGAATTAGATCTTATACAAATTGAGCAATACATTAATAATAATATCACTCGTGTAACATGAAAATCAAAGACACATCTAGAACCTCATTTTAACTTATACAACATAGTCAAACAAGATTTTATTGATTACTGTTAAGCAGACAAGGTTATGACTTACAAGAAAAAAGTTGAAAAATAAGTTGAAAAAAGTTTGGCTACATATATGGTGTCAATTTGTAAATTTTCACATCTTTCACTCTAGCGAAAAATCATACAATTATAATTTTGATATCTTTTATGGGATAAATTCAATACATGTAGAACTGCTAACATACCCAATAGACAGAGGCTACAATAATTATTTGACTTGCTATCAATAAAACGAAGACTTAATTATCAGCATCATAACATGGAGACCAAATATATTGTGCCCAGTTCTGGAGAATTACCCATATATGTATAATATATAGATATAGATATATATATATATTATATAATTTGAATATATACACAAATATGCTTCTATATATATATATATATATATATATATATATATATATATAAATATATATATATATAAATATACATTGAATGTGTTAAGGCCAGGCGCAGCTGGCATACAGTGCACAGGGCCGCTCACAGGGGGCGCCACCGTGGTCTATGTCATAATAACAGGGTCAGCTAGATAGGATAAGTGCTAACTATTACATAGGGAACTGAAGATCGGTAGTGTCCTTGTTTATATTCCCATAATGGATTATAGAGCACATATATATATATATATATGGATAGTGATAAACCCCTTTATCGCGGGTAATAAGCTCTATATTGGTTCATTCCCCCCACCCTCTCATGGAGTGGGGAGGGGGGGGGGGGGGTGACCAGCATGCACCTCGCCCCTCCCCCGTCCTCAGGGAGGCTGCTTTCGCCACAAGCGTATTCAAATGAATAAATTGATTTACCAAAAGATAAATATATATATATATACATAAATATATATAGGTAAATAAATGTATTCATTTGACTTGTCCTTTTCAGTACCGGTTGTTTACACAATGTATTCCAGTGGGACAGCGCTACAAAGTCGCCGATGTGTGCACACTGTCACAAGTAGGAAGGGACAAGTATAACTTTTTAGGTCATTGGTTTGACTCGACCAGGGTTCGAACCCACGAACCCATGGGTTTGGATCCCACGATTTCCTAAAATAGGAGACCGACACTCAACTCATTCGGCCATCCCGTCTGGTTGCATACTTAGGTGAACCAGACGGGATGGCCGAATGAGTTGAGCGTCCGTCTCCTGTTTTAGTAGATCGTTTGATTCAAACCAAGTCCAACCAATGACTTTAAAATCTATACTTGTCGCTTCATAGCCAGGTATTATTAGGATAGGACAAGGACTGGTTGGCTCAGTGTCAGGAAAATGTGAATGGGTGGGATATCAGGTCATGGTGCTGGCAGCCTGGTATCCCAGTGGAGCAGCACTATAAAGGCGCCATGAGTGCATAGTGTCAAACGTCGGTACCCGTCCTGATATGACCTTAGATGTTGCTAGGACGTAAAACTCCAACAACCAACTTGGGTGATGACGTCAGCGTGTAGCCCGTGTCAAAGCCCACCTCCCATGCACTACTCACGTGGTGGTTATAGTGCGGTTCTGTACCGCTAGGTGTCGTCACCTTACACCCTGCTTTTAACTGACTGAACATCAGCCGTGCAGTGTGGTGAATTTCACCAAAAGGGAACACTGTCTAGACCTTATATTTGCATAGTCCAATGGTTTTGAGCGTTTTTTTCATTTTCTGATATAAATATACCATGTTGATTGGTACAATCTATCCTACTTCAGTTTGAAGTAACTTTTATTTTAAATGGCTACCTCTTCAGATATTTGAAGCGCAAACGTGCCAAATTAATTGTTGCAAACACGGCAATACTTTGACACCAGAGGCTTCTTCAGTAACACGTTCTATTAAATTAATTTGGTGTTCTCTGTGACGTAGTGGTTAGAGTGTCTGACCTTTTTCTAGGTCACACTCCTAATCTGAAGGTTGGTGGTTCGATTCCCCATGCCTCCACCTCTGCCAATTTGGATTTCCACCGTTGTGTATAACTTACAGTGTCATCAAAGGCCAGTTGCTCTCATACCATGTCTATGTGGTGTGGGGGGTTAAAAATCCCTTAGGTCGGTAAAAGTGTAGGCTCGGGCTTTCTATCAACAAACTGTCCGATGGTGAAAACAAGTCTATTCAGACTTATCCATAATAGGCAGTATAAATCTTCAAGAAAAAAACGAAAAAAACTTGCCTTCTGTGTGGCAACAAATGTCTAATATGTGCATCGGTATCTAAGTTAAATATGTAGAATCAAATCTAGGTCGGCGTTTTTGGTTTTATAAATGGATTGCTTTCATCTGACTATGCAGCTTTATATACAGCACATCAACTTGTTTTTTTTAGGTGGGAGATTACTGGGGTTATCCATTCTAGGTCTACATCTAATGCATTGTTAGTAATTTGTGACAGTGCACACACATGATGGCTTAATACTGCTGCCAAACTCAGATACCATGACCCGATATTCCACTCAGTCGGTGACAATAACAGCAATATTAGGTTGCGACGGAATATATAAGAGCAAATGCAGTTACTGTAACTAATAGTAATATACCTTTTCCGCGGAGCATGTGCGGTGAACTGCTACCTCTCCCATTAGTTCTTGCCGCTGCTATCAGAGGGCAGGTTAATGGTAGAAATCGTCTATAGACCTTTTCCACATTGTATGCTGCACACTGAGCTGCTACTTAGCACAACATCAATTCTTTCCACTGCTATCATAGGGCAAGTTGCGGGTGGAAATCTTCTATAGGACAATTTCCACAGTTCATGTTGCACACTGAGCTACATCCCACAACATTAATTCTGCCACTGCCACCAGAGGGCGGGTTGGTGGTAGAAATTGTCAACTAGAATGACTGTCGGGTTGCATCAGTATTCGTAGATCAGAGCTCTGTCGTATGAAGTTGTAAACAATGCAATTTCCTATCACAAACAATGCGCTTTGTGTGCCTATGTCTGCGGTTTGTTAGAATGACTGTCGGGTTGCATCAGTATTCGTAGATCAGAGCTCTGTGGTATGAAGTTGTAAACAATGCAATTTCCTATCACAAACAATGCGCTTTGTGTGCCTATGTCTGCGGTTTGTTAGAATGACTGTCGGGTTGCATCAGTATTCGTAGATCAGAGCTCTGTTGTATGAAGTTGTAAACAATGCAATTTCCTATCACAAACAATGCGCTTTGTGTGCCTATGTCTGCGGTTTGTTAGAATGACTGTCGGGTTGCATCAGTATTCGTAGATCAGAGCTCTGTGGTATGAAGTTGTAAAACAATGCAATTTCCTATCACAAACAATGCACTTTGTGTGCCTATGTTTGAGGTTTGTTAGAATGACTGTCGGGTTGCATCAGTATTCGTAGATCAGAGCTCTGTCGTATGAAGTTGTAAACAATGCAATTTCCTATCACAAACAATGCGCTTTGTGTGCCTATGTCTGCGGTTTGTTAGAATGACTGTCGGGTTGCATCAGTATTCGTAGATCAGAGCTCTGTGGTATGAAGTTGTAAAACAATGCAATTTCCTATCACAAACAATGCACTTTGTGTGCCTATGTTTGAGGTTTGTTAGAATGACTGTCGGGTTGCATCAGTATTCGTAGATCAGAGCTCTGTCGTATGAAGTTGTAAACAATGCAATTTCCTATCACAAACAATGCGCTTTGTGTGCCTATGTCTGCGGTTTGTTAGAATGACTGTCGGGTTGCATCAGTATTCGTAGATCAGAGCTCTGTCGTATGAAGTTGTAAACAATGCAATTTCCTATCACAAACAATGCGCTTTGTGTGCGGTTTGTTTTGTTGATTGGTTTTTTTTTGTTATAAAGAAAAAAAGATTTTCTTTATAAGTTGGAGTTAAGTGTGGGAGAAAGTGAAAGCCTGTCAAACACGACCAGGTGTCACAGTTGTCATGGGAACGACGCTAAGGTGACGAGGTGGATGGTCGGGTGTGTGGGTGTGAGGGTGTGTGGGTGTGTGGGTGTGTGGGTGGGGGTGACTGTTTGTCGCGGGGTGGCGCTGTAGCCGTGTCTTTGTCTGTCGGTGTAAATAAGACCTAAGCGACGCGTGTGTGGCCGTGCGCCGGGTGGGAGGGGGGCGGGGTGGGAGGGGCATCCGGGGAGGGGCGGCGAGGTGGGAAGGAGTGGGCCGGGGTGGGAAGGGGGAGCGGCGCGGGGGTGGGCCGGGGTGGGAAGGAGAGAGCTGGGGTAGGCGGGGCGACGCGTGGTGGGGAGAGGGAGGTGTAGGGCCGGGGAGTGGCCGGGGGAGTGGGAGGCGCAGGGCCGGGGAGTGGGGGGCGGAGAGTGGGAGGCGTAGGGCCGGGGAGTGGGAGGCGTAGGGCCGGGGAGTGGGAGGCATATGGCCGGGGGAGTGGGAGGCGCAGGGCCGGGATGATAGAAGGCGCAGGGCCGGGGAGTGGAAAGCGTAGTGTCTTGGAGTGAGAGGGGCAGGGCCGGGGAAGTGGGAGGCGCAGGGCTGGGGAGTGGGAGGCGCAGGGCTGGGGAGTGGGAGGCGTAGGTCCGGCGGAGTGGGAGGCACGGGGCCAGGGGATGGGAGGGGCGAGGCCGGGGAGTGGGAAGCGTATGGTCTAGGAGTGGGAGGCGTAAGCCCGGGGAGTGAGGGACGTAGGACCGGGGAGTGGGAGGTGTAGGGCCGGGGGATGGGAGGCGTGAGGCCAGGCGGTGGGAGGTGTAGGGCCGGGGAGTGGGAAGCGTATGGCCGGGGAGTGAGGCACGTAGTACCGGGGAGTGGGAGGTGAAAATGGGAGGGTGGGGGCGCGGGTCGAGACGACACGGGGCGGGGATGAGCGGTGAGTTAGCGGTGTGGAGGGGGCGGGACGGGGACGTGGGAGGCGTTGCCGGGCGGGAGGTGGAGGTCGGACCGGGGAAGCGCGGTGTAGGTCGGCGCGGCAAAGGTTTGTTTGATTGTTGTTGTCTTACGTCCTAGCAACATCTAAGGTCATATCAGGATGGGTACCGACTTGTGACAGTGCGCACTCATGGTGACTTTATAGTGCTGTCCCACTGGGAAACCAGGCCGCCAGCACCATGACCTGGTATCCCACTCAGCCACATTATCCTGACACTGAGCACACCAGTCCTTGCCCTGTCCTAATAATGCCGAGTGCCTGGCTAGGAAGCGACAAGTATCAATTTTTAAGTCATTGGTTTAACTCGACCAGGGTTCGAACCGACGACCCCACGATCTACCAGTACGGGAGTCGGACGCTCTAACTCATTGTGCCATCCCGTCTGGTCTAAGGCGCGGCAAAGGAGGAGGCGCGGGGGTTGGGGGGCGGGAGGGGAGGGGAGTGACCCGGAGGTGGCGGAACACGGGGGAAGAAGGGGCGGGGGGGGGGGGTGCCTGGCGCGGGGCGGTAAGGGGTGGGTTAGAGGTGAGCGGCGCACAGGGGGGTGGGGAGAGGGGGGGGGGGGGAGATGCAGGACGAGGCATGTTAACGGAGCCGGTGAGGGTGTGATCGGGGTGTAATGAGTCCGGGGTGTGTGTTCCGGGCGACCCGGGGTGAGGGCGCCCAGAGGCCGCCAAACTCGGCCGTGTCGGTCGGTCGGCCCCGGGGTCAAGCAATACGTCACCGCCACCAGTCCCACACCACCCTCATACCACCACCCACACCACCACCACCACCCTCAAACAACACCCACACCACCACCCACTCTTCACCCGCTAAATGTGTGTTTGGAACAAACAATTTTGATGCATTTTTTTTTTTTTTAATTTTATAGAGTATACTAAGTTTGCGCACGCGCGCGATGAGTTGTGTTTGCGCGGGATTTAGTGGGGTTTTTTTTGGTTTTTAATATCACATGCTGTGTCCCCTATTTGAGCAGGCTCTATCAATTATTGCGCCTCGTCCACACTCCTACCGCCCGTATAATGACGTGTCACGTGTCAGGTTCTGACGTCATAGGCACCCACTAATCCGGTGTCAGTGAGCGCAGGCTCCTATATCAATATAACTGTTTGGTAAGCTTATCATTAGTATGCAGATCACTTAGCGACGACAAATACCCCCCTCCTTACAGACACAACAAACAGCAGTACGCCCTGATTCCATTATAGTTCACATATGATTGGGCTCATAGGAAAAAAAACATTACCCTTAAAATCGTAATATCCGATGAAATGTCTTTATTAGGTTTCCAAAATCGAGCGTTATTAGTTGTTCTGGGGTTTTCTGTGTGTTTTGCACAGGCCGATGGTTTTGCTCGATAAATATAATTTCTCAGATAAATATATTAGGTTGATTCTTATAATTTGCCTTACTATAGCTTGAAGTAACTTTTATTTTAAATGGCTACCTTTTGAGGTATTTGAAGTGCAATCAAGCACAATTAATTTAGGAAAGCACACCAAATCTCTGACACCCTAGGATTCTGCAGTAACAGATTCTATCAAATTGACTCAGTATTCCCTTAGATGTGGCGACAAATGTTTACTAAGTGCATCAATATCTAAGTTAGATATGTCAAATCAAATCTAGATAATTGCTTTGGTTTTGAAAATTCGATGTTTTCATCAGACTATGCAGCTTTCAAGTCATTATCTTCTTGATTTGTATTAATTGAAACATTCATTGTGTCCATATTGTGTGACCTACAATGGAAGAAAGTACAACTTCACCCTGAGATCCTGCTGTCGATAAGAGATATATTAAATGTCACTGAACATACTTACCACTACTCTCCAATGAACCTTACCAGACGGGATGGCCGAATGAGTTAGATCGTCCGTCTCCCATGTTGGTAGACCATGGGATCGTGGGTTCGAACCCTGGTCGAGTCAAACGAATAACTTAAAAATTGATACTTGTCGCTTCCGAGCCAGGCGCTCGGCATTATTAGGATAGGGCAAGGACTGATCAGCTCAGTGTCAGGATAAGTGACTGAGTGGGATATCAGGCCATGGTCCTGGCAGCCTGGTCTCCCAGTGGGGAAGCACTATAAAGTCACCATGAGCGCACACTGTCACAAGTCGGCGCCCATCCTGATATGACATTAGATATTGCTAGGATGTAAAACAACAACAAACAAACAAACCAATGAAGCTAAATGCTGAACATCAGACTGTGTAGCTGCAAGTATAATTTTTTTAAGTAATTTATTTCACCCAATTGGAGTTTGAAACTACACACAATCTACCACATGGGAAGCAAGCACTCAACTCATTTGGCCATCCAGCGCCTGGGTTGGTGTGGGGTAAGCCGCTTGCATCTTTCTTATGCTAGGTACACACCTACCGTTTTTCCGCACCCACCTACCATATACGATCTAAAACTGCCCAAAAGTCGTGAGGTGTGCACTCCCCTAGCACACCTACCGATTGCGATTCACGACTAAAAACTCATTTTTAGGGCTAAAACGGTAGGTGTGTACCTAGCTTACGATTGCGATTCGCGATTCGAAAAATGAATCGGCCCGTTTTCAGTTTTAAGCGGGTCGGGTCGAGTCGCGAGTTTTAGTGCGCGAATCCTATACGGTAGGTGTGTACTTGGCATTAGACCCTTGCATCTTTCGCACAGTGGCGGTTGTCTGTTAGGCTTGACAGTAAACAGTAACACCAGAAATGAGGTGTGGGCCTAATCGCCACCTTACACACCTACCCGTCACACAATAGGCAAATCACCACTCACCCTTCTCCTCACCAGAATATCACCACAACCTCATCACAACCTCATCACAACCTCACCACATTACCATAACTTCACCACAACCTCACCACAACCACACCACCACCTCAACACCACCTCAACACCACCTCAACACCACCTCATCACCACCTCATGCTTCCTCACTGAACCTTACCACAACCTCACCACCACCTCATCACCACCTCACCACAACCTCACCACAATCTCACCACAACCTCACCACCACTTCATCACCACCTCATCACTACCTACCCGCCACCTCACCATCACCTGACCACCACCTCACCACAACCTCACCACAACCTCAACTCAACCTCATCACAACCTCACCACAAACGCACCACCACTCACCACCACCTCAACATAATCTTTTCACGACCTCACCACAACCTCACCACATCCCCACCGCAACGTCACCATAACCTCACCAGAACCTCACCTAAACCACACCACAACGCATCACCTCACCACAACATCATCACAACCCCACCATAGCCTCACCACAACCCTACCATAACCTCACCACAACCTCACCACAACCCCACTCCAACCTCACCACCTCACCACAACCTCACCACAGCCTCACCACAGCCCCATCACAGCCCCACCACAACCCCACCACAACCTACCACAACCACACCACACCCTCACCACAACCACACCACAACCTTGCCATAACCTCACCACAACCCCCACAACCTCACCACCTTACCACAACCTCACCACAACCTCACCACAACCCCACCACAACCACATTACAACCACACCACAGAGTCACCACAACCCCACCTCACCACAACCCCACCTCACTTCAACCCACCTCACCCCAATCAACACCACCACCCCCCACCGCGCCAATCACCATGGCGACCGTATCTAACGTTACAGACTCCGGATCTGCTCTATTCGCCATCCGCTATCAATCGCAGCTCTCCTGGAGACGGCCACCTTCCGGTCCATGAGCACTTCCGGTCGGGTCACGTGGTCTAATTAGTGGGGCGGCGCCACCGGGCGTCAGATCATACTTCCAAAGGTCGCCGCCAGGTGGTGGAAGGTGTGGTGGGCGTGTCGAACCAACACTTGATGTTAGTAATCTGGTGTTTCATTGCCTCGGTTTCATTCACAGCTCAAGGCCACAGATCACCTCCAAATGATGAACTGTATCCAAAATGCAAGGTACTGATAGTAGGGAGATGATTAACCTAAGTAACAGTTATAAATGAAAACGCCGTCAGAAATATATACAGTAAAACCTCCCTAAACGACCACCTCCACAGATCGACCACTCCCCTATATCGATCGCTTTATTTGGGTCCCAAACGATGACCCATACTAACGAGAAAACCCATACTAACGAGATAAACCATTCTAACGAGAGAAAAATGTAAACTCCCTGCACCGACCACCTCCCTAAATGGACCATTTAAAGTCAGTCCTATGGTCGGTCGATTTAGACAGGTTTTACTGTAGTTGAATTTTGTAGTTCTGGTATGGTTTTGACGGGATTGACTTGAAGACTGAGAGTTACTCGCCGGGTCCTTCCTGTAGGTGGGTTCAGATGTGGGGGGTAGGGGTGGTGGAAGGGGGGGGGGGGGGTCTTGGACTAGGAAATACGCCTCCTGTGTTAATGGAATTACACCTGCACGTGTGGCCCACACAGAAAGGTCCCCTTCCACCTCCACCCAACCCGCAAACCCCCAACCCACACCCACACGCTCACTCTCACATTTGTACCAACATGCTATACCAACTCCTCAGCAGCAGCAACAACAAAGTCAATAAATCTGAATTATTTGGGGTGGTGGAGGAGCAAAATTTATTTCACAATTTTCAAAAATAAAAAATTCTCTTACAAGCGGATCTTGTGAAGACAGCAAGTATGGTCCTTACCTCCGACCATTGATTGAGTGTCGTATGTGTTCTATAAAGAAGGCAGACGACTTTTAGTAAGAAATGGCACTCTTAGTCTTACATTCTAATATCTGATCGTGAAGAAGGCCTCTGTTGACGACATGGTGTAAAATCACTATCAGTTATCCAACCCTACATCCTCACCATTGTCTTGATATGACCTTAGATGTTGCCAGGACGTAAAACTGCAACAACCAACCAACCATCATTCCTACATTCGACGCGCGACGGAAAATGGAATTGAAATAATGCCAGCAGACGACAACTGAACAAACCTAATTTATTGCACTCTTAGCGTGTTCACAAACCGCAGCAGACGACATTTGCCGCCTGCTGTTTGTTGTGTATGTTGCCTAGTAAAAATGAGTAAACTGACCTTCCCACGACGACAGTAATGACATAGGATGTATAAAATTACCATGGTAACCAAACACTGAGCGGCGTGTTCATGGCGCGCTGGCAACATCTAAGGGTAGTACCAGAAACAGCCACTAGTTAGCGCCATCTGTTCACAAATAACTCCATTTAAAGTAGCTTTTATTTTAATGGGGTTATTTTAGTTGGAAGTAACTTATATTTTAATAGGTTAACTTTTGGAGATGCTTGAAGTGAAAAAAGCCCAAATTTAAATTCGGAATGCACGTCACAATGATGGACATTTATTGTCCATCTTTTATAGTTGAGAGAGTTTCAGCATTGGTGGGTCCGAATAAATAGATTAGTATTTCCTTCTATGCAGCAATAGGTGTTTACTAATGGCACCAGTATCTAAGTGTGATATATAAAATGAAATGTAGGTAGTGTCTTGATTTCGAAATGTGATGCCTTCCTTGGACTGTGCAGCTTTAACAATAAATATGTATTTATTTTAAACTGATGGCAGGTTGTTTGCAAATACACTCTCAAGGCAGAGTTGTAGTGTACCATGTGAGGTGAGGGGGTGATAGGTCTGTCTGGTGGGAGGGGGGGGGGTGTGAGAGGGGAATGGAAGTGAGTGGTGGGTGTGGCTGTGAGGTGTGACAGGTAGAGCTCATTAGGAACTCCCCAAGGCTACCAGGTGTGACTGTAATGTCACACACCTGTTTAGCATGCTCATACATTTTTCATTTTAAAATATTAAAATATTGAAAAAAATTACAAAATAATTTTGAAAAAGAAAGTTTTGAAAAATAATTTTGCAAAGATATAGATTGTTTTATTTATTTGCATTATTGTTTATAAGTTATATTGTGGATGATGCTCACAGTATGTAATGTTTGTTTGACTATCCCTGTGTTACATTCTATTAACGGAGCTGGTGTTGACGTGCGTGTGTAGTTCCGTGAAACGCCGCTAACCGGAAATGCCACTGCTCGCTCAGTTCCACCCCGCCGACCCCAGACCCTTTCCCGCCCACTCCCATCTGCTTCCGGTCTGCCTTGTACCTCACTACTAGCCACAATCCTGGTCAAAATGAATGAATGAGTGAGAGGGGTTTTACACCCTATCACCATATCAGGTCATATCACAACTTCTGAAAGTGTGTATGTACATATGTACGTGCTTACATATGTACCTATGTCTGTAGGCCTATGTATGTATTATGTATGTATTTATGGATGTATATAGGTTTATAATGTATGTTCAAATAACATCATTGATGTACTCTTGTACACATGTAGTATACACTACGGGTATGATGAGATAGTGGAGGTTTTCTTTGTTGGGGTTTTATATCCTAGCAACATCTAAGGTCATATCAGGATGGGTAGCAGCTTGTCAGTCTATATTTTATAGTGCTGCCTCATTGCAATACCAGGCTACCGGCATCATGACCCGATATCCCACTCAAGGATACCATCAAGAGAAACCTGAAGCTGAGAGACATTAAGATCTGCTCATGGACGAAACTCTCACAGCAGAGAGCTAAATGGAGAGCGGCAGTCAAGTAATGAAAGCAGTCTTTGTCGCATCATGACCGACAGCACGATGATGATGATGATGATCCCACTCAGTCATATTATTCTGATGTTGAGCAAACGAGTCCTTGCCCTATCCTATTAAAGCTGAGCACCAAGCTAGGTAGTGACAAATATAAATTCTGTAAGTCATTGGTTTGACTCTGTGGGGGTTTAAAACCCACGACCTCCTGTAATGAGAGCTACCGAGAGCTCTGACCGATTCAGCCACCCCGTCGAACCGATAATGGAAGAAATCTGAATTCAAACTACAATAAAACCTCTCTAAATCGACCGACCATGGGACCGATGGTCCATTTGTGGAGGTGGTCGGCTGAGGGTTTAAAAAAAATAAATCGTTAGAATGGTATTGTACAGGCGATTTTTTGGGACCCAAATAAAGCGATCGATATAGGGGACTGGTCGATTTGTGGAGGTGGTCGGCTAGAGAGGTTTTACTGTATATACAACATAGCGGTCCCCATTATACTACACATGTCAATCATTCACAGTCACCACCTCTCCCACCTCTCCACCCAACCAATACCGTCAACCCACCAACCACTTCCGGGTTGCGCCTCCAACAAGGTATCAACTTCCGGTAATGGCCGCCGAGATCGTCCATAAAACAGGGCAGTCCGCTGTTGCCGATGGTTCCCTCGTTATTTATGGAACCATTCTGGGACTAAGGCCCCATGCATATTATAAACAAGGACCGTTGGGGCACTAGTTGTGGAGTATACCCCCGCCCCCCCCCCCACACACACACACACAAATATTAATAAATATCAAAGGATGGAGAAATGTGATTTACCAGTAAGAACAAACTTGATGTGCATGGTTTTTGGGGGTTTTTTTTGGGGGGGGGGGAGGTTATTTTAGAGTGTTGGCAGTCGTGACCGTGGCGCCACCTATACGTGGATGCATGCATAATTCACGAAGGGGCCATTAGGTACCACTGTCCCATCCCCTGGATTGCTTGCCTGTATCCCCGTGTCAACAGGGTACGGGAGGAGTGCCCTGTAAGAGCACCCTCTTCAGGTTTTATCAAAAATACACGACTCAGTCTGATATATTAAATTGATTTCATGTATATGGAAATTATTTACCTGGTGTCTTTAACGGTGTACAGTAAAACCTCTCTAAATCGACCGACCATGCGACCGACTTTAAGTGGTCCATTTAAGGAGGTGGTTGGTTTAGGGAGTTGGAATATCCTTACAATGGTATTGTTGGGACCCAAATAAAGCGATCGATATAGGGAAGTGGTCAATCTGTGGAGGTGGTCGGTTTGAGAGGTTTTACTGTAGTTTGTACTGCCAAGGAATTGTTGGAAATTCCCCGGAAGGCAGATGTGTGCTTTATTTATTTTTTTGACAGAGGTGTCTTTGCTCTTTGGATAATACCACTTAGCACGGATATGAATGTATTGGCAATGTATATGACAAATATAATACTCTATGTAATTAATAATCAACCAATTCCTTTATTTAGATTTTTGTCGATAGTTTCTGCTGTAGTTCATTACGGCGGGTGGGAGTGCAAGACAATAATGGAATATTGAACCAGTTTGGAAACCATATAATTTGGCTAATATTTTAATTACATGTAGGGTGCCCCCCCCCCCCCACGCTCATTTAACTGCTATAGCTAAAGTTGTCTAGCATTCCCATTAAAATCATTATCTCTGCGGGTGATGATTTCCATGGAAACGCGTGTAGACCATCACACGGGTTATATTATATATAGCTATACTTATACTATATATATATATATATATATATATATATATATATATATATATATATATATATAAATATATATATATATAAAGTTAGGCTACTCTTATATAAGGAAAGGCACAACAGGGGGATCGGTTGACCACTTTAATGCGAGATCTGGCTAGTATAATACCTAGCCGGTTATAAGTTTGAAAGCCCGGCGCAAAATGGCCGAGTTGAGGATCGCACGGCACCAACACGTGGTGGCGCTGCAGGAGCGCAGCCCGGGCACGACCAACTCGGGCAGCATTTGGGCAATATACATATTAATCACAGGATAATAGAACAACAATATTAATTTGAATAACAATAATCATAGAGCCGTTCCACCTTTTTATATAATGATAATAAATTATCCTGTCTATATATATATATTTATATTTTACCTCCGTATTACACTTCTGGCTACTCGTAGCCCAGGGAGAAGGAAGCACATCCGGGTCCAGCAATTATCATAATCGGCTCACAGCAGGAGGATGTCTTGTGAGCAGTTCCGGAAGTTTTTCTGCATTTACTACAAAACCAGACAGGATAGTATTGTAGTAGGCTGCACTGACCTCTCAGGCAAGTAACCACATAGACAGGTAGGCATGGGAGTGTGTTGATATCAGGGAGCCTAGGTGGTTTAATGGTTAGCACACTGGCCCGGACTGCAAAGAGATGTCGGTTCGAGTCCCACTCTAGGCACAATATTTCCCATTTTCATCACCCCCATGACACTGGTGCTGTGACCAGGATCCTGTTCAAGCTATGCATTGTATGGTTGTTGAACCTACCCTGTGTATGTATGTGTTAGTGCATTGCCTGTATGTATATAATTGTAAGCATTAAATGACTATTTAAAAGACTTACAATTCCAGGGGGACGAGTGTAGTAGGCTGCACTGACCTCTCAGGCAAGTAACCACATAGACAGGTAGGTATGGGAGTGTGTTGATATCATGGAGCCTAGGTGGTGTAATGGTTAGCACACTGGCCCGGAATGCAAAGAGATGTGGGTTCGACTCCCGCTCTAGGCGCAATATTTCCCATTTTCATCACCCCCATGACAGTATCTTTCAAACTCGATACGTTGGTTCAGTTCATGTTAGCATTCACATACAAAGTTTTTCGAAACTTTTCGATAAGTTATTACTGTTTTACAGCTTAGTTTCGATAGTATTTGACATGATCGATAGAACAATGCCTCCATTGTTTGGTTATTAATTAAGCTGCCTGTTGCCGAATGGAGAGATGTTTGGCAGGAACCAGTTACATCGTTAGGGATTCATTACCTGGGTTTCATTAAGATTCCTCATTTGTTATTCTAGTTAAGGCGTACCTCCAAGTCCTATAGTATTTTCTTCAACTTGTTGGCGAAGAAAGCCACAGGTGGGAGAAGTTTATAGGTACTTTAGAGTGTGGGAGGGTACTGCTACACTGGTCCCTACCCCTCATTTGGATCGGCAGATTGCCATCGCCAGAACAAAAAGATTCTGAGGATGCAGGGGGGTACAATACCGGCGCCAGCCCAGCTGATCTAGACAAGCAGGTCGCTAGACTGGTTCAACAGAAAATGGAGGAAATGTTACCTTCAAGAGCGGCTTCCTCCAGGAAGAAGCAGACTAAGGTTCCGCTTGACTGAGATGAATCGGAAAAGGAGGATCTGTCAGAGGATCAGGCCTCAACTGACGACGAATCAGAGGAGGAGGTGTTTGTGTCAGCACGAAAGCATAAGTAAGCACAAGAAAAGAGACCACTCTTCCAAAGGAGATGAGTACATGAGGGCCCGCAAAAAGAAGCCCCTCATGAAAAAAAGCAAGAAGAAGACTAAGAAGAGGAGGAAATCTTCCTCCTCTGACTCTTCGTCAGACTCTTCAACGACGAGCTCTGACTCAGATATGAAACACACGGGAAAATACGCTAAATCGTGTGGGAAGGAAACGAAGAAGTGCAAAGTGCAGAGGCATAAAAAGATTCACATCACAACGCTAATGAGAAAGACCATTATAGGGCACTTCAATACCTTTAAGCCAGCCTAGGTAATCATCAAAATGGCTGAGAAGTTTACGGGAATCAAAGGGATCCCGGAATCTGCCATCAAAGAGATGGATCCTGAGGTGAAACTCAGCGAGGAGCGTAAAAGGTTTGAGGCGGCTCTCTATTCAGTACACAAAGGGGTACTCTCGCCCCTCACAGCCATGGCGACCCTAGCGAACAGGATGACGGCAGAGAACAAGTTCTCATCACTCTGTGATGACATGAATGGGGGGATTGCTTTGCTTACAACAACAAGCAACTTCCTCTCATACAGGAGGTTCGAGAATGTATTCAAGGCGGTCTGCACTGATGCAGGCAAAGAGGTGGCTCGGTCCAAGAAAATCTTGGACAACGATTGGAAGCAATACACACTATTCCTTGCACCAAAGCCCATCAAGGGAAAGCCACTAGACAAAACCAAATTGTTTGTCGGTCAGCTCCAGTACTTGTTTAAACAAGTGGAGACCAGTTCCAAGTGCGGCAAACACATGGAAACGGACAAAAAGAAGTCATTGGACACCAATCCCAACCACTTCGAGAAGCTGAGGCAGGATTTTCTAAATTGACGAACTGGCCAATGAGGAGGCTGGTTCGGGACCAACTTCAGCTTCCAGGCCAGGGGAAGGGGCCAGAGGCCGTCATTCGGCTGGAATGACGGGAACAGGCCCTTCAAGAGGGAGTTCAATGCCCAGAAGCTGTTCCCCCACCCAGGAAACAAATAGAAGTGGCGACTCAAACAACACCAGTAAGCAATACATTTCAAGTTTGTAATCTCAATAACTGTCTTTCGGAATGGAATAAAGTTACAGATAACTATCCTTAGCCTGGCAGAAGGGGTAAGGATTCCATTAATAGAAGAACCTATTCAGAATAGTATACCTTTCCCTTACCGATTTCATGGTTCAGAACACGAAGCATTAGACAATCAAGTCCTTAAGTTTTGCGAAAAAGGCATTATAGAACCAGCACTACACATTGCTGGGGAATTCATCTCCAATATTTTCTTAAGACGGAAACCAAATGGAGATGTTAGACTAATTTTAGATCTTACTTTACTTAACAAATTCATAGAATACAAACAGTTTAAGTTTTTTTCGTTAGATACAGCGAGAGACTTAGTCACAGAAGGCACCTAGCTAGCCAGGGTTTATCTTAAAGATGCATACTACACAGTCCCCATCTATAAACATGATCGAAAGTATCTAAGATTCTGTTGGAACGGCAAATTTTATGAGTTCACTTCTATGCCGAATGGACTGGCTTGATGTACACAAATTTTCACAAGGTTACTTCAACCAATTTTTTCCTTTGTGGCTCGGAAAGGACATATCATGTTTCCATACATTAATGATTCATTTATTGTCACGCACACACAACAACAATGCCAAACAGCAGTAGACAAATTATCTGAAGCGTTTACAAAATTAGGTTTCTACATACATGAAACTTAATCAGTACTAACGTCAACAAACATATTACAATTTCTGGGTTTCTTTATTGACACCACAAAAATGACCATTTCATTAATAGAACAAAAAATTGATAAATTCACAACAACAGCAATTCAATTAGTACAATTGAACAAACCAAAAATAAGACAAGTCGCAGTGTTGATAGGAAAAATGTTAGCCTATGCACCAGCTATTCTATATGGCAAGACTCATATTGAATCCTTAGAGATAGATAAAAACTTGGCGCTTGCACACACAAAAGGAAACTTCTAGCGGCCCATGACAATTTCGCCAGAAGGCCAGAAGGATATAATCTGGTGGCTTTCACAGATTAACAACTCACCCAACCCTATTAGGATGGGAGAGCTTAACACTACGGTTACACAGACGCTTCATTAGAAGGCTGGGGGGGGCCATAGATACCAACAAGCAACAGCACGCCATTAGATGGAAGATGAAATCTCTGACCACATCAGTGTGTTAGAGCTTAGAGCCATTTATCTAGGACTCTGCAGTTGGATTCACATCCCTATAAATCATATAAGAGTTCTAACAGATAACATGACAGCTATGGCTTACATTCGTAATATGGGAGGGACTTGTTCCAAACCATGTAACAATCTGGCTAAACTCATTTGGGATTGGGCAGAGAAACACAAAATATGGCTAACAGTAGCACATATTCCAGGCACCAAAACACTTTGGCTGACAGGAAAAGCCGACACTTCCATGACCATTTAGAATGGTCATTGACTCAAAATATTTTCAACAGCATTTGTCATAAATGGGGCAAGCCAAACATTGATCTCTTCGCATCACGCAATAACAAAAAGTTACCAAGATATGTGTCCTGGCATCTAGAGACAGCAGCTTGGAGAGTAGATGCATTTTCATTAATTTGGAATAATTAGTTCTATTACATATTCCCTCCATTCAGCATTATCAGCAGAGTGGCCAGGAAGATCAAGATGGATCGCATTCACACAGTACTCATAGTACCAGCATGGGAAACACAACCATGGCTAGCGGCGATAACATCAGCAGCAAAAGACATGATCAGCTTCACAAGCTTCAACATCAAGGACCACTAACAATCCCCGGAGACGTGTCGACAACACCCCTTTTGGCATTCCTTTTCTAAGAAAACATTTAGAACAATTTGGATTAGACAAAATAACAATAGAAAGGCTTATATCACATGCCTGGAGAAAAGGAACAGTGAAATTATACACAAGTTATTTAAAGAAATGGGGAAATCATTGTCTTCTCAAAGGAGTCAAACCGTTAAAACCTACAATAGCTCAAGTGTTAAGATTTCTAAGAATTTTAGAAGATGAAGGATTAGGATTAGGTGCGATTAATGCAGCGAGATGTGCGTTATCAATTATTCTACCAAGAATAGATGGACAAATGATTGGAAAACATCAGTTGGTACACTGGTTCATTAGATCGGTGTATGAAAGAAACCCACCCAAACCGAAATACAATAGGTTTTGGGATGTGTCAATAGTATTCAAATTATTCAAGTCATGGCCTAGCAATAGACATTTGTCAATGAAGGAACTAGGATTTAAATTAGCAGTTTTATTACTGCTAGTTACAGGACACAGAGGCCAAACTATTGTGACACTCTCACTAGATGGACTAGAAATAGATAAGGATGAAGCGACATTTGATTTAGCGACATTGCTAAAATCAAATCGCACAGGGGACCCACTGTCCACAGTACATCTCAATAGTTTTCCGGAGGATATATATATATATATATCTGTGTGAAAAAGTTGGAGGAGCATAATACCAAGTAGGCCCGTCGGTGGCGCCACTGCTGCCTCTCCGCAGCGAATCTTAGGTGGCCGCCGATTGCTTTAAACACATACAACAAGTAATTCCTTAATCAACGTTAAATACACCATACAACTGGACGGTTTTCGAACCCCATATTTATTTCCGCCATTTATACCTATATAACACTTATACCGTAAAAGCACTCTAACTTACCACCTCCACAGATCGACCACTCCCATATATCAATCGCTTTATTTGGGTCTAACACGATCGCCCATACAATACCATTGCAATGATTTCTTTTTTAAACTTCCTAAACCGACCACCTCCATAAATGGATCATATAAATTTGGTTCCATGGTCGGTCGATTTAGAGAAGTTTTACTGTATACGCTATATAGATATCTATACCATATCTATACCAACCCCTCCACAGATCGACCACTCCCCTATATCGATCGCTTTATTTGGATCCCAACAATACCATTGTAAGGATATTCTAACTCTCTAAACCGACCACCTCCATAAATGGACCACTTAAAGTCGGTCCCATGGTAGGTCGGTCGGTATAGAGAGGTTTTACTGTATACATATACTCTTTCATTGAATGCAATCGAATACTAATGAGGAGACGCCACGTTCTGTTCCGTTCTCCTCGCGGCAGACGATATTGGGTGGCAGCAGACGACGGCGTCGTCGCGTTGGTTATAATTGAGTTGTAGAATTGGCGCGAAAACTAGCGGGGGGGGGGGGCGATCCAGGACCCCCCACTACACCACACCCCACACCCTCACACACACACACAATGGGGACTAATGGGTCCGGCTGTGTGCTCGGACCTGCAGAAAGGGCATCCGGGAGGTCCTTTACATTACGCCTGTAATTTAATAAGGGACACAATGCTTGCGCCCAAAATTAATGGTATCCAGAATGGTGGGGTGTTTTTTTTGTTAAAGGGAGGTAGGGTGGGTGGGGGTGGGGGATAATTTCCGGGCCCCCGTTGCCAACTGCTCCTGGGTGTGAGCTAGTAATGGTTCGTCGTTTTGTTTGTCACGCATATTCTGATTTAAAACATATTAGTCATGGTGTATGGGTTTTTGTTTTTGTTTCTCTTGGGGGTTTGGTCGGGGGTGGGGTGGGGAGACCTCACCACGATTAAGTTCTATGTATTGTGGGCGGGGGTGGGGGGGGGGGGGGTATTACATGTTTCATGTGCTGGCTGCGACCTGGCTGGTCCGTCTCCTGTTTTGGGAGGTCGGGGGTTCGTGGATTCGAACCCTGTTCGAGTCAAACCAATGACATAAAAATTGATACTTGTCACTTCCTAGCCAGCACTCAGCATTATTAGGATAGGGAAAGGACTGGTTGGCTCAGTGTCAGGATAATGTGACTGAGTAGGATATCAGGTCATGGTGCTGGTGTCCTGGTCTCCCAGTGAGGCAGCACTATAAAGTCGCCATGAGTGGGCACTGTCACAAGTCAGTACCCGTCTCCTGATATGACCTTTAATGTTGCTAGGACGTAAAATAATTAACAAACAGGGCCACCTGGCGGACATTCCACAATGGACATCAAACTGCTGGTAAAGATGCTTCTATAATTAGTATTACTAGTATTAGATATAATGAACATATTTTTGGGGTAAATATTTGTATTCTACAGAAGATTTCGTTTATCAATGCCGAAGCACTTCCGACCATCATTAGTGACATTATTTACAAAAATCATTTTTATGTTGATAATATATGATTTAAAGAAAATATATATGTAAAATATCGACAATTTTAAAAACTGGATTCCATATTCTGTAGTATTACTAGTAATCTGCATTAACCTCTCAGTCACGCCTACCCTAGTACCTATCTACATAGATAGGTACTAGGGTAGGCGTGGATAGGGTGATTTCATTGTGGAGCCTATGTAGTCTAATGGTTTGTTTGTTTGTTTGTTTGTTTGTTGTAGTGTTACATCCTAGCAACGTCTAAGGTCATATCGGGACGGGTACTGACTTGTGACAGTGCGCACTCTTGGCGACTTTATAGTACTGTCCCATTGGAAGACCAGGTGGCCAGCACTATGACCTGATATCCCACTCAGTCACATTATCCTGACTCTGAGCCAACCAGTCCTTGCCCTTTCCTAATAATGCCGAGTGTCTGGCTAGGAAGCGACATGTATCAATGTTTAAGTCATTGGTTTGACTCGACCAGGGTTCGAACCTACGATCCCATGGTCTACCAACACGGGAGACGTGCGCTATAACTCATTCGGCCATCCCGTCTGGTCCTCGAGTCTAATGGTTAGGGTGGTAGCCCTGGAATGAGATGAACTGTGGGTTCGAATCCTGCTCTAGGTGCAATATTTCTCACTTACATCACCCCCATGACATAACTAGTATAAGCATCACTAGTTTAAAGTTGCATAGTCCGATGGTTTTGAGTTTCTCTCATTTTCTGGGATAAACATATTAGGTTGTTCATTATAATCTACCTTACATTAGTTTGAAGTAACTTTTATTTTAAATCGCTCACTTTTGAGATATTTTAATTGGAAACGTGCTAAATTAATTTTAATTAACTCTAACACCATAGGCTTCTACAGTAACGGGTTCTATTAATTGACTGAGTATCCCCTTATATGTGATGACAAATGTTTAATAAGTGCACCAGCATCTAAATTAGATATGTAGAATCAAATCTAGATAATTGTTTTGGTTTTGAAAATTTTATGTTTTCATCGGACTATGCAGCTTTAATCATATATAAAACGCGCCATTCATTCCGCCATTCACCCTCCCCTCTGGTTGTGTTTGAGGGCCTCGCTTTGGTGCTAGATGTCGCTAATAATCCAAACCAACGACGAGGCCTAATTTGTAGGTGAAATGAAAGCCGGACGAGGCCTTAGTCACCCCTGAGACAAAGCATTGGCTTAATTAGGCCTGCGCATGGTTGTGACAGGAGTGTGACTAAACAAACCCCCAGATGGGTGTGACATGTCCGGGGTGTGAGCAGCGTCTCGGGGAACGCTCTGCCTCATTGCAGTTACAGGTCACTAGCGCAACAAAAAAATGGAAGGTTCAAGGTTGTCGTCTGCTCAGTTATTAAAAGCGTCATCTGAAGTCACATGTATTCCTTTGACAGCTAGGAATGTCGTCTGTTCAGTTATGAAAGGCACCCTTTGAAGTGTTTGTTGCACATGCTTTACTTTGATACCGAGGAATGTCGTCTGCTCCACCCCAAAGGCATTGATTGCCATGTGATATCGGTTGGATTTGCTGTGATTTGATTGGAGAAGACAGAATGGGTTATTTGCCTAAGAATACTGCAATTCCCATGCAGAAGGTCATGGGTTCAAACCCGCGATCCGGTCAAACCATTGACTTATAAAATTGATGCGATTTGCTACCGAGTCCAGCACTCGACATCAATAGGATCAGGGTGAGGACTGGTTAGCTCTTTATCGGGATAATGCGACTGAGTGGGATATCAGGTTTTGGTGTGGGTGGTCCATCGGTCTCTCAGTGGGGCAGCGCTATGAAGTCGGAATGGGTGCGCACCGTTGCAAGTCAGTAGATGTTGCTAGTATGACATAACACCCCCAACAACAAAAAAGCAAAGCAAGTCGGCACCCGTTCTGTTATGACCTTAAATGTTGCTAGGATGCAAAACCCTAACAAAACAAACAAAGCAAGTCGATACCCGTCCTGCTAAGACCTTAGATGATTTGTTGTTGTTTTACGTCCTAGCAACATTTAAGGTCATATCAGGACGGGAAGACTATAGATCATTAGATGTTTCTATGATGTAAAGCTCAAACAAATGAAGAAATCGGTAGCGATCCTGCTATGACCTTATGATGTTGCTAGGATGTAAAACCTCACCAAGACAAACAAACAAAGCAAGTCAGTACTCGTCCTGCTATGACCTTAGACGTTCCTATGACGTAACCCCCCCCCCCCCCAAAAAAAGAAACCACACAAAGGAAATAACAATAAACAAATCAAGTCGGACCCGTCCTGCTATGACCTTAAACGTTGCTATGACGTAACCCAACCCCCCAACCCCCAAAAACGAAACCACACAAAAGAAATAATAAACAAAGAAAGTCAGTACTCGTCCTGCTATGACCTTAAACGTTGCAAGTAGGTAAAGCCAACACACCAGCCGACATCTCTCCATCTCTCCATCTTCATCTCTCCATTTCTACCCCAGACGAGAGCATCATCAGCAGGTTCCTGTCCCTCAGTGTGACGGCAGCCATCTCCATCTCTCCACCCCTCCATCTCCATCTCTCCACCCCTCCATCTCCATCTCTCCATCCATCTATCCATCTCTCCATCCCTCCATCTCCATCTATCCATTCATCTATCCATCTATCAATCCACCTCTCCATCTCTCCTTCTCCATCTCTCCCGCAGATGAGAGCGTCATCAGCAGGTTCTTGCCTCTCTGTGAGACGGCAGCCGTCTCCATCTCTCCACCCCTCCATCTCTATCTCTCCATCCACCTCTACATCTCCATCTCTCCATCTCTCCTTCTCCATCTCTCCCGCAGACGAGAGCGTCATCAACAGGTTCCTGTCTCTCGGTGTGACGGCCGCCATCTCCATCACGGTCGGCTCGGTTGTCGTCTGCGTTGTGTGTGTCGTCTGCACCATCTGCTGTTGCTGCCGGTGCATGCGCAAACGCACGCAGGACCCCACTTCCGGTGGCGCGACGACGACGACGACGGCCACGTCGGTGACGATCAACAACGGCGGGCCGCCGCTAGGGGCGCTCCAGCACCACGTGCAGCACGGGGAGTATGCCATCCACAACGTGAACGGCGGCGGGCCCCTGACGATGAACATGAATGTCGCCATGGCGCCCGGTCAGTGGCACTTTCCTTATTGTTGTTGTTGTTGTTGTTGATATACCTGAATAAAGACCAGCATTGCTTGCGGCTTAACTTGTAGTAATATTACTAATAGTAATACACAGGAATCTGATTCCCCCACCCACCATGGATATCCGACGTTTTAATAATGAAATTAGTCATTCTTGTGCTTCATGCTGCAGATCCGGTGAAAATAGAATATTTGGTGTTATCTAATATATATATATATATATATATATATGGAGAGAGAGAGTGTACTATATATATATATAGCACCAAATATGTTGTCACCAAATCTGAACAAATATTTGGTGCTCTATATATATATATATATAGTATACTCTCTATACCGACCCCTCCACAGATCAACCACTCCCCTATATCGATCGCTTTATTTGGGTCCCAAAAATACCATTGTAAGGATATTCTAACTCTCCAAACCGACCACCTCCCTAAATGGACCACTTAAAGTCGGTCCCATGGTCGGTCGATTTAGAGAGGTTTTACTGTATATATATATATATATATATATATATATATATATATATATATGGTGCAATATATATATACATAGGACCAAATATTTTGTTACCGGATTTAGTGCTCTATATAGTCCTAGACGCCGAGGGCTCTGGTGGCCTTGAAACCTCCATCCTGAGTTGTTTGCTCATGGCCAATGACATCCCTGAATACACTAAGATAATATGCCATTATAGAGCTTATTTCACATTTTGTGCTGTGGGTGGGTTTCGTTAGGCTCATACCGGGCGTGGTGGCCGAATCCGTAGACCGTGGGTCTCGCGTGCGGGAGATCGGGAGTTTGGTTACCGGTCGAGTCAAACCAATGACTTATAAAATTGATAATTGTCGCTTCCTAGCCTGGCACTCAGCATTAATAGGATAGGGCAAGGACTGGTTAGCTCAGTGTCAGGATAATGTTGCTGAGTAGGATATTGGGTCAATGTGAATATACTTATATATATATATATATATATATATACGAGCCTGCCTCAAAAGGTGATCACTCGTTCTTTTTGTTGTCAATTGTAACAATTGACACAAAACAGCACCAAAACGGTTACACTGAAAACACAAGGAGATTTGCTTCAAATCAATATGTATTCTATTCCGATTATGAAACACCATGTTAAAAACAAATCAGTGTATCCTGAGCAAATGCATAAGCAGATAGTATGTTGATCATTACAATAGACAAAGTTTTCTCCCATATTGCTTAGCACCTTTTGAGACAGTCTCATATATATATACTTGGACTGGTCTCCCAGTGAGTGCACACTGTCACAAGTCGGTACCCATTTTGATATGACCTTAGATGTTGCCATGATGTAAAACTCCAACAACCAACCAACCTTTAGGCTCATTATCCCCTGATGTCACACTATGCTGTGTTTGTGTTGTTTATGGTGGTGGTGTGGGTGGGTTTGTTTCTGGTTAAAATGAAAGGTTAATTCAAGAATATAAAACAAATAACAAGTTGAACATGAATATGGCCTTTGCTGTCGACATGGAGTGAAACCACCACCAATCAGTGAACCAATCAATGTAGTTGTTTTTATATTTAAATGTCCCCCCATCTATTTCTTTTCTCAAATTCTGCTATCTTGTTGAAATATTATTCCATTATCCATTACGGAGGTTACCCATGCTTATGTCATAGTATGCTGCGCGTGTGTGGTATTGTTGTATGTTAGGGGTGGGGTTCTTATTTTTTTTAATTTTAAGTAGAGTAAACTTTAAAATTGATAGTTGTCGCTTCCTAGCCTGGCACTCGGCATTAATATTAGGATAGGGCAAGGACTGGTTGGCTCATTGTCAGGATAATGTGACTGAGTGGGATATCAGGTCATGGTGCTGGCGGCCTGGTCTTCCAGTGGGGCAGCACTATAAAGTCGCCATGAGCGCACACTGTCACTGGTCGGTACCCATCCTGCTATGACCTTAGATGTTGCTAGGACGTAAAACAACAACAAACAAAACCTATCTAAATCGACCGACCATCGGGCCGACTTTAAATAGTCCATTTAGGGAGGTGGGCCGTTTTGGGAGTCTTTTTTATATCATTACAATGGTATTGTAATTGGCGATTGTTTGGAACCCAAATAAAGCGAACGATATAGGGTAGTGGCCGATCTGTGGAGGTGGTCGGTTAGAGAGGTTTTACTGTATTTGATTTTTCATTTTCTTCTATTTCAAAATTAGTTTTGTATCTTTTTGAGCTATTTAGTATATCACTGTGAATCATTGACTTAGCCCGTGCTCATTATACCCTGATGTGATACTGTCCTATGATTGTTGTTGCTGTTGTTGCTGTTGCTGTTTCTGTTGGAGGTGACCCTCATCCCTGAGGAAATGAGAATAGACAAATATATGTCACATGAACGGCTCAGCTTTGAATTTATATTTGTCTGCGATTTGCCAATGATTATGGCCTGTCAATAAGGTAATGCATATCTGTTTTTCATGGTTTCTTTATTTTTGTTATAGATCACCGAATGTGGCAGGCACACCAAGGTAGTGTACATAGATTACATATTGATCCAATGTTATACTGATCTAATAACCATAATTATATAGTCCGTCAGTGCGTGAGTTAATATCTATGTCATGGTTCTACTAACAGAATGACTGAAATGTGTCAAAGGGGGACCGGACCTTTCATGGATAGAAGGGTGTAAGTGTGTGGGGTGGGGTGGGGTGGGGAGTGGGGGGATGTGATGGGGGTGTAGGTATGTGTGTGGTGGGGGTGTAGGTGTGTGGTGGGGGTGTAGGTGTGTGGTGGGGGTTGTAGGTGTGTGGTGGGGATTTAGGGGTGTGTGGTGGTGTGTGTGGTGGGGGGTGTAGGTGTGTGTGGTTGAGGTGTAGGTGTGTGTGGTGAGGGTGTAGGTGTGTGTTGAGGGTGTAGGTGTGTGTGGTGGTGTAGGTGTGGTGTATGTTGTGGGAGTGTAAGTGTGTTGGGGGTTAAGGGGTGTGGTGGGGGTGTAATGGGTACTGGGGGTATAGGTGTGTGTCATGGGGTGTAGCGGGCATAGGTGTGTGTCATGGGGGTTTAGGGATGTTGTGGGGGTGTAGGTGTGTGGTGGGGGTTTAGGGCTGCTAAAGATTGTGAGGTGTGCTCTGCAAGACACCCCTACACCTCCACCACAAACCACCTACACCCCCACTACACACATCTACACCCCCACCACATCCCTACACCCCCACCACATCCCTAAGCTCCCACCACACCCATACACCCCACCACACCCACCACACCATAGCCACTCACCACACACCCCTACACCCCCACCACACACCCCTAAATCTCCATACACCACCACCACACACCAAAATCCTCACCACACCCCTACACCTCCACAACACACCCACCAGACAAACATATGCCCCCCACGACAAACCTACCATACACACCTACACCTGAACCACACCCAAACCACACCCTACCCACTCACCACACCCTACACCCCCAACACACACCCCTACATCCACACACACACAACACACACCAAAATCCACACCACACCCATACACCTCCATCACACAAACATACACCCCCACCATACACACCTACACCCCAACCACACCCACACCCATACACACTCACTACACACCCCTTCACCCCCACCACACACCCCTAAATCCCCCCCACCACACACACCAAAATCCATACACCTCCACCCATACACCTCCACCACACACCCCTACACATCCACCTACACCCCTCAACCCAACTACACCCCTCTCTTATTTACACATACTTGATAGAAGGAACTGCTTCTGTCCAACCAAAGCATTACAGAGACCGGCATGGTGCGCCATCTGACGAGAGAGTTATGCAAAGTGAAAGGTCCCCATTGAACTTGGTAGGGCGGATAATGGTATACATTATCTAGTAGGTGCTTCAGGTTAAAATCCTAACAGAATATATGTGCATATATAAACATATATGATTATATTATGTGGAGCATATATTATATATAATTATCATATATAATATATATTATATATGTATTATGTATGTATTATGATATTATATATATATTAAACATTGTATATATTATATATATTATATATAATGTATATTATATATATTATATATATATATAATATATATTATGATGTATATTATTATGTATATTATATATGTATATTATATATGTACTTGGAGAGTCGATGATGTTTCAATAAATGTCTCCAGGTGGCGCCAGTGGGCATGTAAAACGGAACGGGACAATAATCGAAAAGGAGAAATATAATAAAATATGTGAACACCATTGTTATTTATATTTACATATTACATTATATACCACATATGGTAAATGAGTGGTGTTGCTGGTGTGAGGAGGGCACAGTGAACTGACTTTCTGCTGGTTGCTGGCCCTGTGCTTTCAGATGGACGACTTTCCACGTCTCTCCATCAGGTTCCATATTTGCAAGGTTGAGAGTTTTATCAACTTTGTATCTGATCATCCTAGTTATAGAGAACCCCGATCTTTCTATATTAAGAAAAAGCCCGCATGTAATCAAATTTATATATATGTATATATATATATATATCCTGCTTTTTAATTTCTTGTTTTTAAATTTATGTTTTAATTATTACAATAGTACCTTTCTTCAAATGACAACTCTGGATCCAGTATCAATGTTGTCCTAACACAACAGGTGTCCTGTAATCGAAGGGACAATCAAATGAGACAAAAGCAGTTTTTACATTGAAAAGTGTCCAGAAATGACAGGGGTTCGCCGGTCACAGGAGTCGCTGATGACAGGTACTACTGTATCTATCCAGCTTCATAGTTTTATTTTAGTTGCTTTATTTATATATCACACTATGTATGGAAGCTCCATATTTGGTTTGTTCTTTTTTTTAAAATTAAATGTAAATATTCTTAAGTTATTTTCTTGGATAGCTCTTACCTGCGTTGAGTTTATAACAAGTTACAGTCGGTCAGACCGGGTTTCTCTGATGACGTCACGCTTTGTCACCCCCGTGTTTCCGCCATCTTTATCCGGTGTCGTTAATGGTGTCATTAATGGTGTCATTAATAATGCCTGATGCAGGGCTTTAACCAAGACGCCGAGAACAGACTGGGCCTAACTTTGGCCGACATTTCTCACACAAACACACATCTGTCACTGTGTCGGCTTTTCGGATTTGGTTAAGGTCAGGCAGGCATCAGAAGTTGTCATAATGTCCGCCAATCGTACGTGCTTACTGGAGAATTTCTGTCTATTTTCCCGCTGAAATTGTATTTCTGTGCAACAGTATTAAATTGCTATAAATGAAACTACGTAAGTGCAAGGCAATGGATTCATGGCTGGATTGAATTCTGCGAATTTTAACTAAAACCTAATGAGCTACTAAGTAAGGGGCAGTGGCAGTGATGGGAATTTATTTCTGCTTACCAGGAAGCAACGGATAGTCTTGTTTTCATGTTGTGTCCCAACCCATGCTTCTTTATATATATGCTAGCTTTAACTCGTACGAAAAGAGGCCAATTGGGGGAAGTTGTCGGCGTCGATCATTGGATGTCAGTGTCGATCGGCATACTTATAGTTTAGCATTGACAGAGGTGTTGCAAAGTTCTTAAATTTATCGTGAATGTAAAGGAAGAGAAAATACGACAACCTTATTTGTTTCTAGGATAATTTAATATAAAACAAAGAAATGCATGACACTTTAAGAATTGCGTTGCCGACATCTAGTAAAGTTGTCGGCGTCGATCATTGGATGTCGGCGTCGATCGGCATACTTATAGTTTAACATTGACAGAGGTGTTGCAAAGTCCTTAAATTTATCCTGAATGTAAAGGTAGAAAAAATACAACAACATTATTTGTTTCTAGGATAATTTAATATAAAACAAAGGAATGTACTACACTTTAAGAATTGCGATGCCGACATCTTAAATAAACCAACAATTGGCCCATTTTCGTGAGGCTGACTCATATATATATATATATATATATATATATATATATATATATATATATATAATGACAGTTCAACACAATATTTGTCCACAGATTGATGTGGAGCCTAGCTTTTATTCACGGTCTCTGACTATATTCCAGACTTGTGCATGGTCCCATTTCAATATAGTGCCACCACCTGGTGGAATCCATCTGTACCATTATGTGGAAAACCATATTGTGGTTACATGACTCAAAATGGGTGCCACTCTGGTCGAAGTGATCAAAGTTAGTAAAAAAAACATCAAAATTAATATGAAATGTGTGCAGTAGGCACAAAGAAACATGTTATTAACAACCCATACAATGCAAGGCATCGGTGGAGTATGGTGATGCGCATTGGCAGCGCCGATTAGTAGAGGACCTAAAACTTATCCACCATTTGGTATTATAGATAGATATTGCCAACCTAGTTACACATTCCAATTTTATACTATTGTCAACCTCGTTGCACATTCCGATGTTATACCATTATCAACGTAGTTTACACATTTTGCTTTCAGACCATTGTCAACCTAGTTACACATTTTGATTTCATAGCATTATCAACCTAGTTACATATTCTAATTCCACATCATTGCCAACCTAGCTACACATTCCAATTTCATACCATTGCCAACCTAGTTACACATCCCGATTGCATACCATTGCCAACCTAGTTACACATTTTGATTTTATGCTCTTCTCAACCTAGTTACGCAATCCGATTGTATTCCCTTGTCAACCTAGTTATAGATTTTGATGTTTTGCTATGTCCAGACTTGCTCTCTTTTCCCATAGTTAGTACTTAAGGGGCATCATTATGCGCAGTCAGCTGTTCTTACAGGTTCTCTGTTATCTTGCGTGCTGCAGGCCCGACGCCCTACCACCAGGCGTACGCCCACCACGGATACTACCCCATGCAGCAGGTGCCGCAGCAGCACCCCGGCCACCACCACCACCACGCGCCCCAGTCTGTAACCTACTCACCCTACCCACAACGCGAGTCTTACTCACAGGTGAGTTACAGTCCAAAGTAGGTCATGAAGGCTGCATGTTGTTACAGTCTAAAGTAGGTCATAAAGGTTACATGCAGTTATAGTCCAAAGTAGGTCATGAAGGTTGCATGTTGTTACAGACTAAAGTAGTTCATAAAGGTTACATGCAGTTATAGTCCAAAGTAGGTCATAAAGACTGCTGTTACAGTCCCAAGTAGGTCATAAAGACTGCATGTTATTGCAGTCTAAAGTAGGTCATAAAGGTTGAATGTAGTTATATTCCAGAGTAGGTCATAAAGTCTGCATGCTGGCACAGTATAAAGTAGGTCATAAAGACTGTAGTTAGTCCAAAGTAGCTAATAGAGGTCACATGCCAGTACAGTGATAAGTAGGTCATAACAGTGACATGACAGGTACAGTCCAAAGTAGGTCATAAAGGGTCACATGTCGTGACAGTCCAAAGTAGGTCATAACTGCTGCATGCTGTTACAGTCCAAAGTAGGTCATAAAGGCTGCATGTACTGACAGTCCAAAGTAGGTCATACAGGATGCATGTAACGACAGTCCAAAGCAGGTCATAGAGGATGCATGCTGTTACAGTCCAAAGTAGGCCATATAAAGGCTATATGTAATTACAGTCCAAAGTTGGTCATAAATGATGTATGATGTTCAGTCCAAAGTAGGTCATTAAGGTTGCATGCAATTACAGTCTAAAGTAGGTGATTAAGGATGCATGCAGTTACAGTCCAAAGTAGGTCATAAAGGCTGCATGCAAAGTAGGTCATAAAGGCAGCATGCTGTTCAGTTCAAAGTAGATCATTAAGACTACATGCAAAGTAGGTCATACAAGTTACATACCAGGTACATTCCAAAGTAGGTCATGAATGATGCATGCCAGGTAGAGTGTTAAGTACGTAATAGCAGTCACATGCCATGTACAGTCCAAAAGTAGGTTATGAGTGGTCAGGTCATGCACAGTTAGTCAAAAGTAGGCCATTTGTGGTAAGATCATGCACAGTTACAGTCAAATGTAGGTTATGGGGGGTAAGGTCATGCACGGTTACAGTCCAAAGATGGTTTAGCGCTTTCTAATATTTGTTGTAATGTGTGTGTGTTTTTGGTTTTTGTAATATCATAGCCAATCCATTTTGGTAAAAAGAGGTCTTCTTTATGGCAGCTATTAATATTATCCTAAAGGAGGCAATACAGAAAATATGTCATCATTTCTATGTTATTAAATTCAAATTGGTAATCTGCTAAGTATATATATCGGTGATTTTTAATTTTTTTTATTAGTTTCTCTCAAAATGTAGAAACAATCAAAATCTCTTTACAGGCAGATACAGAGGACAAAGTATAAAAGAGGGGGAAAACCTGGATCCTTTCAAGGCACTTGTACTGCTATTATTTACCTCGAAAAAGAATTAATTTAATTTGTGTTATATATTTTATTATGCGAGTATTATTAACATTGGAGCTTATCTGCCTGGTAGTTCTGGGAATCCTCACTAACCCAGAATTGGCGCACCCTCCAGACCCGTAGTTCGGCGGTGTAATCCTAGGGGACGCCTCGCCACTCCAGGCCTCACCCTTAATTTCCAACTGCAACCCCAACTGCTTCTGCTGTCACTTATAATATAATATAATGCCTCGCAACTTACCGGAAAGTTTGCGTTATTTTCTTTGGATCTTTTAAAGTCACTATTTGGGGGAGCCAGTTTTTAAGAAACTAAATATTCGTTAAGCCTACATTATTCGTACCTTTTGCCTTTCCATTGTTAACATACATATATATATATAGTGAGCTTGAAAATGCTATTTACAGATATAATTTTAAACATTCATTCGGAAGACACCTTAAGGGAGCTTACTACTAATAATATTCTGGCCATATGTATCCATTTGTGCACTTTATGTTCATATATATGTGCTCTATAATCCATTATGGGAATATAAACAAGGACACTACCGATCTTCAGTTCCCTATGTAATAGTTAGCGCTGTATCCGATCTAGCTGACCCTGTTAGTATGACATAGGCCACAGTGGCGCCCCCTGTGAGCGGCCCTGTGCACTGTATGCCAGCTGCGCCTGGCCTTAACGCATATATATATATTTATAATAATAGATAATGAGTTTTAAAATGATATATATGGCATTTTTAGCATATATATGGATAGTGATAAGACCTTTATCACGTGTAATAAGATCTGGAGTGCCCCCCCCCCCCCAACTATCCAGTTGAGGGGTCCGGTATGCACCACTCAGCCCTCTGAGCGGGGCGTGACACTCCACTCGCTCGAAATTTGTTTTGCTGTAGTACTGACCTCTCAGGCAAGTAACCACATAGACAGTTATGCGTGGGTAGGGTGGTGACATCAGGGAGCCTAGATGGTGTAATGATTAGCACACTGGCCCGGAATGCAAGAGATGTGGGTTCGATTCCCGCTCTAGGCGCAATATTTCAAATTTTGATCATCGCCCACAACATTACTTTATATATTATATATTAGGTATCATTATTAAGCTCACTATTCACCTTGTTTAACCCTTATTTTCCCGGTGCCCTAACTGCCTTCCCACGCATGCACCTCTCCTGGGCTCGAGGGGAGTGGGACGTAGCTCAGGCGGTAGCGTGTCCACCTGTGAAGCTGTTGGTCATCAGATCAATCCTTCTCAGTGGGTCCATTTGCAGTTTGGGCTATTTTCCATTCCAACCAACAGTCCACAACTAGTTCATCAAAGGTTGTGGTATGTGCTGTCCTGTCTGTGTGAAAAAGTGCATAGAAAAGACCCCTTGCTGCTTATCGGAAAGAGTAGCCTATGTGGCGGAAGCGGGTTTCCTACAAAGAAATATCTCAGAATGACCATATGTTTGACATCTAATAGCCGACGATAAAAATCAATGTGCTCTAGAGGTGGCGTTAAATAAAACAAGCTTGTCTTTCGGCTCCAGGGCTCGATGTACTCGTCGCAGCCACCTCCCTCCTACCACCGCTCCTACACTCCCACGTCGAGCCGATCGGATCGGTCGCGCAAGTCGAGCGAGTCGGCCATCAAGTACACACACCCGCACTCGCTGGTTGGCGAGAAGGTATGACATGTGTAACGGGCCCCCGACCGGTGCCAGTCGGTCTTCGCCTCAGGAAGACCCGGCCGGGGGCCGCCCCGCCCGACGCCGTGTCACCAGGGATCTGTCTGCCGGGGGCGTGGGTGTGGGTGTGGGAGTCCGTCTGCGGCCCGTCCAGCAGCCGGCGCCGCCCTGCCCCGCCCCACTCGTCACCATGGCAACGCGCCATTGGTTCATTTATCGTTGTTGGTGTTATTATTATTACATTTGTTGTATAATTAATTGTCTCGCTATCAGGCGTTTTCTCTCGTTGTGTGTGTGTGTCTCTGTGTCTCTCGCGCCCTCTCTGTCTCTCTGTCCCTCTCTCTGTCTCTTTGTCTCTGTCTCTCATTCCCTCTCTCTGTCTCTGTCTCTCTGTCCCTCTCTCTGCCTCCCTCTCTCCCTCTCCCTCTCCCTCTAGAGAAAGCTATATAAATAGTAATAAACTATTACATAGATGAACGCTAGGCTGATATATAGCTATAGGCTATATATAGCTAGAAGATATATATAGCTATAGACTATGAGATATATAGCTATAAGTATAAAATATATAGTTATAAGCTATATATATGCAGCTTTCTCTTTCTTAAATATGCATGTGTTTACATATATCGTTCTCACTATATATTTATATATATATATATATATATATATATATATATATATCGTTCTCTTTCCCTATATCGGTATATATATATATATATGTATATATATATATATATCGTTCTCTTTCCCTATATCGGTATGGGCATATACGTGTATATGAATATATGTATGTATACATATCTATGTATATATATATCACTCTAAAACGTTCTTTCACTTTCTCTCACTCTGTCGCTCTCTCTCACTCTCTCACTTTCTCCCCGTCCTGATATGACCTTAGATGTTGCTAGGACGTAAAACAACAACAAACAACAAACTCACTTTCTCCCCACTCTTGCTATCTCATTCCCCTCTCTCTCTCTCCCTCCCCCATCTATCTCTATCTCTCTATTTCTCGCTCTCTGCTCATGTCCTTTGTGTTCGACTCTGTAGCAGAGTTTGATTAATTCCCTTCGCTATTTATTGATGCGTGCCTACGTCGCGCGGGTATAGGGTTTATTGTTGGAATGTATCCGATAACCTGCGTTAATATGATTCTATTTAACGCAATAAGTCATTTATAGATACCTTGATGGAGCTCATATATATATATATATATATATATATATATGTATATATATATATATATGAGTCAGTCTCACGAAAATAGGCCAATCGGGGAAAGTTGTCAGCGTCGAGCATTGGATGTCGGCGTCGAACGGCATAGTTATAGTTTTGCATTGACAGAGGTTTTGGAAAGTTCTAAAAGTTTATCCTGAATGTAAACGTAGAGAAAATACAACAACCCTGTTTGTTTCTAGGATAATTTAATATGAAACAAAGAAATGCACTACACTTCAACAATTGCGATGCCGACATCTTAAATTGACCACCAATTGGCCCCTTTTCCTGAGACCGACTCATATATATATATATATATATATATAGTTATTTACTCTGATTATATATGCCCGTATATGTACCACTTTATGTTTGTTTGAGGGTGGAGTTTTGAGGATGGCTATTATCATACTCTTCCTCTTAATTTTAAAAGAGTATGGTTTGGAGATTTAATTTGTTTTAATAGATTTGTTCTTGTTGCTAGGCACAATTTGTCTGAACAATAACAATATACCGTTATAGTAGCAAGAACATTAATTGAATTGATCTGTATTAGACTAGGTACAATCAAATCAAAATTCCAGTTACTACCTAGCCTCTGGGTTAAGACTTAAGACCTCTCTGCGGTCAGACCCTCCCCACCCCCCACCCCCCGTACCAGCCTTGTCCACAGCCGTCCTCGGACCTGTTAGCGTTGTGAGCCGCTTGTACTCAGTTTGTGTCCATCCTGGGAGTTTGCCTGTCCCCGCCTATCCCCACATGTCTCTGTCCAACAGCTGTTTTACGCACGTTTATTTTGGCGATAATGTGCGATGATGTGTGTAAGAACAAACAGATCCCTGCAGGGCGACGGGATCCAACATTTAAAAATTTGAATAAAAGTAGAGTAGGTGTTGATATCAGGGAGCCTAGGTGGTGTAATGGTTAGCACACTGGCCTGGAATGCAAAGAGATGTGGGTTCAAGTCCCGCTCTAGGCACAATATTTCCCATTTTCATCACCCCCCATGACACTGGTTGCCGTGACCATGATCCTGTACAAGCTACGCGCTGTATAGTTGTTGAACCTACCCTGGGTATGTATGTAAGTGCATTGCGTGCATGCATGTAATTGTAAGTATTAAAAGACTTACAATTCCAGGGGGACGAGTGTAGTGGTCTGCACTGACCTTTCAGGCAAGGAGCCGCATAGACAGGTAGGCGTGGGTAGTGTGTTGATATCAGGGAGCCTAGGTGGTGTAATGGTTAGCACACTGGCCCAGAATGCAATGAGATGTGGGTTTGAGTCCCGCTCTAGGCACAATATTTCCCATTTTCATCACCCCCGTGACATATATATATAGTATATTTATAATTGTATATGCATGTTGTTGTATTATATATTAGATATATGTATTATGTTATATATTAAAAATATATATAATATATATTATATAATGACTCATTGATGTTATATATTATGTTATACATAATAAATATATATTATATATATTATATATATTATATAATGACTAATTTATGTTATATATTATATATATTTTTATATATTATAATATATTATAATATACATAACTGATAACATGTAATATATGATAATATAATAATACATAGAATATGTACTATTATAGAATATGTAATATTATTACTAATAATACATATAAATATGTAACAAATCATATATATATATACTAATGCATATAATAATTATATAATAAATAATATGTATTTATATATTGTATTATATATATATATATATCACAGTCCCTATGTGTATATCGGGACCTTTCTGATGTACATAGAAATTAAACCGGAAGTTAGACAAGTGTTCTACGCATGTCTAATCACAAGGTTCATTAGAGTGGATCCGGCTCCTAAAGGCCCAGTCACACCTCACCGGATTGAGCAACGGACAGAATTGTCTAGTCCGGTGGTGATAAGTATCAAAATGTATTAAAATGTGTCAAAGTGTTGCGAAGGCCGCCGGAAGAACGGACATGAAATGGACATGAAACGGACATGAAACAGACATGAAACGAACATGAACGGATAGCCAATGGACAAAACGAACTCAAACCGGACAAGAACCGTAGACGTCAGTCCGGCGGCATCCGTTCTTAGTTTTGTGCATGTTCAAAACTTGTACGGACACAAAGCGGACTTTGTTCGGTTTCTGTCCGTTTCCCCTAATCCGGTGAGGTGTGACTCGGGCTTTAACGTCACTTCCTTACGGGAAGACACGTGTATGAACCGGATTTACACGGACCCATGATTGTCTGGTTAAAGGCTGAGACGCGATACACATAATGTGTCATTCTAATTCTCAACAATAGGATCCATGCGTGTGTCATTTTTGGACATTTCTTCAGGGAATATCATGGTATATATAATGTATATAGCCATATATAACCATAAATATATATTTATCTTGTGCATGTATATGTATATATGCGTATGTATATATGCATATATATATATATATATATATTGTCATGCATTGATGTATATATGTATATATATAATCATGAATATATATACATATATATTTGTGTATTTATAACCATACATATATGAACAAATAGGTAGTCTATGTGCTTACATTGCCACGTGAACATATATAATATTCATATATTTTGTACTTTACAAACAATATTAGTATATATATACCTCTATGTTAAAGCACTGAGCAAGACTCCATTTGTGTCTCTATCTACAAAGAGATGTATGGCTAACCTATATATATATATCCTTATGACATATTATATATAAATATATAGATATATAAAAGACCAAATACAGAGTTCATGTAAAACACATGTGCATTGGTGTGCAAATTTTGTTCTGCGGTAATGTTATATATATGTGTATATATATATATATATATAGCTCACTTTTTCGAGCGAGTGAATCAGCGTAGTTGGAATTTAAGTACCAGGATTACCCCGGTGGCGGCGCCACCATCACCCCATAGGCTTGGGCAAAATCCTAGCTGATATCGAACTGGATGAAAAACGAGCGTATAATGATATACAATAATAATAATAATACTGAAAACCTCCAGCCGAGGGTTTATACACGTATAGGAATATACTCACTATATATATATATACACACAGACACACAATGACTGAACAGATGTGTCATGAATCAAGAAAGTACATCACCTCAAGCCATTGAGTTATTTAGCTTACCCCCTCCCTATGTGGCAGCACTCGACTTAGCTTTGATATTTAACACCAGGTGGCACCACTGGGTCACTACTTAGCTGCGTGTTGCAGTAGAATCCTGAATAGTGAGTTGATTACGGAAGAACTACAGTAGGTCTACTAGCTGAACCACTACAGTACTGTGCATGCCCTGTACATTGTGGCAAAGCACAACTATAGCTTACATTATGTACCAGACATACTGGACATTGCCTTCAACAATTTGCATAGTCAGATAGTGGAGCCTTGTGAAGCAATGAGACTGAGAGTGAGAGTGTACTGAAGAGGTCTGACAATTATGATACGTCAAATATTTTCTATCATGTATGACCAGCTTCTGACAGTGGTCTCCGCACCTAGTTCTGTAGCTAAGTTTCCATAACCAGTTTTTTAGAATTGGTTTATTTGACTAGTTTATCTTACTACAAACTATGATTGGAGTAAGTGACACATGATGTAGTTTTGTTTTATTGAGGGCAACTGATTGTTGTAACTAGTTTCTTTAACCAGTTCTGTAACAACATTTCTAAAGGTAATGTTTTGTAACTGATTTATATGGCTGGTTTATGTGACTACTTATTTTAACATGTCTCTATGACTAGTTAAATACAATAAAACCTCTCTAAATCGACCGACCTTGGGACCGACTTTAAGTGGTCCATTTAAGGAGGTGGTCGGTTTAGGGAGTTATAATATGTTTAAAATGGTGTGTTTGGGACCCAAATAAAGCGGTCGATATGGCAGAGTGGTCGATCTGTGGAGGTGGTAGGTTTTACTTCATATGGCTAGCTTATGTGATTAGTTAATTCATCTAGTTTACAAGACTGGTTAAAGTTGCATAATCCAATGGTTTTGAATTTCTGTATTTTTTCTGAGATAAATATATTAGATCGATCACTAGTATCTACTTGACATTAGTTCAAAGTTACTTTTATTTTAAATGGTAAACTTTTGAGATATTTCGAGTGCAAGCTTGCCAAAACTCTGACACTATAGACTTCTGCAGTAACAGGTCCTGTTAAATTGACTCAGTGTTGCCTTCTACGCAGAAACAAATGCCTAATAAGTGCATCAGTATCTAAGTTAGATATGTCAAATCAAATGTAGATAATTGGTTTGGTTTTGAAAATTTGAGATTTCATCGGACTATGCGGCTTTAAATATGACTAGTTTAAAAGACTGGTAAATATGACCAGTTCATAAGACTAGTTAAATGTGACCAGTTTATGTGGCTAGTTGATTATAACTAGCTGGTCTAATTACTTAATGTAACTAGTGCATATAACTAATTAACATAACTATTTGATACAACTAGTTGAAATAAGTAGTTGATAGAACCAGTTGATAGAACTTGTTGAGATAGCCAGTTGCCAATATTAACCTGTATTCCAGAAATACAGAATATTGCTTAAGAAGACACACCAGATATTACCTGCACAGTTTGCTGCCACTACTATTCAACGTATATTAATATTGAAATGTTGCACATAGTTGGTCATTATATAACAACACATGTATAGAGCAACTAACTAACTCGATACAGATTGGTACTATGGTAGATAGAATACTCCAAGCATTGTTGTGGGAATCTGAAAGGAGTTGGTGCTACCGTAGTGAGAGGGAAACCACGTGTACAACAATATATATATATATCATATATATATATATATACACATACACAACTGCATGTAGGATGACATCAGAAATTTGAATCAGATTGCTGCCACACACAGTATTCCTTACGCTGTCTGGTCTCAGCTTCCAGTCTATAAAAACAAAACAAAACAAGAAACAATTAACCAAATTACATATGTAGCTACATTTTAATAGATCATGGTTTATACCCCAGTCACACGAGAGCCAGCATTCGCCGCTAACCTCCTTATGCTCAAAAGGACGCCAACCTCCCAGCGTCCCATTCGATACATTGATTCAAATACGTGGTCGGCGCCAGGTTGGTGCCAGGCCATCGCCGCATCAGCTCTGGGATGGCGCCAGGGCAGTGCCAGTTTGGCGCCATAGTGCCAACCTCCCGGTGAGTGCGGCATTGCACAGTTTGCAAAATCGGGGTCAGGTCGGCGCCAACTCGCCACCCAAGGGGTCAGCGTCCAGGGAGCGCCAGGTCGCCAACCACTTTTTAATGGCTCCGACCAAACTGGACGCAAGGAGGTTGCAAGTGCAGCACTTGCAACCTCCTTGTGTCCAAAATTTCCAAAATGGACGCCGGGAGGTTGGCGTCCTCGCCGCGCCAGCACTTAACGAGGGCGTAATGAGGACATTGTGACATCGCGAATCGATCATAAGCGAACGCAGGCCTCGTGTGACTGGGGTATTACTAGCTTATTACAATGGACTATTTTCCAATTTTCTTCTGTGTCCATATACAAGAAATTGAAATTATTATATATAAAAACACACACAAAACGAAGGATATTTTACACTAACCCCCCCCCCACACACACACACACACCCTCCTCCTCTCCACACCACTCCCCTCAAGCCCAACCACGTGGTTCACTATCGCTTCTTAACCCGTGCCTTCCACAAATCTCCACATTTGTTTCTTATATCCCATTTTGACTGAGCCCTCCTCGATCTAAGACCAAATGCTCAATACAAACCCAACAGTCCTTGGTACGTGTGTCTGTGTGTGCGTGCAGTGAAGGGGAGGCAGACAAATGAAACACGTTACACATTTCGTACGTTACGAATGTTGGTGACAGATATTCTGATTCATTATGGACAAGGTTGTACAGATAGTTCTGAACGTGAGGTGTGAACGTGAGGTGTGCTGTGTGTTAGTAAACCCAGGCATTGTCGCCATTCAGGGTTATATTGTCTGGATGCTTCTAATTTAAGCATGTACATTTTAATGCCTTCCAATCATCTTTGACGCGTTCGCTGTTCAAAATGTTTATTTTATAAATGTTTATAAACCTGCCATCTTGTCACGTATGAAGAAGGGCGTTTGCTTAATGCTGCATAGTCCAATGAAAACATCAAATTTTCAAACCAAAAACAATTACCTAAATTTAATTCTACATGTCTAACTCAGACACTGGTGCACTTATTCAACATTTGTCGCCACATAGAAGGGAATACTGAGGCAATTTAATAGAACATGTTACTGCAGAAGCTGATTTTGGCAGAGTTTTGGCAAGATTGCTTAAATTAATTTCGCCTGTTTGCACTTCAAATATCTCAAATGTTAGCCATTTAAAATCAAAGTTACTTTAAACCAAAGTGAGGTAGATTATAACGAACAAATGACAGAAACTCAAAACCATCGGACTATGCAACTTTAAGCAAATCCGTGTATATATATGTATATACACACATATGTATATATATGTATATACATATATGTATACATATGTGTGTATATACATATATATACATATATATATATATATATATATACATGTATGTCCATATATGCATATATTTACATATATCAATGTATATACACATATGTCAATGTATATATTGATATATATATATAAATATATACATATGTATGTATATGCATATATCTAAATATACATGCAAATATATAGTGAAGCAAAATGTCATGGTGTGTAAATGGTTAGTATGAATTTCCAGAGAAGGGATTCGCTACAGGTGTATATATACGCTATAACTAGTATAAGGTTAGCTTGAGAGAATTAGCCATATGAGCAGTATGGTATCACGTGAGATACCAGATTACTGCCATAGTACTGTCCGGTATAACTCGCCTTGGAGAATGGATGAGGCCGACGTATATGCCTACTGTGGGCGTGTGGATGATACTTGTTCGCCGATTTGATGAGTCAGCGGCATTAAAAGCATAGCGTCTACTCAGAATTGATTGTGTATTGATGATATACCTTATTGAAACAACATATATGAGACTGTCTCAAAAGGTGCTAAGCAATATGGGACAAAACTTTGTCCATTGTAATGATCAACATACTATCTGCTTATGCATTTGCTCAGGATAAACTGATTTGTTTTTTACATGGTGTTTCATAATCCCAATAGAATACATATTGATTTGAAGCAAATGTCCTTGTGTTTTCAGGGCAACCATGTCTGTGCTATTTTGTGTCAATTGTTACAATGGACAAAAAAAAAGAGTTATCACCTTTTGAGACAGGTTCATATGCCAGTTCTCACAGTGGTTCGGTAATTCTTAAAGTGGAATAATCCGATGGTTTTGGGGTTGTTTGCTTTTTTTAGTTTCCGCCATATTTCTTTTAAGATGAATATATTATTAATTCTTAAAGTGACATAATCCGATGGGGTTTTTTGTGTGATATTTTTATAATCTCTGCCATATTTGTTTAAGGATTAATATATCAGGTTGATCATTCAAATCTATTTTATTTTACTTTATTTTGAAGTAACATTATTTTTAAGGATTAAATTTAGAGATATTTGAAAGTGTAAACAAGCCAAGTTAAATTTTTAGCATGTTCACAGAAATGCTGGACATGGGCTTTGCAAATGCGTTGCTTACTTGCTTTTCTTTAGCGTAGCACTAAGTTGCAATAAATGTTTAATCAGTGCACCAGTATCTAAGTTTGAAACGTAGGATCAAATCTAGGTAGTTTTTTTTTTAGTTTTGAAAATGTTGTTACTTTCATCAGATTATGCAGTTTTAAGTATAGGCATTTTTTTCCTTTATTTGTTTTCCTTTAAAAGAAAGTAAATAAATTACCAATCTCGCTAAAGAGTGTGGGGACTACTCGATTGTAGCATAGAGACGTATGATATAAAAGGTTTATTCTACCGTATATGCTACTGTAGGTCAGGACACACATAGGACTCCTGCTGTATGTAAACCAGCTTTGACAATATGTTGGTTTAAGACAACGCTTACATTTCAAACCAGGTGTACAATGTACACAAGGTAAGTAGCTTATTATTTGACAACATTATTATTGTTATTATTGAGCATCCACATCATTTATACTAACATTCTTCTGACATTACCTTGGTTGTTGCCATGATGTAAAACCCACAAACAGACAAAATATTAACAGTCATATTATCTCTTAAAACGACGTGATATTTTATTGATTTATATCTCTTTTTTTTTTTTAAATTAAAACATTTCTGCTCAGTATAAATTGTGTATTTGGGTCCCTTACGTGGAGAGCTTTAATTTGGAGTATATGTGTGTTGCTGTAGAGATCGAATTCGTGCAAGTCATTATTTAATTATTCTGCCGAAGCTGGTCGGCGAATTGTTAATAAAAAGGGGGCTGTTGGTTGACAGCACAGAAACACGGATCTTAGACTGACTTACATCGACTGTCACTGAGGATTGGTTTCAACTGTGGGTTTGTAAATGGGAGAAAAGAAAAATAATCTACCTCTGGACACATTTTGGGAGACTCGAATATGTGTCTTGTCATAATTGCGTGTAAACATTGTTATTTATGATGTAAGTGTCGGATTATTGTTGATTTTTTTTCAATGTAGCATAAATAATTCCACGTGAGCGACACCAGGCAATGAGGAGCACTTGATTCTCTCAAAGCGGGTGTAGCGGGTAAAATACTTGAAGTTCAATGTTCAGTTTGTTTCTTTGTGAGGAATCTCTGAATATACAATGTACTGCATTTAATAAAAGCGACGACATGTTTACGTGAATGTTTAATTGGATACCTTGGTGGTGTCACTAACTATAGTTCCAGTTATTTCGTTTAGTGTATTAACCATTCTTTTTTCTTCTTATTTTTTTGGGGGCGAGAAATAGGTTCTGTTCACAATTGAAGTAATTTAGTCTTGCTATATGACTCTTGGATAACTTGTTTTGGTTCTCTTTTTGTTGTTGCAACGAATAGGTTTTTGTGCACAATTGAAGTAATTTAGTCTTGCTGTATAACTCTTGTCTAACAATTGTTCTGTTCCAAAAGCCATACATGATTATAATAATAATAATAATAATTCATGTGTTTAACTTTGGTGTTCTGGATGCAGTCAGAAAATTGCTTAGAACCCAAGCTATTTTCCATAATTGCCAAAGAACCGGGAATTCGCGCATGTTAATACCAACGTGTTGTTTCAGCGAGTAAAGAAATCTGATCAGGGCTATTAATCTGTTATTAAGCTATATATTTTCGGTTAAGCATTTCCTAACTCAATAATGGCTTGGTTTACGTGCAAAGATGATTATCCTGTCATACTTTGTTCTTTACTTTTCATTTAACTTTTTTTTTTATTAAAAAAAAAAAGGATTTCACAACTTTTAAAATTCTCAACTTCTATGGTATGCCTTGTTATATTTAATGTTTAAATAAATACAATATGGGAATTTCGTATGTGATATCCATTGTACATGAACAGTTACTGTATCGGTTTATGAATGTTATATTTAACTGGTTTTGCTACACATTACGGAAGCGAATATAAATGTACAATTGCACCGAAATATGCTGAGCTTTCTCATGAGAGAATATTTTTTGTCGCGGAAGTTCAAATACAATGGCCTACCTGGGAATTTCACTAGGGCTACTTTGAAATACACAAGTGGGGGCTGACCTAATCAGGAGTCCGTTCACCAGGCTTAGGCTCATTGAGAGAAAGCCCGTGACAGTTTAGCATGGTAATGAGAGTGTTATATATATTGATATATCTTGATATATATCGATATTGATATATCTTTATATATAGAAATTGTTAGATATTGATATATACATATGTATATATATATATATTGATATATATATATATATTTATATATATACAGATATGTATATATATTGATATGTATATATTGATATATCCTAATATATATAAATATTGATATATCTTATATATATATTGGTATGTATATAGATGTGTAGATATATATTGATATATGTATAGATATTGGTATATATTGATGTGTGGATATATATTGATATATATATCTATATATATTGATATATATACGTATATATGTATTGATATATATGTATGTATATATAATATATATATAATTGTATAATAAATGTAATCATGACAATATTCTCCATGGCATGTATACAAACTGAGTACGAGGCATTTTAATGTAGCCACAATATTTCAAGATGTGCTTGTTTCGGCACTTACTTCTGGTATATCGATACAGAACTTGCAAGCTCGCAAGATATAGCATCGGGGCTGATAATAATATCCTTCAATAACGTATAATATTGCACAAGTACAGACATTTTGCACGTTCGTTTAATTCTCCTATCCTCCCCAGACTTGGAGAATTAGTTGCCCATATAATAAAATATAATAAAATATAATAAAATATAATATAATAAAAGTGCATTATCCCATTATACTGTATTAATATTCCCCGGGTGATTAATATATGTTATAACAAACTAACTAACTTTAAATCAATATAATTAAATACCATTGAAAGTTGTATATTGCTTGCACATGTCCAGGACTCTGTTGCTATTGGGTATGGTTGTATGTGTCTTTTGCTGGTGGTTATACTGTATTGTAGGTAGCCTATAACAGGCACACTATGACCTTGTACAGTGCAATATGGTAGTTCTAATTACACACAGTGTATCACACCTCTCCGACTGGAGTCTACTCTTCAGCCCTGTGTTTTGTATTGAAGGAAGCAGCCCCACTCAGTGTAAATGTGCTCCTGTGGATGTCATTTTGTGTACAGTATGTGAATATTATGATGTCAATAAAAAATGTACGTGAAAAAAACCACACGTTTTGTCTGTCCTAATGGTAACCAGTGCCCGATTTATATATGGGCTGAGAGGGTTGCAGCTAAGGGCCTCGTATTCTATGAGGACTTCAACCTCCTGCCAATTAAAAAAAAAAAAAAGTAAAATTAATTGTATTTCATTTGCATCGATTGAAGTCAGTGGCATGCCTAGGCCAAAATAATGTATAAGCACAAAACGATTGACTTACAGACTAACCTACAGATCCTCTTCTGGCTGACCTAGGCCGTATTGGGCCTCTCATGCCAGCTCATTGTTGGTAAAAAAATAACTATTTTTCGTGCACATTTATGGAGGTGGACAGCCCTGAAGTCATATAATTGTGGGTGTCCTCTCCAAAGTCTATCCAGCCTTCTCTCAAAAGTCAACTCCTTCTACCGTTGGTGCATCAACTACTTGATCTGGAAGACTGTTCCGTGGATCTTTCACTTGAAATAAAAATGAGTGTTTCCTGATCTCAATTATGGGCCTCCCCTTGAAGATTTTATACCGCTGGCCTCTGGTGTTGCTGTTTGTTCTGAGGTTGAACATCACTGTCATATACTCCGCTAATAATCTTATGAGTCTCTATATCACATCTCACCTGAGACGACGATATGACAATGTATACAACATTCAATCATGCCTCATTGTGCCAGTGGCCTATCTCAAAGTGGAGCAGTTCGATAAAGTCGGCATGAGTGTCACGGGTGCAGCTACATTGTCACATTGTGTGCACATGGAAACAATTTCTTTCAGCGGCATGTTTTCCATACTAAATCTTTTATGACATGCACTTTTTTTTGCTTACAATTTTTTTTTTCCTGTGAGGATTTGCAAACACGCACAAACACTTTTGTGCCCACATTTTTTTTTCATTTCTGGCTACGCCCTTATAAGTCTGCACTGTCATAAGTCAGTATTCATTCTGATATTACCTTAGACGTTCCTAGAACGTAAAGCCCTGTCAGTCAAAAACAACATTAGTCCCTAGGTTCGGACCACAGGTGGTATGCAAGATGGTATGGGCTATGGGTGCACTGAAGCGCCACTGACATCCACGGGAAATGTTGGAACTAAACTTACCCACCTCTGGAGCTCGGTGGCGCGTTATTCTGGATCCAGACTTACCTGGTCGTGTTCTAACTCTTCCCTTTGACACTAGGCGGCGTGTGTACGCGTCAAATGAAGCCAGTACAGTGGCGACACCAGTGAACGAAGGCCAGGGGACCAGAATACCGACTTTGGATTTGAGCAGACGGCGCCTCTCCACATAACACTGTTCTAGTTCTCCCGTGGTCGTTAGGGGGGGGGGATATATGCTTCGCCTAACCCGTCTGAGGAAAAAGGTCAGGGCATCAGAATAAATTAATGGAAGCTCCAACGCTTCATCTTTGCTAATATAAGAACACGACAAGATTACGGTACTGGGGCCATATGCACCAATCGGAGTTAGGGCCTTAACCGCGGTTTGGGTACCTCCACACGGCTAACTGTGGAAAATTGGTATGCACCAATCGGGGCCAGCGCTAACTGTGGACCGTAGCCTAGGCTAAGCTACCCCAGCTTCAAATCAGGTTTAACTGCTAGCCGGTTAGTGTGCGTGTGTGGCTCTCAATCTATTGAATGCGATCATATTTAACAGAATTACATACGCAATACGTGAAATTTGATCAATTTAACCCTAAATTTGAAGCGTTATTAAGGCTACTGCCGCATTGGCGGCGATATTAATATTAATATTTTCGAATCGACGAACGTAAAGTAAACAAATCGCCGCCGACGCCTCATCGACGTCGCTTTCCATACTGGCGGCGGCGGCGGTTTGTTTACTGTACCTTCGTCGATTCGAAAATATAACTATTAATATCGCCGCCAATGCGGCGGTACCCTTAATAACGCTTCGAATTTAGGGTTAAATTGATAAAATTTCACTTATTGCGTATGTAATTCTGTTAAATATGATAGCATTTAATATATTTGAACCTAATATATGGCTACAAACGCAGAGGGAATTCCCAAATCTATAAATAAACTCACGGTCAGCTATCCACCCCGGCTAAAACATTGGCGCATACCAGTTCATCTTTTTCGCGGACCCCCCACTACCCGGAGCTAGCTGACCAGAGTTAGTGCCTAGCTCCGGTTACGACTAGCACAACTTGGTGCATACGGGCCTAGGTGTCCTATGCTACTTTTAATACCAGCATGATTTGCTTAATGCACCTTAATTGCACATTTTAGGTATTCCCTTTTCATCCTTGTTCAAGTTGTTTTAAAATTACGCCTGTCATACTTATTTAATCTTGCTAACAGTAACAGAAGTTACAGGAATATGTCAAATTTAACGCTCACACGTCCATAACCTGCTAACAGGCATTGATGCCTAATTTCTTAAGCAGAAGAGTATAAGTATAAGTATAGTATAATCAGTTACAAAATAATATTGACACTAGGCGGCGTATGTACGCGTCCAACGAAGACAGCAAAGTGGCAACACCAGTGAACAGAGGCTCAGATCCACATGGATGTACTAATACGCCACCTAGTTTTCACAAGGGGAACTGGAACCCCATGTCCTAATTCTAAACTTCCTCTACAGATGGCGCCACACAAATAGTGAACAAACTAGAGGCGAATGTAAATCTGTGGCAACACGACTGTCAACGAGGACCTAAATGTAAAAACGTGACTAGAACTGATGTTATTATTAGCGGAAATACGCAGCCTTGTACATGCATATGATTTAACAAATAACTAAATGTTTATAGGATAATATATTAACTTGACCCCAAATGCAAGCGACAGGTTTAGAAAGTAACCTGTCAACACTGACTTATTGATTATATAAACTGTCTATTATCGCTCAGGTTGTGAGTATCAGTATTATTTCCTTGCTAAATATTGTCATTACGGCTACCTGTGTGTGTGTGTAACGACTGTAAAATAACATGCCTAGTTTAGCAGCTCATTTGGGCACTGGAGCTTGTGGCATGCCATGTGTAAATTCGATTGAAGTGCAATCTATGCAACGCCAACGAATTGTAGAAATGAAGTTTTAATTTAGACAGTGCCACGTTTTAAGCTTTAACTTATATTTAAATTATCATAATTATGAAAGCTGTCACTATTCCGAATTCCAGATTGTTGTTTGTTCCCACACATAATTTACACAATAGCTAAGGCTAAGTAGAGGTATACGGCAACGCTGTTAAAGCTATTTAAGTAAAAGAAAAAAGCTGTTGGTAACAGTCCACTGCAAACAACCTGTGGTGGTACTGGTTCAAAAAAATTGTGTTTATTTATTTATAGTGTATGATAGAGCTGAACTAGAAGGAATGCTATAAACATATATAATACCAACATGTTGGTCACTGGATTCTCCCCTTTTAACTTTTAAAATCTATTAATCTACATGATTTAATCAGTTCTGCACTCCACAAGTAGTGACTAGTGGGCTATGAAAGGTAAGTGTGTAAAGAGTATATATATTTAGCTTCTTAGATAGGACATTTGTGTGAAATTATTTATAACCCAACAATCAAACACCTTTACATAGAGTATTTTAGCAGCCCTGTCCATGACACGGAACGAGCGTGGACTGTGGGAGACATTACTCATGCATTCAGGAAGTGATTCTTATCTGAGTAGGCCTACAGATGAAGACTAACAATTATTTAGCTGAGGACATCGCAGTACTTAACCATGGGTCAGCCCCACGCCCCACCCCCACAGTCCCTGCTCAATGAGTAAAGCTGAGAGCATAATACATGTATCTTTATTAATCTTATTGGATATAGTCGCCTAGGGAGGTCAGTGCCCCAAAGGTTTACTACTAATTTACTACATCATGTAATAGTACTAATACATTTACATCCCCCCCCCCATTCGTAGGTCGGGAAAATTATATCGAAACCAATATGCTTTCCTCTCCCCTCCCATATACAGGGCTTCCAATGTGAAATTCTATCTAGGAATTGGTGCTTTTTTGGTAAGTTTCTTTGTAAGTTATTTGTAGAGTCATGGGCTTAATTTTTTTTTTTTTACATATTTGTCAGGGTCATTTCTATTTGTTTTCCAGTTTGTGGTGTACACTGAAAAAATACTTCTATAATGTGTGTGTATTTGTGTTCATGTGTGTGGTTCTCGATGTGTGTGTGTATAATATATATTATTATATATGTTATGATCCCCAATAGCCGATGTTTTATTTTTGTGCTGGGGGAAGGGGTCATTAAACAAACAAGCAATATATGCTCCCTGTTTCTTTTGAAAACAGCGCGTCAGGATGTGGCTGGTTATCGCAGGCCTGGCGGTGCACCTCGTCTTCTTTTATTCCATCTTCGACATCTACTTCACGTCACCGCTTGTGCATGGAATGACGCTACAGGTCAGTGATGTCACTCCACCGGCACGTCGTCTTGTTCTGTTTGTCGCTGATGGGCTTCGGGCTGACAAGCTATTCGGACTGGATGCCGAACGTCGCAGCAGGGCGCCTTACCTCAGGTAACTTGGGGCCCATCCTAAGATTGGTTGGTTGTTGGAGTTTTACGTCCTGGCAACATGTAAGGTCATATCAGGATGGGTACCGACTTGTGACAGTGTGCACTCCTGGTGACATTATAGCACTGCCCCACTGGGAAATCGGGCCACCAGCACCAATACCCGATATCCCACCCAGTCACATTATCCTGACACTGAGCTAACCGGTCCTTGCCCTATCCTATTAATGCAGAGTGCCAAGCTAGGAAGTGACAACTATCAATTTTGTAAGTCATTGGTTTGACTCAACCGGGAATTGAACTCCCGATCTCCCGCATGGGAGGCCCGCACTGTACTGATTTGGTCCCCGCGTCTGGTCCCATCCAAAGATGTCAATATTTTCCTGGTTGTACAAAGCATGCAAGTAGAGGGAGGGAGCGGAGCCTGAGGTTGTCAAGTCATGTACAACTTTTATGTTTTAATAAGATGTTGATCAAATGTTGATATTCTGTGATAAACTGTTGTTGTGTGGGGGGATGATGGGGGGATTTGAAAAGTAGTACTCTTTATACAACCATGAAAATGTTTTAAAACTTTGGATGGCACATTATGCTGATCGTTAATTTAAAATTGCATAATTTGATGAAAGCATTTATATTTTCAAAACCAAAGCTTTTAGGTTTGACCCTTCATATCCAGCTTCGATACTGGTACGGGCGGGGGGGGGGGGGGGTGTATACAATTAATATTAACTCAATTTAATTAAATAAACGTTGTTTATACTGTGGGCTGTTGCGATCCCCCCCAGATGGAGCCCTGGGAGACCTGATTGACCATTGTATGAAGGAACTTGAAAACGACTGAAATGTGCCTTATACAGGGATGAAAGATCTCCGCTATTTCGCGGATTTCCGGGATTTTTCCTGTAGCTATACGTGTATACTAATAAGTTGCGCCCGTCCTGATATGACCTTTTAGATGTTGCCAGGACGAAAAACTCCCACCAACCAATACGTTGTTTCACGCTGCAGCACCATCAGCGTATACTAATATGTGGTGCAAACGCCGCAGCACTAGCAGCGTATACTAATAATGCCTTCACGGTGCAGCACTATCAGTGTATACTACTAATACATGCTTCTAACGCCGCAGCACTATCAGCGTATACCGATATGTGATGCAAACACTGCAGCACTAGCAGCGTATACTACTAATACGTGCTTCAAATGGTGCAGCACTATCAGTGTATACCAGTATGTATGAAACCCAACTTCCGGGAATTTTCAGCGATTCCCTTACAATGCTAAGCCTATGGGAGAATATCAGCATTTCCGCTTTTTTTCCCGGAGACCACTTTCATCCCTGCTTATAGAGCCCCGAGTGGTGTGGCGGAGGGGGGGGGGGGGCTCTGGTTGACCATTGTATGGAAGAACTTAAAAGTGAAATGTGCATTGCGCAGCCTTAGGGGTTGGATACCTGATTCACGATTAGATGGAGGAACTTGAAAATGACTCGAGCATTCCCTGTGTTTCAGGGAGGTGATAGAGCGACACGGGGCGTGGGGAGTCTCCCACACCCGGGTGCCGACAGAGTCGCGCCCGGGCCATGTCGCCATAATAGCAGGTTTCTACGAGGATGTCAGCGCAGTCGCAAAGGGTGAGTGAGTGTCAGGCAGCTGGAACATGGGAGAGAACCTCTACTCCCATTGATAGGTGATTCACCATGTGACACTGTCGAGGTGGAATGCCATGGTGATATGTGTGTGTGTGTGGGGGGGGGGGATGCAAACTGCTCATTTTCAATATATCGCCAGCTAATTTAGTTAAATAAAGATAACATTGAAGACAGCGCTGGCCATATTGATGATCATCATGAACGAGATGTATAACTACTGATAATGTAGGTGTAGGAGCAGTAGTAGTAGTAGGAGCAGCAATAGTAGTAGGAGTAGTAGAACTACTGATGATGTAGTAGGAGCAGTAGTAGTAATAGGAGGAGTAGTAGAACTACTGATGATGTAGTAGAAGTAGTAGTAGGAGGAGTAGTCGAACTACTGATGATGTAGAAGTAGTAGTAGTAGGTAGAGTAGTCGACCTACTGATGATGTAGTCGGAGCAGTAGTAGTAGTAGGAGGAGTAGTAGAACTACTGATGATGTAGTAGAAGTAGTAGTAGGAGTAGTAGAACTACTGATGTAGTAGTAGAAGTAGTAGTAGGAGGAGTAGTAGAACTACTGATGTAGTAGGAGCAGTAGTAGTAGGAGTAGTAGAACTACTGATGATGTAGTAGGAGCAGTAGTAGTAGAACTACTGATGTAGGAGTAGGAGCAGTAGTAGGAGGCGTAGTAGAACTACTGATTATGTAGCAGCAGCAGTAGTAGTAGCAGTAGTAGTAGAACTACTGATGATATAGTAGGAGCAGTAGTGGTAGAACTATTGATGATGTAGTAGTAGTAGAACTACTGATGTAGGAGTAGAATCAGTTGTAGTAGTAAGAGTAGTAGAACTACTGATGATGAAGATGAATGGATAATGTAAATAGTCAATATTCTGGCCAAATTTCGGTTGTAATGTCTATGATGATGATGATGATGATGATGACAGATAACTTAGACTAAGCATTCTGGCTGAGTATTTCGATGTGTATGATTTAGATATTTGAACGTTCAGACAAGTGTGATTTAAATGTTCAAGTGTTTAGATGAGTGTAATTTAGACATGTGTTCAAACGAGTCTGATTTTGATGTTTGTTTGAGTGTTTAGGTTTGAGTAATTTTGATGTTTGGGTGTTCAGATGCATGTGTTTTAGATGTCTGGGTGTCCAACGGTGTGTCATTTAGATGTTCAAGTGTTCAGAGAAGTGTGATTTAGATGTTCAAGATGTGTGATTTAGATGTTCAAGCATCTGAACCGGGGCCTGCGTTATGTTTTCAGGCTGGAAGGAGAACCCCGTGGAGTTTGACTCGCTGTTCAACGAGAGTCGCCACACCTGGTCGTGGGGCAGTCCGGACATCCTGCCCATGTTCGCCAAGGGTACGTCATGGGGTGGCTGTGTGTCTTGCATGTGTAGTAGTCCGCACTGACCTCTCAGGCAAGGAGCCGCATAGACAGGTAGGCGTGGATAGGGTGGTGACATCAGGGAGCCTAGATGGGGTAATGGTTAGCACACTGGCCCGGAATGCAAGAGGTGTGGGTTCGATTGCCACTCTAGGTGCAATATTTCCCGTTTTCATTACCCCGCGACACTGGTGCCATGACTAGGATCCTGTACAATCTACGTGCTGTATAGTTGTTGAACTTATCCTGTGTATGTATATAAATGTAAGTGCGTTGCCTGTATGTATGTAATTGTAAGCATTAAATGACTATTTAAAAGACTTACAATGCTAGGGGGACGTGTGTAATAGTCTGCACTGACCTCTCAGGCAAGGAGCCACGTAGACAGGTAGGTGTGGATAGGGTGGTGACATCAGGAAGCCTAGGTGGTGTAATGTTTAGTACACTTGCCCGGAATACAGGAGATGTGAGTTCGATTCCCGATCTAGGCGCATTATTTCCCATTTTCATCACCCGACACGACACATGCATTCATCGACTGACCAACACCGGTTGTGGACTCACATTACTTATTCACTACTCATTTGGTAGCCTGAATCAGAAATAGAAATCTCACAAATGTTAAACATTTAAGAAAATGCATCTGCGCAGATAGGGACACTATTCGACACTGATTAGGGTAGTTGTGATGAACACGTAGCTAAATTAAATTAATGTTGTTTCTGTTTCTTTTGCTCCCCGTCCCGTATTAAGGTGCGTCCGGGAACCATGTGGAGACACACACGTATCCGGCAGAGAGCGAAGATTTCGCTGGCGATAACCTCTCACAACTTGATACGTGGGTCTTCAACAAGGTCAAGGTAAGGTCAGCTCAGCTCAGCTTTATAAAATGGGGTTTTAACAGGGTGGACATTAGCTTTCTTACTGTATAAAATGGGTCTTCAACATGGTTATGGTCAGCTTATAAAATTGGTTTTCAACAAGGTCATGATCAACTCTGCTCTATAAAATGGGTTTTCAAGAAGGTCATGGTCAGTGCTCCTCTATCCTCTATAATAGGTTTCTTAAAGTCATGGTCAGCTCTCCTACTATATATAAGGGTTCTTCAACAAGGTCATGGTCAGCTCTCCTCTATAAAATGGGGTTTCAACAAGATCAAGGTCAGGTCTGCTCTGTAAACTGGGTTTTCAACAAGATCAAGGTCAGGTCTGCTCTATTAAATGGGTTTTCAACAAGATCAACGTCAGCTATCATCTATTAAAGGTTTCTTCAACGAAGTCAAGGTTAACTCCCCTACTATTATGTGTGGGTCTCACTCATTCTCTTTCCCCTCCCCACCCAACCTCCATCCCAATCACAACTGTAAATGTACCACCACATAATACCGACCTGGTGACATTGGATTGCCACAGTCAATCACAACCACCACTACAAAAGTGTACACAACTTTAAATCTCTGTGAGGTAATGACACGACTATCTTGTATTACTTAATCTTGTCCCCCCCCCCCTCTCCCACACCCCCGTCCTCCCACCCACACGATGTGATGCTGAACACACCAATCCGATACACGCATTCAGGTTCAACTAGTCAGCCATCCCGCTCACATAATCAATTTAGAATAATCAGTAACACATAATTAATGTCAATTTAGAATAATCAGTAACACATAATTAACGTCAATTCAGAATAATCAGTAACACATAATTAACATCAATTTAGAATAATCAGTAACACATAATTAATGTCAATTTAGAATAATCAGTAACACATAATTAATGTCAATTTAGAATAATCAGTAACACATAATTAATGTCAATTTAGAATAATCAGTAACACATAATTAACATCAATTCAGAATAATCAGTAACACATAATTAACGTCAATTTAGAATAATCAGTAACACATAATTAACATCAATTCAGAATAATCAGTAACACATAATTAACGTCAATTCAGAATAATCAGTAATACTAGTAAAGTCCGCCATGGGTGCACACCGTCAGAAGGCGGTACACATCCTGATACGACCTTAGATGTTGGTAGGACCTCATCATCATCATCATCATGCTGTCGGTCATGATGCGACAAAGACTGCTTTCATTACTTGACTGCCGCTCTCCATTTAGCTCTCTGCTGTGAGAGTGATGTCCATGAGTCGGTCTTAATGTCTCTCAGCTTCAGGTTTCTCTTGATGGTATCCTTGAACCGGAGACGAGGACGCCCTCTCTTTCTGTAACCAGAAGACAGTTGAGAATAGATAGTACCTAGATCACCAACAAACAAACAATTTTCTCACTTGTTACCCAGGAGATGTTGGCGGCTGCCACCACGAATGAGACTCTCCGGACGATGCTGCACCAGGACCGCATTGTCTTCTTCCTGCACCTCCTGGGTCTAGACACCAATGGGCATGCGCACCGGCCTTACTCAAAGTAAGTTCAGTCGTCTGCTTCCGATTGTCAGTTCTTACATAGTGCTGATGTTGATGGGAATTCTTTTTCTTCTTTTTTTCTTTGGTCGCCACAAATTTCATCCGGTGACATTAACACGGTGTAGTCTATAGGAAAATCCAGAGGTCATACAAGTGTTTCTGGAAAATTTGAAAGTTTAGGAAATTCAGAATAAGTTTCCAGGCTATTAAAAAGTTTGTTTTTTTTTACGGGGGGGGGGGGGGGATTCTAGAAAAGCATGGACAGTTACAGGATGTAGGTTTGTTCGTTTCATATATCATATTGCATTACTTTTTTCTTGTTAACCCAAAGTAAGTGCTAACACTTTAATAATAACACATATTTACTTGACTAAATAGGTTTTAAAATACAGGGAAATGGTGGCTCATGGTCCTGAAAAAGTATTTTTTAAATGGTGGCTTAGAGTACTGGAAAGTTGTGGAATTATGTTCAGCCAAAAGATGTAGGAAACTTGAAATCCCTTTAAGATAATGGCACGGCTATCTTGTATTACCTAGTCATGTTTCCCCCCGCCTCACACCCCGCGCCCCCTCCGGCCCACGCGATGTGGTGCTGGATACACCAATCCGATACAGCAGGTGCGGTGGCCGAGCCGAATCGGTAGAGCGCAGGCCTCCCGTGCAGCAGATTGGGAGTTCAATTCCCAGTCGAGTCAAACCAATGACGTATAAAATTGATACTTGTGACTTCCTAGCTTGGCGTTCAGCATTAATAGGGTAGGGAAAGGACTGGTTAGCTCAGTATCGGGATAATGTGACTGAGTGGGATATCGGGGCATAGTGCTGGTGGCCTGATTTCCCAGTGGTGCAGCACTATAAAGTCACCATGAGTGTGTACTGTCATAAGTCGGTACCCCTCCTGATATGACCTTGGATGTTGCCAGGATGTAAAACTCCAACAACCAACCAACCAACCAATCCGATGCGCTTATTCAAGTTCAACTCAGTCAGCCATCCCGCCCAGATAATTAATGTCAATTTAGAATAATCAGTTTCAATTTTCTAGGAAGTCAGTATTCTATATATCGTGCAGGGATGAAAGATCTCCGTTATTTCACAGATCTCCGCTGTTTTTGATAATCGCTGATTTCTGATAATCATATTGTATTTTGTCAATGTCACACATTCTAAGATATAATGCTGCACAATTTCCTGCATTCTCTCAATCCATTACTGAGCTATTGTCACAAAATGCCATGAACATGTGGAAGCAGGTGTCACTTAATTTCCGCTTTAAAAAAAAAGAAATTCCACCTTTTTGTTGTTGCTGGAGACCACTTTCACCCCTGCCTGATTGATGCTCTGTCTGTAGGGAGTACCTGGAGAATGTGGCCCTGGTGGACCGGGGCGTGCAGCAGTTTGTTAAGATGATGGAGGAGTTCTACAACCACGACAACCTGACGTCATACCTGCTGACTTCAGACCACGGCATGACGACATGGGGTAAGCGCTGACGAGCTACTGAAGCGCTTTACTGGGTGTTGATTGGTTGGTGATGAAACAGGTTTCATCTTTCAGTTTCATAGCCTCAAGGAGGTACACGGCCATTTAACCGCTCACATAGTTAGATAACATTCCCGCCCTTTTGCTTCTTTCCGCCATTTTGTTTCTTCTTGGAAAGTGGACCGCCTCATGTTGGTTTAGGCCTTAGCTCTCTGTCACAGAATTTCAGAAAATATATCTGAATTCAGATTGACTCCTTTTCTTATCTTTTTCTTTGTGACAAGAATTATTTTTTCTTTTTTGGTCACTGTTGACTATCCCTGAGCATTCCGTAAAAAAGGGTGATTAAATATTTCTGTTTTATAAATTGTCTTATTAATATTATTATTATTATTAACCTAGCGAATTTTCGTGATGTTTTAAGTGAAAACATGCCAAATTAATTTCGGATTCCTTGTAAAAATTCTAACAACGTAAGCTTAAGCAGTAACATGTTCTATTAAATTAACTTAATATGCCCTTATATGCAGCAACCAATATTTAATAAGTGCACCGGTATCTAAATTGGATATGTAGGATCAAATCTAGTGAGTGGTTTGGTTGAATAAATGTGATGCTTTTATGGAACTGTGCAACTTTATTAAGCGCACCGGTATCTAAGTTGGATATGTAGAATCAAATCTCGATGAATGTTTTTAATTTGAAAATGTGATGCTTTTATGAAACGATGCAACTTTAATAAGTACACTGGTGTCTAAATTGGACATGTATGATCAAATCTAAGTCAGTATATTAATTGTTCATATTGGTTTGCAATGTGGGTAATTCGGGACCGAGGAGGAGCTGAGCTGACCCCTTCTAACCTTCCCCTTCCTCCCTTCCCCCCCCCCCCCCCCCCCCCCCCCCCCCGCCCCCTTCCCATTCTTCTCACACACTCGACATATCACCCCCCTCCCGCCTTCCGGGCTGCCCTCCAGGTGGCGGCACTCCCGCTCCAACCCCCCAACCCCCACCTCCCCTCTCTATCTCCAGCGCCGCCGGCACCCAGCAACCCTATGACCACTTCCGCCTTCCCACCCCCTACATCTGCACTTCTCAACCAGACGCCGGACCACCACCACCTCCAACTCTTTCCGCCCCACCCACCCAACTTCCTATGACGCCTTCCCTTTCCCCCCCACCCCCCCACCCACCCCCCCCATCAGGTTGAGGCCCGGGTCACGCAGAGACTTCTTCACCACATGCCCGATACCTGCCGCTGTTGACCTCGTTCCCCCTTTTGACCTCCTCATATTGATCTCCCCTATTGAACTTATTATCCCCATTGTTCGAATTGATTAACTACCTCGATGAACTATTGTCCTTATGACTAATGGACCCACTACGGACCGATGAACTTTAACGCACACCTGATACATACATTGTTCTCTAATTCACTGCTACTCATTGTCTGATACCTCTTGATATCACCCTATACATAACCTATACCACCCAACATTATCCTGCTGAATAAATTTCCATACCATAGCTCGTCTCGTGTCCTGAATTAAATAAAGGTTATGCTTTCATGGGATTGTATAACTTTAATGGAGAGCATATCTTGATGAAATAAAACCTAAGAAATTTCATAATTGATCCTCTTTAATTTTTTTGGGGATGCAAAAGTGTAACACTATTTTGCATTTAAAAAAGATCATCTGCGATACCTAATCTATGTTGGATATGTGTATAATCAAATCTCGATGAATGTTTTAAATTTGAAAATTTGATACTTTTATGGAAGGATGCAACTTTAATAAGTACACTGGTATCTAAGTTGGATATGTAGGATCAAATCAAAAGTAAGTATATTAATTAAGTAAATTTTATGCTTTCATGGGATTATATAACTTTAATGGAGAGCACATCTGTTACGGAAACCTTTGTTACTGACCTTGACCTTTGCCCGCAGGCTCCCATGGCGCAGGTCACCCGGATGAGACGCTGACCCCGCTGGTGACCTGGGGCGCTGGTGTCCGGCATCCCGACACGCGCGGACCCGGGGACACTTACTTTGACGGACTCGATGATGGTGAGCGGTGTTTTGTGGTAATATCGGGTAATAACTCCCCCCCCCCCCCCCCCCTGCCCTTTGAACAAAACCAACAACCCAAAAATAACATGAGCTACATATTCACAGATCACACACACTCATCATCATCATCATCATGCTGTCAGTCGCAATGCGACAAAGACTGCTTTCATTACTTAACCGCCGCTTTGTGCGGTTGTACATTTCATAAAAGCTGCTTGCAAAGTGTTGAAGTGCTGCTGGCTTTTGCAAGTTACTAGCGGCACTCTCTCAGGGAGCAAATAGAAGTCTCACACCAGCAAGAACATGTCAAGACAGGCGCAAACTATTTGTCCCTGCAGTGGCTGGTCGGGAGATGTTGGGAGTTCCATTCATCACCGCCCTTAATGCTGCCACGATAACATGGTTTTCTGTTAGGGTTTGCTCCCTTAGCCTTTGATTCTATCAAGAACCAGAACTTGTACCACAATGCAGTGGTTTACAACTTTGCAAGGCAGGGGCGTCAAACTCCCTGAGGTATTTTAGCACCTAAGGTATCCGAGGTACTGCATTACCCGCATTCCCACTACTAGGTCATCACTAACTACCTGTCCGCGAATCTTTCCAATCCAGATGGCAAGCAACTATAGACCCTTTAACATTTTCTCTTGTTTGAAAGAGACAAAAGAACTGCTGATGTTATACAGAAAAGATGTTGGGACAAACTCGTGATTATTTAACCATGCCAACGTATTAAATTGAGATGTGGGGATGGCCTAATGAGTTGGTCGTTTTAGTAGGTCATGGGGTTTGAACCCTGGCCAAGTCAAATCAATGACGTGCAAATTGATACTTGTCGCCATCCAGTCTGGTGTTCGATATTACTGGGATAGGGCAAGGAGCAGTGGAATGAGGAAGAACCAAATATCCGCCATTGAAATTTCCCTGGCTTAATCAACTAATGTACAACAACCACAACAACACAACAACAAATGCACCCAATAGCAATGCCTGACTGGATTTTTGTCCCCTTTTTTTTTAGCATCCCACATTCTCACTCTCAGCGATTACATGTAATCAAATGGGTTATCTTGAGACTCCATCTAGTTAGTTATGTTGTTTTTTGTGTTGTTTAAAAAATGATTTGCTGTTGCTGATATAGTTTATTCACAGAGGAAACCATGCCATTAGTTCAAATGGCTCTTACATTGTCCGCTGAATATATTCACAAGGGCTGTGTGCAATTATAATGACGCAGATCAAGTCACGATACAATATATAATAAGTGGGAACCAGACGGGATGGCCGAATGAGTTAGAGCGTCCGTCTCCCGTGTTGGTAGATCGTGGGTTCGAATCCTGGTCGAGTCAAACCAATGACGTAAAAATTGATACTTGTTGCTTCCTAGCCAGATGCTCGGCATTACTAGGATAGGGCAAGGAGCAGTGGAATGAGGAAGACCAGTCTGCGACTGAAATTTCCCGTGCTTAAACAACTAATGTACCCAAAAAAATATAAAAAATACATAACAGTTTACCCCAAGCTTTCTTATAGAAACAAGGGTGCTAGTAGCAATAGTAGGCCCTATATGAGATGTTCGTCGGTTGGTTTTTGGGGTTTTACATCTTGGCAACATCTAATGTTATAAGCAGGACGGGTACCGGCTTGTGACAGTGTGCACTCATGGTGACTTTATAGTGCTGCCCCACTGGGAGACCAAGCCACCAGCACCATGACCTGATATTCCACTCAGTCACGTTATCCTGACACTGAGCCATCCAGTCCTTGCCCTATTCTAATAATGCAGAGCTCCTAGTTAGGAAGCGACAAGTATCAATTTTTAAGTCACTGGTTTGACTCGACCAGGGTTCAAACCCCACGATCTAATAAAAATGGGAGATGGACGCAAAAGGAAGAAAAAAGAAAGAAGAGAAAAAAGGACTTAACCGCGAGTTTTTGCGGTAATCTCTGCCACCTGTTTTGCAGAGTGGAACCTGACGCACGTGAAGCGAACGGACGTGAACCAGGCGGACCTGTGTCCCCTCATGTCCACCCTCATCGGCACGCCGTACCCGGCCAACTCTGTGGTAAGCCTACACCCCCCCCCCCCCACACACACACACACACACCCACCACCACCACCACCACCACCACCACCAAGTCGGTCCCGTCCTGATATGACCTTATGTAAAGTCGACGGCCGGCAGCTGTGGCTGTGTAGGCAGGTTAAATCGGTATCACGACAGGCAAGTATAGAGAGGAAGGCAAGATATAGATGTGCAGAAGGAACCAGAAGAGCTTGCTTAGTTATTATATATATCGCTTTTGTATCCAAATGGCTGTACACACTGTTAATCCCGCCAATCACCAATCGCATGCTTATGCAGCACATGAATATTCGATATCCTTGTAACCAGCGCCATGGTTGGGTCTGGTCGACTGTCGGCCCTAGTAGAGTCTGGTGTGCAGCGATCATAGATAACAATTGGGGGTGGAGGGGCGGGGTATTGGTGATTGAGACGTGTTCCGAAGACTCTCTGCATGGGCAGTGAAAACCCTAAAAGGAAATGATGAACCACATCTTTTGCATCGATAGCGATTTCATTTAATTAAAGTTATATAATATCGCTTTTTGATCGAGCCGGAAAGTCAACAAACTGAGGTGTCGACTGCGCATGCGTGTGAGGGTGCTTAATCCCCTCAGCGCGTCCACACGGGCAAAATACATCGAATCACAGAAATCGCCTCCACGTAAAACTTACCTCGAAGTGGTTTACAGGATCCCAGCATCACGAGAATCGAATCAGCCCTAATCCCGCATCCAACCCGTTCACACATAAATTTTGAGGCGAACTAGGCAAGTCGCTTTCTACGAATCGATTTACATTGCCCGTGTGAACACGGCTCATGACAGTGAAATTGGTGTAGTTACAGATCATTAGGATATTTCCTGAGCATTGTTCTGAATCAGATAGGACACTGTTGATTTCTATCGACTTTTCATTTCAGTCATGTATAGTCATTTAAAAGAGCGGTTTTTGAGAGTTACCGTAAAAACTTGCGTATTAGGCGAACCGGCAGATAAATCTAGGTCAATTTTTTACACTGGTATTCATTCCTCGGGTATATGCCCACTGCATAGGAAATATGACGAGCGTATAAGTCGAGATGCTTCTGAGAACTTCCTTTATTTATTTATTTTTTAAATGGAAAAAAAGAAGAGAAAAAAGGACTTAACTGCGAGTTTTTACGGTAATCTCTGCCACCTGTTTTGCAGAGTGGAACCTGACGCACGTGAAGCGAACGGACGTGAACCAGGCGGACCTGTGCCCCCTCATGTCCACCCTCATCGGCACGCCCTACCCCGCCAACTCTGTGGTAAGCCTACACTAGTTGGATCCTACTGAGGTACATGATTAATCAATATTAACGTACTTACTAACTCAATAGGCCCCACCTGAGATTACCATGAACGTAAGTTAAATCACAAAGGCCCCACCCTACATCCCCCACACCTTTCAAAGAGTATGTTACTACTAAAAAAGATAACCACTGTGCCCACCCATACTAATGCCTACCATACTAGTCTAACTTAGTTACCTCCCCGCATGTGTTTCTATTTTCTTATCTTGTTCTTACTATCAATCATGTAACGATGTTTTGCTTATTTTCCTGAATTGTCTATTTGTATATTGGTAGTAAGATTTGATTACTGATTAGAGACAATTGTGATAGTGCTGGAAGACCATGCATTAGCACTGACAACATTTATCAGAGAATAAAAAAACCACATGAACAAAACAAAAAACAAACCTCCCCCCCCCCCCGCATCCCACCACCAACACCATCACCACCAAGTCGTATGACCTTAGATGTTGCTAGGACTTAAAACAACAAACAAACCACCACCACCTCCACTACCTCCACCACACTACCACCATCACCACTACCACACCACCACTACCCCATCACCACCATTATTATTAAGTTGATAATTAAACATTACTTTTCTTTAGTCTGTAGTAACTTTTATTAAGTGAACCTTGGCGATGTTTATCAATGATACAAAATATTGGAAGTGAAAACATGCTATATTAAGTTTGGTGTGCTCACCGATGCTCGTGCTGGCCATCCATTGGCTTCAACCAGACGGGATGGCCGAATGAGTTAGAGAGTCTGTCTCCCGTGTTGGTAGACCATGGGATCGTGGGTTCGAACCCTGGTCGAGTCAAACCAATGACTTAAAAATTGATACTTGCTGCTTCCTAGCCAGGCGCTCGGCATTATTAGGGTATGGCAAGGACTGGTTGGCTCAGTGACAGGATAATGTGACTGAGTGGGATATCAGGTCATGGTGCTGGTGGCCTGGTATCCCAGTGGGGCAGCACTATAAAGTCGCAATGAGTGCGCACTGGCACAAGTCGGTACCCATCCTGATATGACCTTAGATGTTGCTAGGACGTAAAACAACAAACAAACAAATCCACCGGCTTCAACAGTGACATGGATTAAAGCTGCATAGTCTGATGAAGTATCGCATTTTCCAAACCAAAACAATGATCTACATTTGATTCTACATATCTAACTTAGATACTGATGCACTTATTAAACATTTGTTTCTGCATAGATAGGAATATTGAGTCAATTTAATAGAACCTGTTCCTACCGAAGTCTGTGGTGTCAAGGGTTTTGGCATGCTTGACAAAACTAATTTGACATGTTTGCACTTCAAATATCTCAAAAGTTTACCATTTAAAATAAAAGTTACTTCAAAGAAAGGTAAATAATAATGATCGATCTGATATATTTATCTCAGAAAAATGACAGAAACTCAAAATCATCGGCTTAAGTGACTTTAATGTGACTTGAATTGACAAGAACTGCAACAAAGGTTTATAAATTTTTGTCTTGCATTTAATAATAGGGGATACTGCCGCTGGATTACCTCTCCGGAAGTGACCAGTAACGCACAAGCGCGTGGCAAAGTTCGAGTCCCTTGCGATTAAAATGTGCCTTTTTGTCCAGGTCACAAGTTGTCAGTCGTCACAGATCCTTCCGAGCTGTAGCCGGCGAAGGGCCTACACATAGCGGGAAACCAGCGCAGATAACAGCGATCCTGATTATCACCGTAAATTTACCAGGTCGGCCCGACACTAGAGTGAAATGGCACCTACACAGGTAGGGGTGGATAGAGTGGATTCCAGCAGACAGACTAGATAGGTTAATAGTAGTAAGCTTCCCCTGGATTGGCAGTAATGCGGGTTCGAGGCCCACTCTGGCTACTAATATTCCCATTTTACATCACCTCCAACAACATTGCAGCGTCCTTACGGAGCCTGGAAAGTCTTGAAAAGTATTTACTTTCATTTTCCCGATTTCAAGGCCTTGAAAAGCCTTGAATTTAACCTATTTTGGGTAATTAATCTTGAAATGTCTTGAATTCTATTAAACTGTCCCCACTGATATAAATTAGTCCGAAATAGCCATTTGCCACTGGTCTCTTTCTTCTGAAGTCCAAATGAAAATACTCTGGAATTCCTATTGAAAGGGCTTGAAATAGCCTTGAATTCCATATCTTCACATCTGTACGAACCCTGACATTGCCATGGTAACAATTATTTAGTCAACTTTTGTGGTTGGCCTTTTCTTGTAAATGTGTGTGCATGTTTTTTGATTATTTATATTAATAACACTGATATATATAATCTTACATGAGTACTTTTTAGATTGCTAGATGTTTAGATTGCTATTGTAAAAATAAAGTTTAAGCATTTAACATTAAATAAAAAGTAAGTAAATATATTTTTCTTCTCAAATAATTACATATATATTTTTAGTTTAAAATTGTTATAACTGTTAAGCACTAAGTATGTGTTTCTTTTTAAGGTTACCACCTGGAAATGGTGAGATTTTGAATGTGTTAATCTGTAATTATTAAGCAAGACCAGAAAGTAATATTTATTTATGATCATATTTCTGCTAGGTTAAGATGGCGTCCAAGAAGAAGACTACATTGTCCATGTTGTTCACACCCTTTAAGTAAGTGTAGATAATAATAATAATAATAATAATAATAATAATAATAATGACAGTAGCAGTATTGCTAATATTTATGTATTAGTATTAGATGCGGTCTGCCTCCAAACCTATATCAAATGTGTCTTTATCGCTTCAGATAATTATCCCTACATATTTACCAGGATAATATTCCATGTGCTCATTTATTGATATCTTTGGAATGTTGGTTTAAAATTTCTCTTTCGATAAAGACATCTCAATGTTATATTTAGTCGATTTAAAGGAAATTAAAATTCTTGGAAAAGGAAATGGTTTCTTTGGGGATCTTTGGGTATAGAAAATGACAAAAACATTCAAAAATGTACATTCTATAATATTTTGTTTTGTTTATCTCAGTGCCAATTGATTGGTAGTTGGTTGTTGGTACTGCATAAATTTAATTTTAAAAAAAGAAAAAGCATTTGCAAATAATGTCTAGGGCAGCACGCTCATTATGGTACTTCCTATGGGACTTTTGGTATGCAGGTATTGCAACACCTCAGGGACTTTGACGCCCCTGCCCTGCAGAGTTGTAAACCAATGCCTTGTGGTACAGGTTCTTGACAGAACCGAAGGCTAAGGGAGCAAACCCTAAACAGAAAACCATGTCACTGTGGCAGCATTAAGGGCGGTTGATGTATGGAACTCCCAACATCTCCCTACCAGCCACTGCAGGGACAAATAGTTTTGCGCCTGTCTTGACATGTTCTTGCTGGTGTGAAACCTCTATTTGCTCCCCGAGAGAGTGCCGCTGGTAACTTGCAAAAGCCAGCAGCACTTCCAACACTTTTGCAAGCAGCTTTCATGAAATGTTGGAGAGCGGCGGTCAAGTCATGAAAGCAGTCTTTGTCACATCGCGACTGACAGCATGATGATATGGGACTTCCTATGGGACATTTATGTGTTAAACCCCATACTTATCTTTGTATTACATTTACAACAAACATTCCTGAAAAAATCTGTTCTATTGTGGCATGAGTTTTCGGGACTTTGGGGAGTTTTGGGAAAACGTATGAAAATATCGGCAGCCCTATCTGTTTGTACTCTTAAAAATCAAACTACAGTAAAACCTCTCTATACCGACCCATCCCCATATCGACCACTACCCTATATCGATCGCTTTATTTAGGTCCCAACAATACCATTGTAAGGATATTCTAACTCTCTAAACCGACCACCTCCCTAAATGGACCACTTAAAGTCGGTCCCATGGTCGGTCGATTTAGAGAGGTTTCACTGTATGTTTATAATCCTTCAATGTTGATAACCCCAGGGAACTAACGCCGCTGAGACTGTCAATGAAGCTGCGTTATATCAGGCAACTAATAGACGAGGATAGGTTTCTAGAGGCAGTAAGTGCTTTCAACTATAATTTGAGTCTCAATGTTGAATAGATTGAATGTAAGTAGCTAATCTGTCAGAGCGCTGGCTTCCCATGTGGAAGGTCATCCGCGTGAATCCTGGCTGGGTCAAACAAATTACTTACATAATTGATAACTGTCGCGACCTAGCCTTGCACTCAGCGTTACTAGGATAGGGCAAGGACTCGTTTTCTAAGTATCGGGATAATGTGACTGAGTGAGATATCGGGGTCATGGTGTTGACAACCCGGTCCCCCAGTGGGTCAGCACTATAAAGTCACAAGGAATGCACACCCTCACAAGTCGCTATCTATCTTGATATGACTAGATCTTTCTTGGATGTAAAACTACCAACAAAGAAACCATTAGTGAATAATTGAAAAAAATTTAAAGACGGATTTGTATTTGTACAGCTGCAGTAAAGCTCTTCTTACCAACACCTCTCTTCTTAGTCCTACTCTTTCTTGCCCAGGCAAGTTCCTCAGACAAGTTGCCCAAGCATGGAATAACCTAGAGTATATATCTTTAGTACCCGCTTGGATAGCCAGTTTTCAAATTTAGCAATCACAGACTATAACATCTTTTTAAAAGAACTGCTCGCCGTGTTTCCTGTCCTTGCACACGACCTTCCGCTAACCTTGACCTCTGACCTTCTTCGCCCAGATTGGACAAGCTCAGCACCTGATTCGACTGTCGCTAGAGGGCCTCAATTACTACCACAACTACGACCGGGTGTTTCTTGGGTAGGTGTCACCTTTCATTGTCACAGAATAAGGAATGTGGCAGCTACATTTCAACCCGGGCCCATAGAAAGGAACTAACCCCCACCATACGTAAGGTTACACAATCCGACTGTTTTGAGTTTCAAACTCAATATACAGCAAAACCTCTCTAAATCGACCGACCTTGAGACATTCTCTGTGGCTGAGTGGTTAGAGTGTCTGACTTTTTTCTGGTCAGACTCCTAATCTGAAGGTCGGTGGTTCGATTCCCCGTGCCCCCACCTCTGCCAATTTGGATTTCCACAGCTGTGGATAACTTACAGCATCATCAAAGGCCAGTTGCTCTCATACCATGTCTATGTGGTGTGTGAGGTTAAAAATCCCTTGGGTCGGTAAAAGTGTAGGCTCAGGCTTTCTATCGCCAAACTTCTAATGGTGAAAACAAGTCTATTCAGACTTATCCATGATAGGCAGTATAAATCTTCAAGAAAAAAAACACTTTAAGTGGTCCATTTAGGGAGGTGGTCGGTTTAGGTGGTTACAATGGCATTGTTGGGACCCAAATAAAATGATCGATATAGGGGAGTGGTCGATCTGTGGAGGTGGTCGGTTAGAGAGCACTGTATTAGGGTGATCATTGAGATGCACAGTCCGACAAAAGCATAAACTATTCAATACCAAAGCACATATCTAAATTTGATGCTGAATATCCAAATTAGCCACTCGTGCATTTGTTGCTGCGTAGAAGGGGTTACTAAGTCAATTTTGTTGAACCTGTTACTACTGTTGAAGTTTATGGTGTCAGAATTTCGACGTGCACACCAAAAGTAATTTGGTATGTTTTAACTTCAAGTATATACAAAGTTTGCCATTTATAATCAAATGGTTTACATTTGGGTTCACCGGGTGAACAGTTTGCATCCTCCAAATGTGTTTGGAACCACAGAGTGATCATTGTGTTTGGGTTCACAAGATAAATTTGGTTTAACCGGATGAACATTTACATTCCTCGAAATGTGTTTGCACACACAGAATGAGCATTGCATTTGGCTTTACCAGGTGAACAGTTTACATTCCCCAAAATGTGTTTCCCCTACAGAGCGAGCATTGCGTTTGGCTTCACCAGGTGAACAGTTTACATTCCCCAAAATGTGTTTCCCTCTACAGAGCGAGCATTGCGTTTGGCTTCAGTCTGTGAACAGTTTACATTCCCCAACATGTGTTTCCCCTACAGAGTGAGCATTGCGTTTAGCTTCACTGGGTGGAACAGTTTACATTCCCCAACATGTGTTTCCCTCTACAGAGTGAGCATTGCGTTTGGCTTCAGTCTGTGAACAGTTTACATTCCCCAACATGTTTTTCCCTCTACAGAGTGAGCATTGCGTTTGGCTTCAGTCTGTGAACAGTTTACATTCCCCAACATGTTTTTCCCTCTACAGAGCGAGCTTTGCGTTTGGCTTCACCGAGTGAACAACTGACATTTCCCAACACACGTTTTCCCCTACAGAGCAAGCATTGCGTTTGGCTTCACCGGGTGGATGGCTTACATTGCCGTGCTGATGTTTGAGCGCCACACTGACCTTGTTCGCCCCCGACCTGACGTAACCTTCACCTACAACCGCTACATACAGACGGAGAAGGGCATCAGGCTCGGCTTCAGCGTGCTCGGAGGCATCGCAGTGTTCCTACTCTACGGTAAGTGCTCTAGTAATGGAGGTCTCTATCATACAATTCATAGATAACAGACGGAAAGCGGTGAGAGGACCATGATCTGAGGTGGTCATTGTTAATTACTTATATTAGCTTTGTGTGTTATTGTTTGTGTGTGTTGGTATGTGTGTGTGGGGGGGGGGGCGTCTACAGGTGTGTTTGGGTGGGTGGCGGGAAGGGCGGGTTGTGGGATCTGGTAACAGGTTTGGCTTCCTAGTATGCTACTCATAATTTGTGTGTCAAGTTATTTCATAAAACAGTAATCTGTGGGTCATTTTATTACTTTAAATGTCAGTAATGTCACTGGTTTGAGAGTATATTTTCTTTTGTGATAAAAATAGACACGGTGGGGTGTATATATAAATTTGTGTATATATACATTTATATGTGTGTGTGTGTATATATATGTGTGTATAGTGATGATGATGTGGGGATTATGATACTGGTGTAGTGATGATAGTAGTAGAGGTGGTGGTGTGGTTGGTTGTTGGAGTTTTATGTCCTGGCAACATCTATGGTCATATCAGGATGGGTACCGACTTGTGACAGTGTACACTCATGGCGACTTTATAGCACTGCCCCACTGGGAGACCAGGCTTCCAGCACCATGACCTCATATCCCACTCAGTCACATTATCCTGACACTGAGCCAACCAGTCCTTGCCCTATCCTAATAATGCCGAGCACCTGGCTAGGAAGCGACAAGTATAATTTTTTAAGTTATTGGTTTGACTCAACCGGGGTTCAAACCCGTGGGGCCTTTACATTATATGTGAAGGCGATGGTTGAATAAAAAAACAAGCAATTCTCGCCGTGAATATGGGCTATGCTGCCGATACGGCATCAAGAAACCACCAATCAATCAATCAATAAATCAATACACTGCAAACATCTGACCTTTTTATTAAAGTAAAACAAGAACACATTTTAGCCTTTTTGAGGGCAGCTTGTTTGTACCTCCTCAGATAGCTTATTAAATAAATTCTATCAATGAATAATACTTTCATCTAGATTTTGTATTTACCATAACCAGAAATTATATGATTGTGAGTTTTACAATTCATGAGTGTCTATTGACACAAAATTGAGTGTATGCGTTTACATGTAAAAGCAATGGTTTGAATTAAAAACAAACAGTTCTCGCTGTGAATATGGCCTATGCTGCCGACACGGCGTAAAGCAACCACCAAATGACCAATCAAGCAATCAAACTCGTCGGATTGAATCCCAGGATGTACCAAAAGAGCTTGTGGTGTCACTATATTGACAAAATAGGTGTGACCTGGCAAATTCATTCTGAACTATTATGCTAAATCATTGCAATGATATACTACAATATCCCACTGTTTGTTTGTTACAGTCCAGTCGTTACAGTGGACCTATTACGTGTACTGTATGATACCTGTCGTACTGTGGCATGCAGTATTTCAAAAGTGAGTATATTTCCGTGTATTTATGTTCAAATATAATACTGAATCGCACTTAATACGAGTGTCTCTTTTGTCACGGTACGCCATTTTTTATATTTTTAAGAATATTTTACAAATCGAATCTTCCCGAAAAAGCAGACAGCTTCTCATACATAGCCTTGGCACTCGTTGCCAGAGAACCGTGGATAATTTACTGGAAGTCAGATTCGTTTTCTTTTTTACTTTCGATTAAGGGTGAATTTCATTCAGCATCAATAAAATAAACCAGACGGGATGGCCGAATGAGTTAGAGCGCCCGTCTCCTGTGCTGGTAGATTGTGGGTTCGAACCCTGGTCGAGTCAAACCAATGACTTAAAAATTGATACTTGTCGCTTCTTAGCCAGGCGCTCGGCTATATTAGGACAGGGCAAGGACTGGTGTGCTCAGTGTCAGAATAATGTGATTGAGTGGGATACCAGGTCATGGTGCTGGCGGCCTGGTTTTCCAGTAGGACAGCACAATAAAGTCGCCATGAGTGCACACTGTCACAATCCGGTACCCGTCCTGATATGACCTTAGATGTTGCTAGGACATAAAACAACAACAAAACAAAATCAATAAAATCGTAACTAGATTTGATTGATAAAACATAGCCGTCGATTTCCGCTTTTTAACAAATTATTTCTTTTATCCGCGATCACTTTCATCGCTGACATCCATTCAGCAGTTCCACATAATTAATTCCCAATTATTATTTTGTTGTTAGAGGTGGCTTTCATCCCTGATCAATACAAATATTAAATCGCTATTTTTGTAATGATTTAAAAAAAAGAAAGATAATTTCTCAATACAAGTGTGTAATTTTTTTTAATTGTGTGTGCCATTTCCAGGTTAGTGGTGGCTTTCATCCTTGGTCAATACAAATATTTAATAGCTATTTTGTTAATGGTTCTTTTGTTTGTTAATAATTTCACAATACAAGTGTGTGATTTTTTTATTTGACGTGCCCTTTGCAGGTTCCGTGTGGTTATCTCCGTCTGGCACTATGTACACGACCACGGCCTGCTCCTGAAGGCGGTCGGCACGCTCGGCCTCGGCATCTTCGGGCTGGAAATCATCGTGAGTTACTCACAGCCTCGGTCGGGCGTGGTTTCGCGGCACCCCACGCCTCAGGGCTTCGCGCGGTGCCACGAAACCAGAAGTCCAAGCATTTGCAGATTATCACGGGATTTCAGAACCACACGTGGCGAGCATAACTTGGCCTCACGTGGTTTCGCGACGCCTCACAGCCTCGCGGGGTGCCATGAAAGTGGAAGTCCAAACATTTGTTGATTATCACGCGATTTCAGAAGGTCACGTGACGACTATGAATTGGCCTGACGTAGTTTCACGGCACCCCACGCCTCATCGCCTCGCGGGGTGCCACGAAACCGGAAGTCCAGACATTTGTAGATTATCACGCGATTTCACGAGGTCACGTGACCACTATGACTTACTTTAGGCCCTCAGTGCAAGCTCACTTTTAGATTTCACCCAGGTTTCCTCTATGTCTCACTGTTGGCACTGCCCGCACTGGATGGGCTAGGCTGTACAGTGTCTGCTTCACGTGGGTTTGATCCCTGAGATATTAATATATCCTGGCACTGTGGGATAGGACATGGACTGGTTGGCTTCAGTTATAGGGATCATGTGACTGAGTGGGATATCAGGTTATGTTGCCGGTGACCCAGTATCTAAGCGAGACAATTTAAGAAAGCTGCCAGGGGTGCCCACTCTTTAAAAAAATTTGAAATGATGGTAAATATTTATTTTAATTCAGCGCAGAGACCCTGTACTGGTCTTTCGCCATATATTTGTTTCAGTTCAAGGAAAGAAAGCCGGTTAGGACATAGCTACCGTATTACCTGCCCTGTAACATGTAATACAATTAAAAGTTATTCAGTAAGCCTCAACCTAGGTAGTTTCTTTATATTTAGGTAATGTAACATACAATGTAACATGTAACACAGTTTAAATCATTAAGTAAGCCTCTATCTAGGTACTTTCTTTACATTTAGTTAATGTAATATATTTAGTAAAATTTAGCACAATTAAAAGTCATTAAGTAACCCCCAACCTAGCTCCTTTAAAAAATGTATTTATGTAATCTATTATATAATGGAACCCATGATGAAACACATAATGCCATGAAGCGTCATCATGTGAGAGATAAGACTTAACTCATATCAAGTCGCGAAACTATATTCTTTACCATTAAGACATTAGTTTCTTCTTCTGACAGTGACTGACAGTGACTCAGCACTTGTGGTATTGGCAGTACGCATGCACAACTTGTGTCTTCTGCTTCCTGTAGGTGCTGAGCTTCCGGATGCGTGAGCTGCTGTCGGTGGGACTGGTGGTCATCTCGGTGTGGCCCTTTGGTACCAGGCTCAGAGAGTCCTATAAAGTAGGTCACAGCAGGCGAACCTCCTTAACACACCCTCACCCGGCAGCAAACACTGCTCTAATTCGCTACACTCTGCCCGTTTTAACTGAATGCTGCGAACGATATGAATTGGGTTATTGCGACATATGTCGTTGGGCGTGATCGACTGGGCGCTCAGTTTCATACTTGTCGAATCAATGTCACAAATTTATGTTCGACTGGTATCCGGAATTGGAGAGGCGTGGAGTTTGGCAAGTCCCGGGTGGGGATGCACATGCATGTGGTTCGGTCTTTGACCCCCTGCCAACTCAAGCCAATGACATACAAAATATATGCTTATCACCACCTAGCCTGGCACTCAGCATTAAAAGGATAGGGCGACGACTGGTTTACTCAATATTTGGATAATGTGACTGAGTTGGATATCAGGTCATAATGCCGGCAGCCTGATTTCTCAGTGAATCAGCACTATGAAGTTGCCATGAGTGCACTCTGTCACAAGTTGGTACCCGTTCTGATATGACCATAGATGTTTCCAGGGCATAAAACCCCAACAAACTGAGTGGGATATCGGGTCATAGTGCCGGTAACACACTCTTTCATTGAAGTCTGATAGTCGCCAGGTGTGCACACTCCACAAGTCTGTACCCATACTGAGATGTTGCTCGGACGTAAAACCCCCCAACACGCCATTTCTGTATGTCAGGTGAAAATATTCCTTGCCTCAATACCGTACTGTTGGACATCACTGACATTTCTTACACCTTGTGCTACTTCCTTGCAGGAATCCGACCAGGTAGTAGTGGTACTATATGCATGACGTCACTATTCTAGTCTTGTTTTGTTTAACCTGTATGTGTATTCATCACTGCTACCATATTCTCCGTCTCCCGTGTTGGTAGACCATGGGATCGTGGGTTAGAAACGTGGTCGAGTCAAACCAATGACTTTAAAATTGATACTTGTCGCTTCCTAGCCAGGCACTCGGCATTATTAGGATAGGGCAAGGACTGGTTGGCTCAGTGTCAGGATAATGTGACTGAGTGGGATATCAGGTCACGGTGCTGGCAGCCTGGTCTTCCAGTGGGGCAGCGCTATAAAGTTGCCATGAGTGCGCACTGTCACAAGTCGGTACCTGTCCTGATATGACCTTATATGTTGCTAGGATGGAAAACTACAAACAAACAAGCTACCCATATTCACAGATTGCACATAAGGGGGCCCTCACGGGTGAACGGGCATAAAACACCATTCACAGACCTTCAGTGTCTACAGCCCGTCCTGATATGACCGGAGATGCAAATTTGATCCCACAGAAACTGAAATGCCACTTATCGATTTTACATATAGAAATATGAACTATCTGTACTCTTTAAAGTTTTAAGATCAAGTTGTGAATGTGTCATGGTTTTATTGTCCAGCACCCTAGAACGGTTCCTGCTAGTGCTAGTGAAGGCGCTATATTTAATTTACATTATTTATATTTATTATTATTCCTAGTAGTAGTGAATGTATATTAGTATTAGTAATAGTAGTAGTAATAATAATAGTACTAATTATAGTATTATTGATAGTAGTAGTATTAGAAAACAAAAAAAAAGGAAGTGATTTATTGAACCCATAACTCACCCCGATTATTATGCACATTCATATACTCAATGATTCATTTACTCTTGCTTCATGAGTGTCTATTGAATCAAGTCCTACTTTTATGGTTTTCACGCATAGATTTATATTATCCACACGCATGCGTGTCATTTAGTGGATTAAATGTGCAGTTTTATATAGGGTGGTGTGCATAATTATGAGACAAGAAGAGAGTGGAAACCTTTTAAAGATATAGTTTTTTTGTGCTTAATTTTATTTTTTATTTTTTATTGATAATACTGTGTTACCTTATTGAGCATTTCACACATTGCGTTACATGTGAGTAAAAGAAACCCAAAGGCGATAAATGAAAGTCATGTGCTTTGTAGGCATCGGAGTCATTTCCTCTCTCAGTTTGACTTGTTTTCTATGGTTTGTTGTAGTGGCGTAATTATAGAAAGTTTGTTTTAATTAACGACGCCTCTAGAGCATATTGCTTTTTTCATCGGCTATTGGACGTCAAGGTGTAATTATAGATGCTGCTATAGACCATGGCTTGCTCATTGGCTAGGTGTACTGGCCAGCCAGCCAGTTCTCTGCTATCACTGAACTTGCTCACTCACTGGCTTGTATGCTCTATCGGACGAGTATTGACTAGCTGCCGTGTAAGGGAGAACCCGCCCTGACCCTCTCAGGTTGTACCAGACGGGATGGCTGAATGAGTTGAGCGTCTGTCTCCCGTTTTGGTAGATGGTGAGATTCGAACCTATCGGTTTGAGACCCGCCGAGTCAAACCAATGACTTAGAAATTGATACTTGTTGCTTCCTAGCCAGGCACTCGGCATTATTAGGATAGGGCAAGGATTTGTTTGCTCGGTGTCAGGATAATGTGACTGAGTGGGATATCAGGTCATGGTGTGGACGGCCTGGTCTCCCAGTGGGGCAGTGCTATAAAGTTGCCATGAGTGCATGCTGTCACAAGTCGGTACACGTCCTGATATGACCTTAGATGTTGACAGGACGTAAAACTCCAACTAGCCAACCTGTCAGGTTGCCATGGAAACTAAGGTCAGGGAGTGAGGTTGTCTCATGCTAAGGTTAATTGAATGAATGTCAATTAATATTCCTTCCATTTTTTTCCCTTTCTTTCTCTTTTTTCTTCCTTTTTTCCTTTGTTTCTTCGTTCTTTTAAAAATTGTCATTCTGCATTTAGTGTTTTAATCATTTGAATCACATGTTTACAATGCTGAGGCGCAGGTCTTCCTATTTTTGGTGGCAAATACAGTTCGGTAACAAATCAGTAGAATGTGCATACACACAAAAGAAAACTCAAAATAAAATTGTCTGTTGAAAATATTCTTTAATCATGACAATTTAGGTTTATTGACTAAGAAAATAAAAGCGGGTGTTTAAATAATGGAGATGGAATTACAATCTCGATCATTATAAGCTTTTGAAAATTATCCACAAAATAGTTGCTCGATTGGTGAGATGTGTGTGGAAGTTATAAACGTGCTTTATTCAATCTTTGCATTTCATGCGAATACAGATGTGTTTTATCCCATTTTATCCTGAAGCTACTACAGACGAGCCGCAGCGAAGGATTTAAGAATTTCTTTTCTGATAAAAAGATAGGGTGTTAGTTGAAATTGCTATAACTTCATTGTTTCCCAACCAAATTTTTAATGTGATGCATCATTATAAGGAAAATAGCTTCCAATAAGATTGTGTTATGCTAATGATGAACTGTGATCGGAATTATATTCCGGATTTAAAAAAAAGTAACTACACCTAAAATTGTGTCCTGGATAAGAGAAGATAAAGAATTCTGCAATATATATATTATACAGTGCACTTCTGATGTTGTTTCCACCGGACCGCATGGTTAAGTGGGCATGGCGCTCATTACCCATGCGGGAGATCCACAGCCGACTTAAACAAAAGACTAGAAGAAATGAATAATTGTTGCTACCGTGGCCGACTAGGATAAGGCAAGGACTGATCAGTGTTAGGATAATGTGATTGAATTGGAAGTCAGGTCGTGGTATAACTTGATCCCTAGCTTTCTGTCTGGCAGGTCATGTTAGTAGAACCCCGGCTTTCAAACCATGGCCGAGTCAAACCAATGACTTAAAAAAAAAAAAGTATACTTGTCGCTACCTGGCTTGGCACTCGGCATTACTAAGATAGGGCAATGAGCAGTGGAATGAGGAAGATCAATTGTCCGCGATTGAAATTCCTCCCTGCTAAATCAATGAATGTAGCAATATGATATCAACGGTATTGAGTATATCACAGTAGGACAGCGCTATAAAGCCACCACCAATGAATGCGCACTGTCACAACTCAGAGCCTACTCTGGTATGTCACTTGAGATGTTGATAGGATGTGAGACCCCAATAACCGCGTGTTTGTTTGGCCCGCCAGTTCGCCTGTTACGGGTGGCTCCTGTCCTGCCTCGTTCTCGGCCTGTTCCCGCTGCTGCCTGTTGTCGGCCGAGACGCCAACTACGCCCTCGTGTAGGTAACACCCCCCCCCCCCCCCCCCCCCCCCCCACACACACACACATCCGTACATTTCACTCATACCAGCTTCCACCTCCTTTGCTGTATCTTTCAAGTACACCTTATATTAAAGACCAGACGGGATGGCCGAATGAGTTAGAGCGTCCGTCTCCCATGTTGGTAGATCGTGGGGTCGTGTGTTCGAACCCTGGTCGAGTCAAACCAATGACTTTAAAATTGATGCTTGTTGCTTCCTAGCCTGGCGCTCGTCATTATTAGGATAGGACAAGGACTGGTTGGCCCAGTGTCAGGATAATCTGACTGAGTGGGATATCAGGTCATTGTGCTGGTGGCCTGGTATTCCAGTGGGGGAGCACTATAAAGTCGCCATGAGTGCGCACTGTCACAAGTCGGTACCCGTCCTGATATGACCTTAGATATTGCGAGGATGTAAAACTCCAACAACCAACAAACCATCCACACACATCTGCATTTCACCCGTACAAGCGTCCACCTCCTTTACAGTGTCTTTCAGGTACACCTTATATTTAAAGCTGCACAGTCCAATAAAAGCAGACCATTTCGTAAACTTACTGGACGCGGTAGTCAGATTGATAGAGTGCAAGCTTCCCGTGTGGAAAGTTGGGAGTTGAAATCTTGGTCGAATCAAACCAATGACTTAAAAATTGATAATTGTCGCTTCCTAGCCTGGCGCTTTGCATTATTAGGATCGGGCAAGGACTGGTTGGCTCAGTGTCAGGATAATGTGACTGAGTGGGATATCAGGTCATGGTGCTGGCAGCCTCATCTCCCAGTGGGGCAGCACTATGAAGTCGCCATGAGTGTGCACTGCTACAAGTCGGTGATCTTAGATATTGCGAGGGCGTAAAACTCCAACAACCAACAAACCAACCACACACACCTGCATTTCACCCGTACAAGCTTCCACCTCCTTTACAGTGTCTTTCAGGTACACCTTATATTTAAAGCTGCACAGTCCGATAAAAGCAGACCATTTCATAAACTTACCGGATGCAGTGGTCAAATTGGGAGGAGCGCTGGCGTCATGTGGAAGGTCGGGAGAGTTAAAATCCTGGTCGAGGCAAACCCATAACGTACTAAATTTATACCGGGCGCTCGGCGTTACTAGGATATGGCAAGGACTGGTTAGCTCAGTATGCCGATAATGTGACTGAGTGGGATATTGGGTCCACATGTAGAAGTGAAGTACTAATTCTTCCACCAACATGAGGAACCTCAAACTCTCTCAATGCGGCCTCTCGATAGCAGTGACCTACCTGGCCGTAATTGTCCAATAAAATGCAAAAAAACAATAATCTAACTTCATAGGTAGAATTAAACACCTCCAGCTATACAAATAAAGTTTATTCGGAATTTTAGATCATAAAAATTGAATTAAAGTACAAAATTGTTTAATGGGGTCTGAAGTTTTATGGAGAAATATCGATTTATCCCTTGTGTTGTAATTACATATGCATATTTAATTGGCCCACATTAACCACAACATTTGTTGTCTGTTTCCAGGATCGTGGCGGGTTGTCTTGTAGTTGTAGTGGGGCTAACTTGTACATTACGGTAAGTCTTTCATTAGTTTGTCAATCTAATTGGCTTCCGGGTAGTGTAAGCTTAACATTTTACCAATTAAATGATAAATCTGAAGTGTCCTGCTGGTAAGTCGAATTATGCTGTTCAAGTGTTCCGAATCTTTTGATATCCAGGAGATGTATTGGTCCAAATACATTTAGACCGAGTATTCTTAGCAGTTCTTAGTATACTACAGGTTTTTATCTTTCTTGAATATGACTATTTTGTTTAGATAAAGCAAATATCCATTTAAGCAATATGTGTGAAATGTCAGGTTAGCGGATTTTTAAATATCTGGGATAATGCAAAAGAAATAATTCATCAACCTATAATTAAGATTAAGCAGTTAATGCCATTCTTTATTCGTATAGGAGTATTAATGGGTCTGTGTTGTTCTTTATTCACATAAAATGATTAACCAGTTCATATCATTCTTTATTTGCATATGAGGATTAACCAGTCCATATCATTCTTTATTCGCATAGGAGGATTAACTTGTCCATATAATTCTTTATTCACATAGGATTAACTGCTCCATGCCGTTCTTTATTCGCATAGGCGGATTAATCGATCCATGCCATTTAAAAACCATTCATATAGGAGGATTAATTTGTCCATACCATTTTTTATTTGCATAGGTAGATTAACCGGTCTGTGTCGTTCTTTATTCACATATGATGATTAACCAGTCTGTAAGAATGAATTAGTTTTGAGTGACAAGTTGTAAATAACATTTTAACATAGCACAAATTAATAATACAGGCTAATTTGTAATATTCCCTCCTCAGGCCTGAATCACGGATCTACCTTTCTAACAAGACTGACGCCGACTTGCTGCAAGTCCGTCTTCTAACGACGTTACAGGTGAGACATTTTCTACACCTCAGACAGAAGAAAAGAAAGAAAAAAGAAGAAAAAGATTTGTGTAAAAATACCTATATACCTGTAACACTCACGGTCGGAAGACCAGTGCTACGGCACTGACAACTGTTATATTTGAATAAAATTCAGTTATCCCCCCCCCCCCCCCTAAAAAAAAAGACTAGAGTTGATTAATCTGATGTGTTTCTGTCATGGTTCTTTTTTTTAAGGTAAATATATTAGCTTGATCGGATTCATATACTTTAATTTAGTTTTAAATGATTTTTATTTTAAGGGATTAACTTAGGAAATATTCGAAGTGAAAACATGCTAAATAAATTTTGGTGTGAACATAAAAATGCTGGATATAAGTTTTGTTTACACTTTTTCGAATGTAGAACAAGAATACCAAAATACAATGAATGTTTAATAAGTGCACCAGTATTTAAGTTTGGTATGTAAGATCAAATCTCAGTAAGTGTTTTAGGCTTAGAAAATATTAAGCTTTAGTCGGATTATGTAGCATTTTTAATCATCGTTTTCTCTGCTGGTGGTGGTGGGTTCGACGCCCAACAAATCAAACCAAATACTTATAAAATTGCATCTTTGTCACTGCCTAGCCTGATAACATTTTGGTGTCTGCATGGGTCTCGCTACATATCATAAGCGATGGCCAGGGCGCCATCTGTTGGTAGCATAAGTACACTTATTCAGTAAGCCCGCCAGCTGTTGGCAGCAACTTATACATACTGCCTATAAGCTTCCATCAGCTCTACCGATTCCCGCCATCTCTTTCCAACCAGCTCTACCGATTCCCGCCATCCCTTTCCTACTAGCACTACCGATTCCTGCCATCCCTTTCCTACCAGCACTATGGATTCCTGCCATCCCTTTCCTACTAGCACTACCAATTCCCGCCATCCCTTTCCTACCAGCACTACCGATTCCCGACATTCGTTTCCAACCAACACACTCACTTCCAGCCATCCGTTTCCTAACAGGTCTACCTCCCGCCATCCCTTTCCTTGATACCGGGGAGACGACTGGTCTGATGTCCTATATAACGTACCGGGCGCGGTGGCCGAATCGGTAGAGTGCAGCCCTCCCGTGCGGGAGATCGGGAGTTCAATCCCCGGTCGAGTCAAACCAATGACATACAAATTGATACTTGTCGCTTCCTAGCTTAGCGCTCAGCATTAATAGGATAGGGCAGGGACTGGTTGGCGCAGTGTCAGGATAATGTGACTGAGTGGAATATCGGGTCATGGTGCTGGTGGCCTAATGCCTGATTTCCCCTGGGACAGCACTATAAACTCGCCGTGAGTGCGCACTCTCACAAGTCGGTACCCATCCTGATATGACCGTAGATGTTGCCAGGATGTAAAACTCCCCAACAACCAACCAACCAAACAATCTGATATAACCTTGACCTTTTGTTTGCCGGCTGTAGCTGCTGACGGCCTGCCTCTCAGTGTACCTGGTTCGGAGCACAGTGATCAGCATCAGTAACAAGCAGGGCCTGCCCTTGTACAACCAGCTCGCCAGCTGGACCATCCTAGGTGAGCCTCCTCTTTAGTCCTTTTGAAGCTGACTCAAAAGAAGCACAGATTGAATTAAAAAGCTGAATCAAGCCAACCACAGATTGAATTTTGTTATTTTGTTAAAAGCTGAATCAATCCAAGCACAAATTGAATTTAAAAACAAGCCCAACTCAAATACCCATGAGACAAGACACTTTCTCTTGCACAATCCAAACAAAAATCGCCAGTAAATCATAACAACCCCCCTTCCAAACTAAAGCGCTACAAAACACCCACTAGTGCACTGTCTCCATTTGCATTGTATCCATTTGCACTGTATCCATTTGTGCATCTAACATTAAGACTCCTTCTGTATCTTGTTATAGCCTAGTAATTAATTACGTAGTTGTAGATAACTAAATTGTATTTTATATTAATCTAGAGAGTCATGTCAAAGGTATTCCAGCAGGATTACCTTCCAGGGGGTGAAACTAGTTATTTATATATGGTAGTGAGACCTGGGCCGCATTCAGGGTACGCCTCCGAGTCGTCTCGGAGAAAAGTCACGCTAGTCTGAATGGCAAAGGGGGCAGCCATTTGCAATGGAAAAGAAGAGCTCTGATTGGCTGAAACCCCTGAATACGGCAGCCATTTTTGAGGCGCTTTTTGTTTCTACTCTGAAATGGGAGACGTCTCCGAGACGACTCGAAGGCATACCTTGAACGGAAATAAGCCAAAAGGCGTCTCCAAGACATCTCGGCGTATCCTGAACGTGGCCCAGAACTTCCTGTATGCTGTATCACACCCCGGCCTTGGCAGAAGAGCGTTGGCATAGGGGATTGGTCACCGATCACCCATTTATTATAGACCACTATATCACCACTTGTGTTGAGGTGACCAACCCTCCCCGCTAGGGCCAGGCATTAAGAGTCCGTGACACATGCCTCAGGTCATGTTATGACCATAGCGCCCGATCTCTCGGTGGGTGGGGGCGAGGCAGAAAGATTGGAACTGACGCTCTAGTGTTTGTATACATTCTTTCGATTCTGAGGTTCAAGTAGGGAGAGCCAACAAACTTAATCACAATGCTGTGCTTCAAATAATATGATTGGTTTAAAATGTATAGAACTAAATTGAATGGATGTAAGATGTGAGCCTTTCTGTTTTCAGGAATGGCTTTCGTGCTGCCAGTGCTCAGCTCAACGAAGCTCTACACCCGGCTCCTGAACATTGCCCTCGCCTTCCTGCCGCCTTATCTCCTCCTCAGCACCGCGTATCCTTACTGCTTCATTGGCTTATACAGTACAACCCCGTTAAACCAAGCTCGGTTAAACCAAATCGATCGGTTAATCCAAACTTTTTTCGGCGGCCCGGCAAAACACTACCATTTATCATATAAAAAAGTTGGTTAAACCAAAGTCGGTTAATTCAAAGTATCGGTTAATCCAAACAAAATTGTCGGCCCCAGGCCACTTCCGGTACAGTTAAACCAAACTTTCATGTGGTTTTAAGGTCATCTGAGACTTTTTTATATGATACATGGTATTATTTTGCCAGGTCGCCCAAAAAAGTTTGGATTAACCGATCGTTTGATTTAACCGAGGTTAGTTTACTGGGGTTAAACTGTATATACATAAAAAACAATAATCATAGTGTCCACATACATTGTACATTCATAATGCACTCCCGTTTTTGCCAAAGCCAAGTCAAAGTCAAAGCTTAGTTAAAACAATGATCGGTTAATCCAAACAAATGTCTTGGGTCCCTTCAAGTTTGGTTTAACGGGGTTATACTGTAATAGGCAAAGCAGAAATTATTCTCCTACAATCACAGTAACATGCATCATCAGTTATCATCCAACAGATGGTCTCAGCAACTTAGCAGGTTGAGTCTCCAGTCTAGCCTTAAACATCCACATTTCGGCTCACTGTGAGCAGGACCCTAGTGTTAAAGTTGCATAGTCTGATAGCTTTAAGTTTCTGCCATTTAAAAAAAGATAAATACAGTAAAACTTCTCTAACTGTCCACCTCCACAAATCGACCACTCCCCCCATATCAATTGCCTTATTTGGATCCTAAATGATCGCCCTACAATACCATTGTAACGATTTAAAAAAACTCCCTAAACCGACCTCCTTAAATGGACCATTTAAAGTCGGTCCCATGGTCTGTCGATTTAGAGAGGTTTTACAGTATTTTAAATTAAAACGAAGGAGATTATAATGATCAACCTAATATAATTATGTAAAGAAAAGAATGCCTCTTCTTTGGCCACCTCGTTTTCTTCCCCCTTTCACTGTGCCTTGCAAGGTGGTTTTGACCAAACCTGATGAACAGGAAATATGATGACACCGCTGCAGTTATGATTAGCACCTATCTTAACCTGGACTGTACGCGGGGGCCCAATCAATTGAGCACAGGCTTCCCATGCGGAAGGTCGGAGTTCAAATCCTGGCTGAGTCAAACCAAAGACTTATAAAATTGATACTTGTTGCTTCCTAGCCTGGTGCACGGCATTAATAGGATACGGCAAGTACTGGTTCGCACAGTATCAGGATAATGTGACTGAGTGGGATATCAGGCCCTGGTGCCAGTGACCTGATTTCCCAGTGGGGCGGCACTATAAAGTTGCCATGAGTGCGCACTGTCACAAGTCAGTACCCGTCTTGATATGACCTTAGATGTTGCCAGGACATAAAACTCCAACAACCAACCAACGAACGTCTTCCTCCCCCCCTCCCCATCACTGCCTTGCAGGTTGTTTTGAACAAACCTGATAAACAGGAAACATGACGATACCACCACAGTTAATGGTTAGTACCTACCTTAACCTGGTGAGTCACGAGAGCCTGTTTGTGCTCGCCCTGTGCACGCTGCTCTTCTGCTGGCTACAGTTGGAGCACCGCCTCAACCGTCAGAAGCCCACCAGGGTGAGAACAGGATCCCAGTCTTCTCAAGTAGTTATCACACTGAATCTGAGACAATTAAAGCGCTGACAGTAGTGTTACTAACACCAGTAATGTTAGTGTTCTTAATATTATAAATGTTCTTAATATTACCAATGTTCTCAATATTATCAATGTTCTCAATATTATAAGTGTTCTCAGTATAAGTATTCTCAATATTATTACTGTTCTTAATATTATAAGTGTTCTCAGTATTTTCAATGTTATTACCGTTCTTAATATTATCAATGTTCTCAATATTATCAATATTATAAGTGTTCTCAATATTATAAGTATTCTCAATATTATTACTGTTCTTAATATCATCAATGTTCTCAATATTATTATTATTTTCAATATTATTAATGTTCTTAATATTATTATCAATATTCTTAATATGATCAATGTTTTAAAATTATAAGTGATGTAACATGTATTAATATTCTAACTGGTAAATAATATTATAAATGGTATTAATATGACCAATTTATGAATATTACCAATATTATTAATAGCAATGTATTACTATTATCAATATTATCACTATTATTAATGTTATTAACATCATAGGTGTTATTAACATTTATGTTGTTATTAATATTATTTATAATATCAATGTTATTTATATTATCAGTGCTATCAATATTAATACAAGTAATTATGTAACTGGTCTTTCTTTATTAATTAATTTCTGCAACAATGTTGTTCTTATTTCAGATTAATGGTCATGACCTTGGTTTATTGTAGTTGACTGACCTTGACTTTGCGGGCGGCTTCATCGGACATGTACAACGCCACCTAGTGTTAGCTGATGCCAGGATCGCCTTTTTCTTTGTATCCTTTTACCAAACAAGATAACTACCAGGTCACCTTTCTTTTAAAATGTCACGTACCTGATAACCTTTAAGGACAATTAAAATTTACCTGATGCATGGAATAGCAATGACCATCATATGTCAAATTTATTTTTATATCAATTCTTTGTTGACCATGCACAAACCGCTCCGTCTCACACTCCACCCCCAGCCCCCCCGCCCCCCCAAAAAGACCGAACAAAAACAAGGGACAAGTCTGGAGAGAAAACCCACCTTGACTCTGAACTAGATATTTTTCCTCATATTGGCATTCTTTGGAACGGGAAACATTGCTAGTATTAACAGGTGAGTAATAGTAAGTTTACATATATATAAGGTTGACGGAAACAAGCTGAACTCTGTTCCGGAATTCACCTATCTCGGATGCACAATATCAAGTGATGGACGCATTGATGCTGAGATACAGAGGAGGATGGCCAAGGCTAGCGCATCTTTCGGCCGACTACGCCAGAGACTCTGGAACAACCACCATGTGTCCATTCGGGTCAAAGGTAAGATCTACCGCGCAATCGTGCTATCCACCCTACTATACGGAGCCGAGGCCTGGACAGCGTACAGACAGCAGGTGAAAAAGCTGCATGCCTTCATGATGCGACATCTGCGTTCAATCATGAGGCTAACCTGGAAGGACAAAGTGACGAATAAGGAAATACTCGAACGGATGGGGCTACCCTCTATGGAAGATCTTCTGATCAAAAAGAATCTCCGGTGGACTGGACACCTCATGAGGATGTCATCAGACAGGCTACCAAAGCAGATCCTCTATTCTCAACTGTCTTTTGGCTACAGAAAGAGAGGGCGCCCCCGTCTCCGGTTCAAAGATACCATCAAGAGAAACCTGAAGCTGAGAGACATTAAGACCGACTCATGGACACAACTCTCACAGCAGAGAGCTAAATGGAGAGCGGCAGTCAAGTAATGAAAGCAGTCTTTGTCGCATCGCGACCGACAGCATGATGATGATGACATATATATGAGGTCAGGACATACTGCATTTTGTGATTGACTGAAGCTTTGGATTTGTGTTTTTTTGTTTAAGATTCTCATGCAGACTAATTACCAATATGTATAGTTAATTTTTATATATTATCTATAATTATATATATTTTGTTCTATATATTGTGTGTATATTCAAGTATATAATAATATATATTGTGTGAAGATTCCGAATTGTAAAACTTTAGTTAAACCTTTGTGATTAGTGAGGTTATTTGTTGACAGGTGGTGCCACCTTATTCTTTATTCATATAAAACATTATACTAAATAGATGTATACATAGATATCTATGTATATATAAATAGGTATATACTAAATGTACATATATATATATGTAATGGATAAGCATTATATAGGTATAGTTAATTGGAAGCTTTCACTCCTTATTAAATCCTAAGTCATCTACTGGACTGCTCTTACTGTTCATCGACTATGCAACCGGGGCTGATTGTGGCACCCCCTGTCTGCAAACGCGGTAACTTGTCTGGCCACCCTCAGTCACTCTGCATGTGATAGGTGTAAACTAAGTCACTTTAAACTTGTGTATTGCTGCTTACACAGGCCCCATAGCCTTTTGAGAAGTGTGCCGCAACCTGGTGTAGCGTTCTCTGTTGTTTCCACTAGTTTTGACCTGGCCTCCGTCTACTGCTTCCTGACGGTGTTCAACCCATTCGCTATGGGCGCCTTAATGATGTGGAAGGTAGGCTTTAGGGCAGTCACATGCCCAGTATTGTGCATATCTTGTATATAATCCTCAGATGCGAGTGATGTTTTCCGGGTATACAGGTACCGGTGAGCGCCGGAGGTGGCGCCACCAGTCATGACACATGAAGGAGGCAGTACAGTGTATAGTGTAATAATAATAATAATAATAATGAAATAATTCTCTTGCATGCCTTTATACTCGCCTAATGCGTTATATACATCACATATATATATATGCTGAAAAACCATTATTCGAGTATAATAAGCGGGAAGATCTGATCTACTCCCAAGCCACTAAATCATCAGCTGGTTACCTCTACTCATTAGGTCATCTACTGGTACCACCTGACCTCCCCACGTGGCGCAACCTACTTGCCCACGCCTCAGCGGCCATTATGCTACCTCACTGTACCGTTGATAATTTTGAAACCCATTAACGACAAAATTGTTTTTAGTATCCATATTATATACAAAATTCATTTGCCCCATTTCAGGGCACTGAAAAGCCTTGAATTTAACGTATTTTGGGTTATTAGTCTTGAAAAGCGTAATTCCATTAAGCTGTCCCCACATTAGTCTGCAATTTCTATTTGCGATGGTTGTTTTTTCCTGAAATCTAAATGAAAATAATCTTGAATTCCTATAAAAAACATCATTGATAAGCCATGAATTCGATATTTTTACATGTGTATGGACCCTGTATATAGATTTTCTGTTTAAACAAATTGAGATTGAGATATTTAGGAGTTGTCTCCAGACTGAACGGGATGGCTGATTCTATAAAAGCACTGGCTGGCTTCCCATGTGGAAGGTCTTGTGTGTTCGAAACCTTGCAGAGGGAAACACCAATGACCTACAAACTGGATACTTGTCACTACCTAGCCTGACGCTCAACAGTGAAGACCGGTGGTACGGAATAGGAGAAATGATGTATGAATAACATCTATTTGCCACCAAAACAAAATCCACTGTGCTGAACTGCGCATCACATGGTGTGGCGCTCTATCTGTATTACTGTTAGTCACCCTGTATCCCGGTAGATTGTGGGATTCAAACCCATGGGTTCAAACCCTGGTCGAGTCAAACCAATGACTTAAAAATTTATACTTGTTGCTTCCTAGCCAGGCGCTCAGCATTATTAGGGTAGGGCAAGGACTTGTTGGCTCAGTGTCAGGATAATGTGACTGAGTGGGATATCAGGTCATAGTGCTGGTGGACTGATCTCCCAGTGGGGCAGCACTATAAAGTCGCCATGAGTGTGGACTGTCACAAGTCAGTACCTGTCTTGATATGACCTTAGATGTTGCCAGGATGTAAACCTGCAACAATCAACCACCTCTAACTGTGTTACTTATCTTATCTCTACACTCTCCCCCCAGATCCTTATCCCATTCCTGTTCGTCTCCGTCATCTTCACCGCCATCCACCTGTCGGTCAATGTTCCGACACACAGCCTCATGCTCATCGTCACCCTCATGTCAGACTTCATGGCACTGGTCAGTTTTATTTTCGCATAATAATAACAATAATAATAATAAATTATATTAATTTAAAAAAGGAAACAGTTAATTTTAAAAAAGAAGTAAATTTAATAGAGCACCCTCATTGGCAGGAGTCATCTTAATGTACTTTACCGTAAAACCATATGACATAATTATGACTTCGCTAAAGAAAAAGTTGAAGGATGGGTGCATTCCATTTACCAGAAAAAAAGCAACCTTAAAGCTGCATAGTCCGATGAAAGCATTAAACTTTCGAAACCAAAACATTTCCAACTTAGATAATTGTGCATGTATTAAGCATTTGTTGATACATAGAAGGAATGCTTAGTCAATTTAATGGAACCTGCTACTGCTAAGGCCTATGCTGTCAGGATTTTGAAGTGCTTGCCAAAATCAATTTAGCAAATATATCCAAAGTTAGCCATTTAAAATAAAAGCTACTTCAAACTGAAGTGATGTAGATTATTATAATCGATTTAATATATTTATCTAAAAGAACTGGCAGACACGCCAAAGTATTGGACTATACATCTTTGCAAGTGAATCTTGAGGACAGATTAAAATTGCTTTGATTTAGAGATCTCTGATAATAAGAATATTGCCTCTTTAGCACTTCTTCATGGTGCGTGATTTCGGGTCCTGCTTCCATTTTAGTCAAAAAACACTAAATTTAGAAGAATTTGAATCTAAACTGTGGCCTGACGTTGCCTCTTTAGCACTTCTTCATGGTGCGTGATTACAGGTCCTTGTTCCATTTTAGTCAAAAAACACTAAATTTAGAAGAATTTGAATCTAAACTGTGGCCTGACGTTGCCTCTTTAGCACTTCATGGTGCGTGATTACAGGTCCTTGTTCCATTTTAGTCAAAAAACACTAAATTTAGAAGAATTTGAATCTGAACTGTGGCCTGACGTTGCCTCTTTAGCACTTCTTCTTGGTGCGTGATTACAGGTCCTTGTTCCATTTTAGGCATAAAACACAAAATTTAGAAGAATTTGAATCTGAACTGTGGCCTGACGTTGCCTCTTTAGCACTTCTTCTTGGTGCGTGATTACAAGTCCTGGTTCCATTTTAGGCATAAAACTCTAAATTCAGAAGAATTTGAATCTGAACTGTGGCCTGACGTTGCCTCTTTAGCACTTCTTCATGGTGCGTGATTACAAGTCCTGGTTCCATTTTAGGCATAAAACTCTAAATTCAGAAGAATTTGAATCTGAACTGTGGCCTGATGTTGCCTCTTTAGCACTTCTTCTTCATGGTGCGTGATTACGGATCCTGGCTGGACATCGGGACGTCCATCAGCCACTACGTCATTGTCATGTCCACCATCTGCTTCACGCTGATTCTCCTCGTCATCTCCAAGATCTTCACTAACGTGTCGCTACGCGTCATCAAGCACAAGATGCACTGAACTGGTCTCAAGCAACGTATCGCTATGCGTCATTAAGCACAAGGTGCACTTGACAAAAGCACTGATACTGGTCTCAATCGATGTATCCATATGCGTCATTAAGCACAAGGTGCACTAAGCTTCAATATCCCGCTATATGTCATTAAGCACAAGGTGCACTGAACCGAGGTGCTGATACAAATCTTCAATGTACTACTCTGCGTCATTAAGCACATGGTGAATTGATCCGAAGCGCTGACACAGATCTTCACCAATATACCACTACGTGTCATTAGGCACATGGTGCACTGAACCAAAGCACTGACACATATCTTCACCAATATGCCACTATGCATCATTAAGCACATGGTGCATTGAACCGAAGCGCTGACACAAATCTTCACCGATATGCCACTGTGTGTCATTAAGCACATGGTGCACTGAACCAAAGCACTGACACAGATCTTCACCAATATGCCACTATGCGTCATTAAGCACATGGTGCATTGAACCGAAGCGCTGACACAAATCTTCACCGATATGCCACTATGCGTCATTAAGCACATGGTGCATGGAACCAAAGCGCTGACAGATCTTCACCAGCATATTGCTATGTGTCATTAAGCACCAGGTGCCACTTAAGCGAAGCAAGCAATTTCCATTTAGTTTATTCTCATGAAAGGGATTTTAGAATTTTGGTACCAAATACACAGGAATCATGGTGACTTATACAGCTAAGATTAGTTTTAGGAAGCAATTGGCATTGTACTTTTGTATCATTAGTGATTTGTATTTTTACCAGTTATGTGTGGTATTGATAATTAGGTGCTGAGCATATCAGACTCACTGAGCCCTAGATTAATGACTGCTTGTCAGTAGTGGTTGTATTAGTTTGGCTGTGAGTCATGTATTTAGTAAATTATGGTCATTAATCGTTAGATTTAATGATTTGGAGAAATATGGAGACTCAATGGAACCTCCACATATAATGTAATAATAATGAGAACCATTTATCTAATAATAATGATTATAATGATAATAACCACAACAAACAGTTAACCTCTAGTATAATCTTCACACCAAATGATAGGTGGTTTTATTAGCTGCTGAATAATAATAATAATAATAATCGTCCTGATATGACCTTAGATGTTGCCAGTAAAAACGTAATATAATAATATTAACAACAGCAACAATAACAACTAAGGTCTATTGTGATACTAGGATCAAAGGATAGGTTGTCTTCTTGTGATGTGCTGAATAATAACAATAATAATAATAACTACTAAGCTCTATTATGATCCTATGACCAGAAGATAAATTGTTGTTGCATGTGCTGCATATATTTTCAGTTGCCATCCTTACTTGGGAGTTGTGGGCCAACTCTTCATTAGCCACCTGTTAGCACAGTCTTGACCATCCAATTGATTGATTAATTGCTAGTGATTTAACGCTGTGTTGTCAGCAAGGGCATATTCATTTCAAAAGGATAGTGGTATCTATTCTGTCAGTTTTGTTAAACACCTTTATATACCTAATATTTAAATTTAAACAAAACTCTGAAATGGCCAGATTTTCGTCAAATGACAGCAAAAATAATCTCTAATGCAATTTTGACGTGGTGAATGCATGCAGTTGAGAATCAATTAGCTCAACCCCCAACGGTCATCTGACCATGTTAATTAAATTTGTCTCACATTTGTTATATTTTCTGAAAAATGTGTGGTGGAGATCGGGAGTTCGGGTCCCAGTCGAGTCAAATCGACACTTGTAAAATTGATACTTGTCACTTCCTAGCCTGGCGCACGGCATTAATACGATAGGGCAAGGACTGCTTAGCTCAGTGTGACTGAGTGGGATACCAGATCATGGTGCAGGCGGCCTGATTTCCCAGTGGGGCAGCACTATAAAGTTGCCATGAGTGTGCACTGTCACAAGTCGGTACCCGTCCTGATATGACCTTAGATGTTGCCAGGACGCAAAGCTCCAATCAACCAACAAAATGCTATTGAAAAATCTTTAAGTGGTATTAAATATGAGTGGTGCAAGGGTTGAACTAAATAATTAGTTAACGTGTGGTGTTCGCTGTGGCGGAGTGGTTAGAGTGTCTGACTTTTTTCTAGGTCGGACTCCTAATCTGAAGGTCGGTGGTTTGATTCCCTGTGCCCCCACCTCTGCCAATTTGGATTTCCACCGCTGTGTATAACTTACAGCGACATCAAAGGCCAGTTGCTCTTATACCATGTCTATGTGGTGTGGGAGGTTAAAAACCCTTGGGTCGGTAAAAGTGTAGACTCAGGCTTTCTATCGACAAACTGTCTAATGGTGAAAACAAGTCCATTCAGACTTATCCATGATAGGCAGTATAAATCTTCAAGAAGAAGTGTTAAGCCCTAGATACTGACAAGACTTAAACTATTCACCAACACTGACCATCTTCACATTTACTGGTGTATGTCTATGAAAGCCCTTAATGTATTCTTTTATTGCGGGTTCGCAAGAGCATGATTGTGTCTTTTATAGACACAAACTCCATTTGAATTACGTAATCAGTGTCATATTAGCTGAATGGAGTCATGAATCTTACCAAAGATCCTATAATACTAAGACGGCTCACTCCCTATCTCTCCCATGGTAATGTCAATTTCGCATTTCCACCTTGTGGTGGGTTTGATAGACCGGTTGCTGGTTGGTGTTTCACATGTAAACACATACAATTATATTATACAGGAGATAGGTAAGTATGAATACACATCAATATGAAATTGCTATGAACAAATACACAGCATCATCAGCATCATCACACATCTTTCACATTCATATATACATTTATACATATAATATAGCAACTGTTTAACCAAGAGAAGAGCCAGCTCACCAAGTGGTGGGTTTGATCATTTTGATTACACAGTACAGGCTGAGTGAGCCATTTTAGTATTATAGGGTCTTTGATCTTACTTGTGAAATAACATAATACTAATAGTTAAAGCTGCATAGTCTGATAAAAGTATCTTTTATCCTAGTTTTGACCCTATGTAAAATATTCCGATATATGGCATACGGGGGGAATGCAAATGTTCTATTACTGATCGGTGTACGTGACCAGGCGCATGTATGTATATATATATATTATATAATTAGAATATGAGTCTGATAGATTTGATGCCACTGCGAGTGGGATGTAAATAGACATAGTGGTCTGGCAGGTCTGGGTGTGAGTGCACTCAGGGCCTACCCCCTCTGCTGGGATAGGGATCACCGCACTCAAAGGTCAAGGTTGGTGGTGGCCATGGGGCCATACAGCTTGTGGTGGTGGGCAGACCACTGGTAGCCATGGGGACCAGGTATGTTGGATCCCTATTGGTAGGGCCAAGAATGCCCCATTGGGGGAAAGGGGTGGGGTGATACTCTACAATGAACCCATGTAACCATCTAAATAATAAACCAGAGGGTCTCTCCTTCTTTTACACTTTATACTCTTCCTTTCTCTTTGTCTGTATTGATTTCACTATAGCCTGCCTACACAACCACAGATTCAAGCTTTAGCCATTTTACACCTAGATATCCAACTTAAATACTTGTGCACTCATTACTGGATTGAAGAAATACTCGGTCAATTTAATAGAATCTGTCTCAGCTGAAGCTTATGATTTCCATCATTTCAGTGTGCATGCCAAAATTAATTTCGAATGATGGTTGCTTTACTCCGTCTCGAGAGCAAAGGGCATATTCACGGCGAACGATTTCACTTCAAATTTCTGCAAAGCTAACCCTTTGAGATAAAAGTTACTTTTATCTTAAATGGCTAATTTTAAAGTGCAAAATTACCAAATGAGTTTCGGTGTGCACATCGAAATTCTGAGACCATTGGCTTCAGCAGTGACAGGTTCTAATGAATTGACTTGGCATTCCTTTCGATACAGCAACAAATGTGTATTAATAAGTGCACCAGTACCTAAGTTGGATATGTAGAATGAAGTCGAGAAAACTTATTTTGGTTTCCAAAATTTGATGTTTTCCTCTGACTATGCAGCTTTAACAAGAAGCTTGTTTAAGAACATAGACAGCGAAATCTGTAGAATAATGATCATGTAGCTCTACAAATTAGCTGACCCATCTTTACAAGACAGTTTTGCTTGTAGGTGTAGTGAGGTGCATTGACCTCCCCAGGTGAAATGCCACATGCATAAGTAGATTGATTGCATCAGGGAGCCTATATAGGATAATGGTTAGGACACCATCCCCGGAATGGCATAAGTGTGAGTTTGAGTCCCAAGCTAGACATGATGTTCTCTTCATTTGCAACCTCCACTCCCCATGACATTGGTGCTGTGACCAGGACACTGTACAAGCTCTGCTCTGTGTAGTGAGTGAACCGTCCATGTGTCTGTGCTGTAAGTGCGCTACCGGGATATTTGTAATTGTATCGTATAAGACTTAGAATTCCAGGGGGAATGAGTATAGTGAGATGCACTGACCTCCCTAGGTGAAATGCCACATACATAGGTTGGCATGGGTAGGTTGATTTGCATCAGGGGAGGCCTAGATAGACTAATGGTTAGGACACTAGCATTGGAGTGGCAGAAGTGTAGGTTCGAGGCCCGATTTTGGCGTGTTGTTCCCCTTTGCAAAAGCACCCCGTGTGAAGATCTGGATCAGTAATAAATGGTAATATTGCGACAGCAGCATCAGTTGTGGACTCTGTGATGTTCCCATGTAAACAAGCTGTTGACTTGAACTAGAACTTGCATGCTTTTCGATCTGGATTTGAAGAAAATGGCATGGTTGTGAACACGGAAGGGGATGGCACAAGCCAGATGTTGGTATCACATGTCTGTAATCTGTTGTTATGATTGAAGCAGGCATCTTCATGACACAGTCCTGATTGCTAATCACCTGGTCTAAAAAGTCCGATTAAAAGAAAAGCAAAGCCAGATCTGATACATATGTGTTATATATGATAATGATTAATCAAGTCTAGTACTGGTTTATTTGCTTATGACATTCTCCCCACCTTCTGTCTGAACCCAGGGCATGCTTTGATGTTGTCAGCTTTAAGAAAGGTATTATAGCGATAATGTGAGATATGATTTGGCCTTCGATGTAAAACATTGGTCAAACAAATGATGCAATTATAACTACTTCATATTAATGTCATATCATTGTTAATGTGTGTTGTGTCATTACTACAAAGAAAGGTATTATAGCGATAATGTGAGATATGATTTGGCCTTCGATGTAAAACATTGGTCAAACAAATGATGCAATTATACCTACTTCATATTAATGTCATATCATTGTTAATGTGTGTTGTGTCATTACTATATTTTGTCCAGAGAGTGTTTATTTGTATTTATATATGTACCGTTTTTGCGTGGATTGTGTCGGTTTATTTGTCAAATATACATGCATTGCAAGTGTATTTTTAACATTCATTTATTCGATTTTGATGCATATAAACGAAGTCAGCTTGATAAAATAATTGTTTGTATGATTTGAACAGGTAGAAAAAAGAGTTGTCCCTAATTCTCAACCGTACGGTACATTGCCACATATATTATACATTGCCACATATATTATGTTTTTAAGGGGTTAAAGGATAATTGGCATATCACCTCACTTGTACTAATCTAGATCCCATTCCATAAGTGTTTTATTTGAATGTCATGTCCCATACCATTTACCTACAAGGTTTTATTTTATTTGAAATGAAGTAACTTCTCTAATTTTAATTTTCTAAATTACAAATATGAGCTTTGTATTTAAAGGAATATATCAACATGTATAAACACGGAGACAGCTGAATAAACCAAATACAATAGACTACATCGCCATTCCATCCCCGTGGTGCATTGTGGGATGAATGGAAGATAAACAAACCCCCGCGAAGCACATGGCCAATGCTAAGACACTGGGTGCAGCTATGAAATGTGCTAGTTTCAGCTCATCTCAGCTCTTGTTTGAAACATAGAATACCAACTAAAAAATATATATATAATAAATTAAGATGTTAATCTTTTATCTAGCATTGAATTTAGATCAATCTAATAAGCATATCTTATACCATCTGCATTTAGATTGAGAAAAATCTGGGCACTCAACTAGTGTTAGAGCCATAGCAAGAGTCAGTTTTACTCGTTTAATTCATGTTTTTATTTATATCCTATGGTTAAAGACATTTGTTGGGTTAGTAAATTGGTAGGGTTAATCAGACATTGGTTATATATTTGTTTGAAACAAGTTCTTGTTGACATAGTTGACATTTACTTATGTCTAATCGATGGTGATGTAAACATCAGCCTGTAAAGTGACTGAAATTGTATGTTTCTTAGCTCAAAATGCTTAATTATGGAGAGCTGTCTTAAACACATTCATTATATTATTATATTCCATCCATCCATCCATGTTTGTGCCAAATTGTTATGTATTTTTTATTAATTTGGAATAAAATCAAAGTTTTTTCCCTATGCGTATCGGCAAACTCAATGGCCATACGCCCTTGCTTTGCTGCCAACGCGGTTTTCAGCGCACTCAGAACGGTGATCTCGTTTATTTGGACCAAAGAAAGGTTTGTTAGTGTCAACCAATTCAAAAACGAATTGTATCATTGCCTTTGCTGTCATCGCCAGGGATTTGCGATATATGTTCTTTTGTACAAAGAAAATTCCTTCTAAATATTCGAGAATCATAAAATTTGTCGAAAAGTTACAATTTGCAAATACAGTAAGATGATAATATTCAAATTGCTTTTCTTTTCATCTTTATTCGACCTATCCCCGACCGATTGCCACCCAGTTTTCCTTGTTCTTCAGTGATCAGAGTGTAAAATATTCTGATAAAACGCATTGGTGGGGAATGCGAAATGGTCTATAAAGGAGTACAAATGGTCTATTAATGTAAATGATGTATAGGGCCAGGTGCATGAATGTATTTATGTAGTCGCTGGTGATTGTTTACTTGTGGTCAATAGTCATTGTGTATTAGGTAGATAGTGTGAATGAGGCACTAGTGAGTGTGTAAGGAGCCCCAAGTGCTCTACTCACTACCCCCTCCCCCCAACTGTTAGTCACGGATCACCACACACACAGCTCAAGCAGGTGCAGGCCAACCAGCCACACCGCATGGTGGTGGTGGGTAGATCACAGTAGCCATGGTGACCCCAGAATGCCTACTGTTCATTAGTGGAACTAGAAATGCTTGTTGCTGATTGGAGATAGTGGTCAGGTGGTATGCCATATCAGATCCATGTACCACTATATAATAATAAACCTGAGGGTGCAAGCTCTCACTCTACTTTTACTCTTTATACTCTTCCTTTCTCTTCTTGCCTGTATTGATTTCCTACAAACCTGCCTACACAACCCACAGATGCCAGCCGTCGACTTTACAAGAGGAAGCAGGACGTAGCTCAGGGGGGTAAAGTATCCACCTATGAAGGTGTGGGTCACCCTATCGATCCTATTCAGTGAACATATTTGCAGTTTGGGTAATTTTCCTTTCCAACCAGTGGTCCACAACTGGTTTATCAAAGGCTGTGGTATGTGCTGTCCTGTTTGTGGGAAAGTGCATATAAAAGACCCCTTGCTGCTTTTTGGAAAGAGTAGCCTATGTGGTGGTAGCTGGTTTCCTCCAAAGAAATATGTCAGAATGACCATATGTTTGACGTCCAATAGCAAATGATAAAAATCAATGTTCTCTAGAGGCATTGTTAAATAAAACAAACTTTCAGTGATCAGTCACCTCTCCCCCCCCCCCCCCCCCCCCCTATTTCTTTTGGTTTTGGTCGCAAGAAGGTTGCCGACTGATGTGGGGTTTATTTTTGGTAGCAAGCCTGCTGTGACTGAGGTCTTAACTTTGCCTCACATACCTAGCTTACCTAGAAAGGGTTAAGCAAATTGATTTCGGAAGGAATACAATTGCCCCACAGAGGTTTGATGAAGGGGTGTGCTATGAGCAGATATGTTGTGTTATGGATAGAGAAAGGACCAGTAGAATGAAGACTTTGTCATGGATAGAGAAAGAAGCAGTAGAATGAGGAAGACACTCATGGACAGAAAGGAGCAGTAGAATGAGGAAGACTCGTGGACAGAAAGAAGCAGTAGAATGAGGAAGACTGTCATGGATAGAGAAAGAAGCAGTAGAATGAGGAAGACTCATGGATAGAGAAAGAAGCAGTAGAGTGAAGACTGTCATGGACAGAAATAAGCAGTAGAATGAGGAACACTGTCATGGACAGAGAAAGGAGCAGTAGAATGAGGAAGACTTATGGACAGAAAGAAGCAGTAGAATGAGGAAGACTGTCATGGATAGAGAAAGAAGCAGTAGAATGAGGAAGACTGTCATGGACAGAGAAAGAGTAGTAGAATGAGGAAGACTGTTTGTTATGGACAGAGAAAAGAGTGGTTGAATGAGGATGATTGTTTATCATGGACAGAGAAAAGAGCAGTTGAATGAGGAAGACTCATGGACAGAGAAAGGAGCAGTAAAATGAGGAAGACTGTTATAGATAGAGAAAAGAGCAGTTGAATGGGGAAGATTGTTATGGACAGAGAAAAGAGCAGTTGAAAGAAGAAGGCTGTTATGGACAGAAAAGAGCAGTTGAATCAGGAAGACTGTCATGGACACGGAAAGCAGTACAATGAGGAAGACTGCTTGTCATGGTCAGAGAAAAGAGCAGTTGAATAAGGATGATTGTTTATCATGGACAGAGAAAGAGGCAGTAAAATGAGGAAGACTGTCCGCAGTCGAAAAACACCACCATCATAGCAGACGCGCTCACCTGCACGCATACACACATAATATTACTCCCTCCTCCCCACACACATAGAATCAGTGATTTCTGGGCGACTTAACACCTTTTTACTAATCAAACCTGTGCCATACTCACATTGACTATGGGAATCTTCTGCTTCCGTGGGTAAAGAACCCATTTAGACACGGTTAGTTTGTGGCGATTCGATGGCCCTTAATGCCCAGATAAAACAAGAACACGTAATCACAACTTTCAGAAAAGCAACTTGTCATCCTTTTAGATTTATGTAGAAAGTCACTAATGTCATCAATTTGTGGATCTTTTATTGATAACATAATAGAATTTCCAGCTGCAGAAAGTAGTCTTAATTGCTAAATAGCGATAAACACATCATAACAGTTATGGATTTCAACACAGATTTTAACTTTGTATGCTGGTTAGACAAATACACTGGCTTCAACTGAGACATGTGGCATAATAAGTATATCGAGTACTGACCACTATATGACCTAGCTGGCATGTACTGAACTGTCGAGCGACTTATAATTTACCTCAAACCACGGTACTAAATCAATCCTTATGCAGCAGATGTATGTATGTATGTATGTATGTATGTATGTATGTATGTATGTATGTATGTATGTATGTATGTATGTATGTACGTACGTATGTATGTATGTACGTACGTATGTACGTACGTATGTACGTATGTGTTCTTTGCGCATACCAACTTAGGGCACAGTTGCTTTGAGAAAATGACCATGATATTTAGTCTACCTTTAACATTTTACACTAAATAATTACCATAACTTTATGAATATAATCATTAAAACTGTATTTACATAAAAATCCCACTAGCCAAGTAGTTTCAAGTGAACCCGGTTTTTAAAAGAGCCATTATAATTTAAACAAGTTTAGACCCCCCACTCCACTCTTCTATTCTCCCCCATTACAAATTCTCCTCCTCCTCCATCTGGTCTACAATTTCGTTTGTCAGTGTGTAATTGTGGCCCTTCCACTCGAAATGCGTCGGCGGACTATACCCCTCTTGTCCGTGCGCGAACCTGAAATTAGGGCTGATCTCAATGGCAATGCTGGACTTGATGAGTCCTATCTTGCCACACTTCTCCGGGCACGGGTGGTAGATGCGACCCGTGTCGGGGAGCATGCACACCCTTTCCGGCTGGAAGGGCACGGTGAGGGCCGGCCCCGTGTCGGCGTAGGAGAGCCGGTCGGGCGTGTCCGGGTCTTCACTGTGCAGCAGCTGGGTGAAGACGATCGGCCTGTCGTCGCACCTGACGTAGTTCATCTCCCGCCCGCATGGCGACACGTAAGGGAACTCCTCCTCGTAGCGGCCCGTCGTGTTGCGCTTCACGCGCTTGAAAAAGAAGGTGAGAAACTCCTTCTCTGATGGAGGGAGGTGGGGAGGGGGATATTTATGTAAGTGCAGTGCAATTTGGTGCGTGTGAAATGATTCAAGTTACAAAATTTCACATAGCGATAAATGAACACTCATGGACCTATTGTGTGACTCGATATCCGCATGATCAAAACAGAGATATGTAGCAATGTATGGTTGTTAAATTCAAGAACTTTTACTGGGAGGGGGGGGGGGGGGAACAAGCGGGAGAGGGAGATAGATCAAATCAACATGCCATCCTATTGTAAGGGCCAAAAAGATCTTACTTCCGTCTTACCTTTAAAGCACGACGTAAAGTTTTTCATTTTAGCATCATCCATGAAGAGCTGCAAATAGTAGGGATGCCAAACATTAATTATATAACCGCACGAGTCTTATACAAACTAGTATTAGCTAGTTCTATACGGAATGTTGATTATATAAATGTCGATATAAAGTCAATCAGTATACCGGGTACATAGTTTGCTTATATCCTCTCATAAAGTATGCAGGCATCCTTATTTACTCATATTTGACAAGGATGTCCAAATGATTAGAGAATATTTGTAATTGTAATGGCAATGACCAATGCAATATCCTTGTTATCTCTGAAATGATTCCTAACTGGGTCAACGGGCAACTAATGAAAACTGACTTTCTCTACCCACCGTAGTCCGATATAGGAGTCATGTATGTCAAATAACAAACCACAAATGACTTTACACTGAAGAGAAAAGTAAATTACACGGTACCATGTTTGATGTAGATAAAAGATTCACCCCGTATTGCTGTGGTAGCCACAGGAGGGGCGAAGACCAACCCTATATAAAAGTTGGCGAAAAATGTCAACATGCTGGGTAAATGAACTGAGCTGATAAATTCTTAATTTAAGAAGCAAAATATATTCTTTGTAGACATCTTCATATTTATCCGCTACTTTTGAGTTGAAAAATATAATAAAACATGTAGTTTAATGAACTTTAAAAGTGAAATTGATGGCATCCAATCATCACCATCTTGTCTTTTTGCATTCTCTCCCATTTCACCAACTCTGTGATGATATATGTAGCCATCTGATACTGGAACCAGGAATTCCACTTTGTGTTCCATACTAAAGCAGTTTTCGCCAGTATTTAAACTACATTGTCGTTCACCCCTAATGGGGTGAATCCTTTATCTATGTTTGATCTAGTTTGATCATGTTCAACATGATGTTGTCATTGCCATTCAGATGATTCACACACAAATTGAAGGATTACGTGTTTGCATCTTGGACACGCATTTCAAATGCCAGTATTTGTGCTATTGCAAAGAATATATTGATACACACATGAGCATTAAATAACCGTTTTGAATATTACTGACACCCCCACCGAGGGGGGAGAATAAGGATTAATAGGCCTATATATATATCTTCACACACACACATGCATGTGTTAGTCCTTAACCTCCCCCCCCCCCTCCCGCATACTCATAGAGGTGGAAAATGAATTCACCAGAATCCAGCACCGGAAACGGAAACAGCTCGTCGAACGTCTCCACAGCAAACAGGGTGGATGACAGTGATTGGTTAATAATAACCTCATGTTGAATCGCATAATAGTAAATAAATAATTCTCCGAGCGTTTATATGTATATGTCAATAGACTAGTTCGTAATTCTGAACTTCCATGTTTATGACAAATTGTTCTGTATTTCTATTAATTTAGAATAAAATTGATGTTTTGCACTGCATGTATCGGCAAACTCAATCAGTTAATGGCTGCTGCGAGCATTTGTTTTGCTCTCAACGCTGATTTCAGCGCATGCGCAGTCGGAATTATCAACTAGTCTATCCTGCGGAACCATCATGCTTATTCATACCGACCCTCCAAAGGGGGAGGCTAAGGACTAACATGTGTATATATACATAAACAATACCCGTACTCATAGAGATGAAAAATGAAATCACCAAAATCCAGCAACTGGAAACGGAAACAGCTAGTCAAATTTCGCTATGCAGCAAACAGGGTGAAAAACAGCGATTGGTTAATAATAACCTATGGGCTTAATGCCTTGATGACTCTCCGCCCCAGAGTAGCGCACACCGAGTTGAGGAACAACTACATTGGTCCCTCCCCACAGATCTTCCATATATGGTCCGATGAGGTAATCGGAACCAGTGTATGTGTTCCTCCGTGTGTGCGCTATTCTGGGGTGAGGCTGTCAAGGTATTAAGCCCAATTTACGGTTTTCGAGGGTCGGTCCTAAGCATTGCTTATTCATATTATTATGTAGATAATGGATTCACCCTGTACTCGCAGTACACGGGTGAATACCACCCCTATATAAAAGCTGTCGAAAAAGCGTGGAAATGAAATGAGAGCCTAAATCCACAATCTAAAAAGCAATGTTTATTCTTTATATCTCTTAATATTTCCCCGCTACCTTTGAGTTGAAAAATATAAAACATATAGTTTAATACCGACCCACCCACGGGGAGGCTAATGACTAACATGCGTATAGATAGATATACATAAAGTAAACAATACCCACAGAGGATTTCGCCAAAATCCAACAACCGGAAACGGAAATAGGCCTCTATGGGCGCCACCATTTGTAAACTCGTGTTGAATAACGGAATAATCAAAATCCAGCAAACGGAAATGGAAATCGCTCGTCAAACTTCGGTACGGAGCAAGCAGGATGGACGACAGCAATTGGCCTAACGCCTTAATGATGCGCCGCTGCAGAGTAGCACACGTCGAATCGAAGAACAAGTACACTGGTCCCTCCCCACAGACCTTCCATATATGGTGTGATGATGTCACTGGGACCAGTGTATGTGTCCGCTGCCATAGAATTTGCCGATACATGCAGTTCAAAACTTAGATTTTATTCAAAATTAAAAGAAATAAATAACAATTACCTAAGCAATAGAAAACAATTTACATACATAAACGGTAAACGATCCAAGCTAAACTCAATCAGCAATGGTGTCCCCCAAGGTTCTGTCCTGGGACCTCTCCTATTTTTGATCTACACAAATGATATAGTCAACTGTACAAAACAAGATGTCAAAACAAGGTTATTTGCAGATGATACCAACGGCTTCATAACCTCAAATTCACCCAAACAACTAAAACATTCAATTAAAACATTCCTTTCAGACATATTTACATGGTGCAATGATAACAAATTAACAGTAAACCTGAACAAAACATGCTACACAATATTTAAAAGCAGAAGTACAACCATTCCTGATTACCTAAACAACATAAAGATAAACAATAACACAATAAAGAGAGTCCCTTCTGTGAAATACCTAGGTATAATTCTAGATGAGAACCTCAACTGGGATGAACATATTGATGACTTAAATAATTCAATAATTAAAACGGCTAACTCATTTAAAATAATCAGACGACGGGTACATGAGGAAAATAAAAAATTACTATACTATGCATACGTTTACTCCAAAATCCAGTATGATATAGAGGTGTATGGGAGAGCCAAATCATCAACCCTAAAAAAGATACAGACACAACAAAACAGAGCCTTGAAAATACTGTATAGCAAAGACTATCTCACCCCAACTAAATCACTTCATAAAGACCTGGACTTACTTATGGTAACTGACATTTATAAAATATACATTGCAAAATTTGTTTACAAGCAAAAGAATGGCCTCCTCCCTGAAATATTTGATAATCTCTTCAAAGAAAACAATCAGGTCCATTCCCATAACACACGACAGATAAATAACATACATCACAAACACACTAAAAACAAATATGGCAAAATAACAACTGAAAACCAAGGAACCAATATCTGGAACTCAATACCAGTAGAGATTAGAAACCTTCAAACTTTGAAAAACTTCTGTAAAAAACTAAAGATAAGCTATCTCAATGCATACTAAATCGATTACCAGTAAAGAATATATATAATACCCCTATTAACATACATGCAAAATAACTACTGATACTGCATGTAAGTACATGAATCCATGACACAATATCCATATAATATTCCTATCATTACTTTGTTTTTTACTAACTGTGAAGAGACGCATCAGTAGCTCATCATAATCATTAGTTAAAAATGTAGCTTAAGTTTAATAATTTGTTATTGTCATCACTTGTTCATTCACATCATGGAGACCAGCTAGATAAGCATCGCTTTTCTGGGATCCTTTCTGTCTGTAAGGAATTTGTATGCATTTATTGGATCACCTCAATTTATTGTAAACATACCTTGCAGAGTTAAAATAAAAGAATTGAATTGATAAACATGGGTGCACAAATGAAATATTAATAGTTTACTTCGCGAAAACGACGGCCGTTTTCGGGTCACCCGAGTTGATAGAATTTCAAATTGAACACCGCGAGTGGAGTAGAAAAAAATCATAAAATACTTTGCTGTAGTTATATCCGTGGGTCGGTCCTACGCATTGCTTATTCATATTAGAATTTAAAGGTGAAATCAACGGCGTTTTATGGCCGCTATCTTGTCTTTTTTGCATTCTCTCCCATTTCACCAACTCTGTGCCAATATAAGCCAGTATCAAATGGGTACTGGTGGAGGCAGGCATTCTACTTCCTGTTCCATACTAAAGCTATTTTCGCCCTATTTAGACTACGTCGTTCACCCGTGTACTGCGAGTACAGGGTGAATCTGTTATCTAATTATTATGGTATGTTATATAGCAACCATAGAGCAACAATGTGTGTGTATGTGCTGACAATACCATTTAATTTTACATTACTACCTCATTACGACATTAGCTGTCAAATGCACTGGGCGATAATTAAGATATTCAATATTACCTGTCCTTGATGATCCACATAATAGAAATATTCGCGTGTTTTGGGATTTGGCGATTGCCCTTGGACATAGTGTAGTCGTCTTAGAAAATATGGACTGCTTATTTTTCTTGTTAGCTGTCTTAATATTCGTCCAAAATACATTTTTATATGCCTTTGCCGTCTGCTACAAGAGCCCGGAAGTGTCTATGATACCCGCAGTAAATCTGCACTATATTTTGATTTACCATTTTTTAGACACCGGCTTGAAGTCGGACATTGTCCAACATTATAAAAATAACTTAACTCTTGTAATAAATGTCTTCCGTGTGTGTAAAATAATTGACAATGCTCATTAAGCTGAATCTTCGAATTTAACGACAATCTCATAATAATTCGATAACTCAACACCAGGCCATACACAACATCATATTTCGAATTGTTTTAGATAATACGGGTAAAATTAACTAAATTGGCGATTTAATATGTTGTCACACCAATACATTGGTGTTCAAACATTGTAGTTGTGCATGATAGCACACCAACTATTACAATAGAACAAATGAGAGTTGGGACTAGTGTGTTTCATTGGTAGAATAAACTTGACTGCGGGTCTACGGAAATAGCCTCACGGAGACGGTATGGATTCCGATCGATTAAAATGAGGATTATTTGCCAAATAGCTTCTGGATCACATCCCGACTGTTGTAAATATTGACATTTTGTCAACAGGGATTCATTCACGTTAGTTTGGAACTATGTGTTGGGTGACTTACGACGGATCTTCAAGACACAGGTGATTTGAAAGTTGTCAAAGTACGGCGCTGTGAAATCTGCAACAGGCAATCAACCTGACTTGAAGTCAGGACAAAACTTCTTTGACAAGTTTGTAACGACAACTTGCTCAAGATGTCGTCCACAAAGCGAGCCTGGAAACTCCGTAAGTGTAGCTTTTACTGACATATAAATACTCTAAAGTGTTGAGAATATATGTTTGATTCGTGTGCAGTCATCCATAGTTGTGTGTATGTATAGTCACGTTGTGTCAAACCACCCTGAATCAGTCAGACGCGTGACAACCTGAAATGTCTAAAACCAACAATGTATTATGACAATGTAATTAACTATTATAAATCATTGCACTGGCACTGTTGATATACTATCACATTTACTTGCTTCGATTTATCAAATAGGAAATTGTAAGAAAACAACCTAGAAAATGACACAGTTACAGACTAATACACTTGTCTTATACTTTATAGTTAGAGTTATTCAGTATTTACACAATAATGAAATTTGACTTAGTGACATAGTCATAGGCTGTCCTGTCATAGACATAGCTTTGGTTGCAACCATTTATTAATTATTGAATTTGGGGTATGTATTGCTGTTACTGACAGCCGGCCATGGTAGAGACTTAAAAAACAAAACCTAATATCAGATAGACTTTCAAAACAAATGTATTCTGATAAAGCACTTTAAGACCTTTAATTTGACATATGAATGGACTTAATATGTCACGTAGAAGCAAAGTTATGGTGTATAATGTACCCCAAAAATGGGCCATTTACCTCACAGTAAGTACATATGGTTATAGGGGCAGGAATTTTGATCATGGTAGCATCAAGCATCCAAGGGGAGAATGTCTTTTGATGAAGACTATTTAGGTTTGGTTTTTGGAGAGTTACACCTGTCCAACATCTAATCTTGTATCAGGACGGGTACTGACTTGTGACAGTGTTCACTCATGACAACTTATTAAGTTTATAATACACCAACTTGACCTAGTAGTAGGTATCCCAAGTGCCTTGCCAATCCACCAATAATCTATGTGTAGAGCCTTAAAATTAATCATTTTCAATCTGTTGGTGTGTTAAGTTGTTCATTAATTGAAATAAAATTTAAACCAAAATAAAGCTTTATATTTCTTCTTTCTAATAGTACCATGCAGATTAGGATATGACTTTGGTCAGCTGAAGAAAACGAATGCTTTGTCCAGTCCATTTATGTAGAAAATCACCTTTTGTTTCAACTAACTTATGCATGAAGTTTTACACTGCTTCTTCAAACCTCCGGTGCCCATTCACCAGAGCTAGCTAGCATCATGGTGCAAATGGTATCATATTGTTGCCAATACTACAGGCCATAGATTCATATTTTGTTCTTGAATACATTCTTTGCCTATCTATTTTAAATTTTAATTTAAACTATTCAATTAACCACCATTTCTGAACCAAATAATTCATAACTTAGATTTTTACATGAAAATAAAGATATTTTTTTCTCAAAATGAATAAGGTTGTCACAATTCTTAGCAATGCACGGCTCAAATGTGAGACAAAATAAATGTTGGCACTACTTAATCAATTGAGTGCTAAATTTGCTATGTAATGTGCCAGTGTTGTCTGGTATTAATTAGTGTAAGGCTGACTGCTCCATAAACACCCCACACACACACACATCCACACACAGGGTGTTGAAAACATTTATTTAAAAAAACATTCACACCTATCAAATTGTATCGTATAATATAATGTAAACAGAAAAAGCATATTGAAGATAATATAACCTGAAAATTTCATGCAATTATCTTGTACGGATGCTTTTCTGTACCATTTTAAGCCTGCTCAAAGTTGGGCAGTTCCTTTTACCAGATTTTATCACTTGTCAAATTGAGCTCTGGACCATTTTAAAACTATTTTTTTAAAACTTTTCCCAAGCATATGAGACTGTCTCAAAAGCTGCTAAGAAATATGGGACAAAACTTTGTCCATTTTAACGATCAACATACTATCTACTTATGCATTTTCTCAGGATAAACTGATTTGTTTTTTACGTGGTGTTTCATAATCCCAATAGAATACATATTGATTTGAAGCAAATATCCTTGTGTTTTCAGTGTAACCGTTTCTGTGCTGTTTTGTGTCAATCGTAACAATGGACAAAAAAGGGAAGAGTTATCACCTTTTGAGACAGGCTCATCTGTGCTCCTGAAAAAAAATAGCAGTGACAAGACTCATCAATAGGTTAGGGATAAATCAGAATAATTTAATGCTGGTGCCAATTTTTTCCACAAGCACACCCCCAAAAGTGGTCCAAAGCGAAATTAGGAAATTAGTGAAATTAAGGAAATTGTTATTTTTAGCATTTCTGAAGGTGTATATCTTGAAATGTAACCACATCATACCCATGGATCTTTTTATTCTCATTGTATAGGCCATGGATTTGAAGGACAAAACACTAGCAGTCTGATAGGGTGGTTACTTTTAATTTGTGGGGGCCATTAAAAAAAAGCCATCTTTTTAGTTTTGGGTGGGACCAATTAAGTGACAACTTAGAAAAGTCCATATCTTTTATATTTGAGCGATTTTCACAAATGAAGTGTCATTTTATTTTAAAATTCAATGTACGAACAGGTGAAATCCATTAAATCAATCTCAAAACTATTTTTGAAAATCACTTGGGATACCTACTAGTAGGGATGGTCAGTGGGGCGGCGGCCGCAAATGAACGGCGTGAATGCCTAGTGGCGCAAGGCAGAGGTGAGAGTGTCAGCAAAAGTGTTATACCTCTCAAATCGCACCACATACCGGCAAATCGCTTGGATTACACACAGATAACATGTTTAAGAACCGCATTATTATAATTTTATATGGGGGCCATTTACCGATTAGCGTGGCCAAGCTTTCAAAGTTGGGTGACTTTTGAGTTCTTTTCTCAGCTGAACTATCACATATTTTTTCCAGAATGTTGACATCTTAAACATTCGAATTACCATTCAACATTTCTACTGTTCCTACATAAAACATGAAAAAACTATGATTTATAAGGGGTGTTTGCGCATAGTGACTCTCTCCATGGTCAACTTTTTCCTATGGAGTGAGGCGTGAGGACCCACACACACGGATTTGCAAGTCTCTAGCCATGGGTCGATATATATAATATATGGGTGGGGCATTCAGTTTTAAACTAAAATTTTTAAACACATTTGGACACGTAGAAAAAAGTGATACAGCATAAGTTCTGCAAATGTGTGAATAAACTGGTGAATAATTATGGGGACGATTTAATTTATTGAGGGTGTAGTAACATTATTTTGGAAAGCAAAATAGACTAAATATATTACCTCCAATCCATCTGGTAGACACTACAGCATATTTTCTGTTCTTTTCCGTGAGTTTATTATAATTGTTGCCAGTATTTGTTTTATTTGAACAAAGTCATCCATTGCTGCTTAGCATTTTGTAAACCAAAGGACTTTCATACATTTGATCCAACTCAGCAACTAGTGTACCTGTTAAGCATTTATTGCTGTATAAAAGGAATATGAACTAAATTTAATAAACTTGCCACTGCTCCAACTGCAAGTTTTACAAACCTATGTTGGCTGTCATTTTGGTGTGCACATCAAAGTTATTTGGTATGTTTCTACTTCAAATATCTCCAACGTTAGCAATTTCTTTTTATCAAAGTTACTCCAGAATAAAGTAATGGCTATCAATCTAATATTTATCTGGGGGAACATACGGCAGAAACTCAAAACCATTGGGTTATGCAACAATGAACATGCATTGAGGAGAACATATTTTTAATTGTGTCCTTTGGAAGATAGGTGTGTAAGATCAGTTGAGTAACAAGCAGCTACCTCAGCATTGTGAATTACATAACCACAATAGCTTAAATCTGCTACACTATGAGGGGTGATATTAATCTATTGAAACGTGAGCTGCTGCTCTTGGTAACAGTGGAGCAGATCTTAAATTAAGATATGGTCAATGTCATTTGTTAATTAAAGTTTGTAGTGAGTGGATGAAAATGGTTGATATCACATTTGTTGATGCTGCCACAGTGGCAGTGCCAGTAATCATCAAAAGGTCTTATATATATATCAAAAGTAATCAAGATATCAGAATAATATTGTGTACATATGCATTGTTTGTATTCAAAAGTTCTATTTATTAAAATAGATATAAATTATTTAAATGTTGACTCGTTACCTACTGAAAGTTGAAAGCAACCCAACACCAACAAAACCACACACATACATACAGAAACTGACCGAACAAGCATAACTTTATCAACGTGTAATTGGAAATATATATTATTAGGTACTCCAAACATAGGACTGGTTGCTGATGCTGACTGGCCATTGAGAAAAATAGGAGACTTGCTCTCAGCACACTACCCCTCTTTGAGCGTTGTCTGCTGTGAGTGAGTGCATCTGAACTACTTTCACAGTCAAGTAGAGATCACTAGTTTTAGTTTCATATCCATTACGACCAACTTCGGGCAGGAAAAAATGATAAAAATTGAGGTTTGAAAACTTTGGAATCACCGTAAAACATGATTTTACTAATATTTTTAATGAAAAATATAATATTAGAATTATTACATAGAAAAATTCTTTCTCTACAAATCTGTGCAGATTGTTATACACCATTTAGCACTCACTCTCAGCAGTTTTGACTTAACCATAGGATGGGTATTCTAATTAGAGCAATCACATTTCTTAGATTTTTTACATGTGGATATAGCTTAAACTTAAAGACAATGTAATCACATTATATATATTTGCATCCTGATCATTTTGATATAACAATCAAGTCAATATCTCAAATAGAACCAGACATATTAATTTTCTAAAGATTTTATCAAAGGATGGTTAGTGAAAATCACATCATTTGCCATGTTTGATGTCAAATTGCTCAACAAATATTTCTTTGGAAGGTCTCAACAAATTGAGATTAGAATTTATGCTAGAAGTAATAAGTTAAAAGAATAATATTAATAATGTGATTAAAATGTAATTTGCCTTCAGCAGGCAGTCTCAAACACCAGGATTTCAGCATTTCCAGAATCATGAAAAATGTGTGTGAAATTAAGGGCGAAAATTAAATATTAAAAAATCCATAACTCAGGGACTAATATAATAGTAGGTACCCCAAACACAGGCTGATTTCTTGTTGAAAATGCCAAATTCTGTCAAAAAATGCTCCACTTCAACACCCTGGCAAAACAAACCACAAAGGGTTCTTACAAATTTATTACAGCAGAAACAACCTTTGTTCTCTTACCTTTAACCTGGTCTTGGATTCATTTGATTATTCAAATAAATAAGCCTGATATAGCTAAATCAAAACTACTACCAACTCTCAGTTTTCACTCTCAATCCATGGTAATTCCCAGGTGCAGATGTGTCATGGTATCCCTAGTAGAATTAGCTAGTATACATCCAATTTGTGCAACAATGCCATTTGTTGATCAAAGCACCCAGGAAAAAGGTACTAATACCCGTAGAAAGGTGAGATTCCTAGCTTTCCATTCATATACAACTGTATATGTTTTAATTTTTAGAGAAAATGCGAAAAGGATTGATTGAAATTTGAAGTTACAAAAATTTCCATTTGAAGTGCTATTTTCTACTGAAAATATAATTTTAAAACCCTTAAAAGTTGGTATTGAAGTAAAGAGAATTTAATTTCCTGTCCAATCATAATTACCAGCGCTCATGCGAACCTATAGCGCTCATGTGCACGGCGATTTAATGACTAAAAATTGGGGGGTATTTTCTTCTTCTTTTTAAATTAAAAAAAAAGATTTTTTTGGGGTACATTAGTAGTTTAAGCAGGAGAACTGGTCTTCCTCATTCCACTGCTCATTGCCATAGTTTTAATTTTGGGAGCTATAAAAAATGCTATCTTTTTAGCTTTGAGCAGGACTGATAGAGTAACAACCTAAAAACATCCATATCTTCCTTAATATTAGATCAATTTTGACAAATGAAGTGTCATTTTCTTTCAAATTCAATATCCTAACAAGTGAAATCCATTAAATCAAGCTCAAACCTGTTTTTTTAAATCACTTGGGATACCTATGTGGTAGTAGTACCTGTTACCTGACTGGCCATGTGCAAGGATTTTTGCTACTTTTGAAGAAATATATAAAATCATTGTAAAATTAAAATAAGTCACATCTATCAAAGTTTATTATATAGATTATGATGTAAATAGAAAGAGCATATTGAGGATAATACAATCTCCAGATTTCATGGAGTCATCTTGTACATGTGTTTTTCTGGGCCATTTCAAACGTGTTCAAAATTGGGCATTTTATGCCAGATTTAATCACAATCATTATAAAATTAAAATAATTCACATATGTCAAAGCATATTGTATATATACTGTAAATAGAAAGAGAATATTGACGATAATGAAGCGTGAAGATTTCATGCAATTATCTTGTACAGGTGATTTTCTGTGTCATTTTATACTTGCTCAAAATTGGGCATTTTGCCAGATTTGATCATAATCATTGTAAAATTAAAATAATTCACATATATCAAAGTGTATTTTATATAATGGAAATAGAAAGAACATATTGAGCCTATTCAAACCTGAAAATTTCATGCAATTATCTTGTACGGGTGATTTTCTGTATCATTTAAAACTTTCTCAAAATTGTTCATTTTTTACCAAATTTTATCACTTGCCAAATTGAGCTCTGGAGCATTTTGGACCTATTTCTATCAACTTTTCCCAATCGTATGCGGTCCTGAAAAAAAATAGAGGTGACAAGACTCACCTATAAGTCAGGGAGAAATAGAATAATCCATCTGGGGTGCATATTTTTTCCACAAGCCCACCTCTAAAAGTGCTCCACAGCTAAATTTGAAAAATGGTGAGTTATGGGAAATTGTAGTTTTTAGCATTTTTGAAGATCCATATCTTGAAATGTAGCCATCTCATACCCCTAGATCTGTATATTCTCTTTATACAGGCCATGGAATCACCAGAAAAAAAACATTAGAACTGAGATAGGGTGATTAGTTTTAATTTGGGGGACCATCAAAAATGCTATCTTTTTAGGTTTGGATGGGCCCAATTAAGTAACAACCTAAAAACGTCCATATCTTCCTTAATATTAGAACGATTTTGACAAATGAAGTATCATTTTGTTTCAAATTCGATATCCTAACAGATGAAATCCATTAAATTAAGCTCAGACCTGTTTTTAAAAATCACTTGGGATACCTAATAATAGACCAATTTTCCATTATTATATATATTTGTAATCAGAATGATAAGAGCTTTCCAACTGTACCATTTTCAAATTATAACTTCATGAAAAGAATAATTCAGTTTGGAGTACCTAATATTATTTAATGCTTTAAAAAAAAGTACTACATAGAGATATCCTATACTTCATTTGCACTATAGTATAATTCAACAGCGACCACAAATGCGCATGCCTTAATAGGACATAGACATACCTTTGTACCATTACACCAAGCACTCTGAGACTTTGGCACCACACAACCATAATCTGTGGAAACTTGAAACTTATTTGCTGGGTGTTTTCTTTTTCCAGAGGAGTTTGTGGCGCATGGATCTAAGGTGAATTGCCTGGCCCTCGGTCACAAATCGGGCCATGTAATGGTGACAGGTGGCGAGGACAAAAAGGTCAACATGTGGACCGTGGGCAAACCCAACTGTATCATGGTAGGTATTGTAAATCCAAATTTATGGAAAAACTAGATATGGTTATAATTTACTGATATATATATTTAGCAACAATGACATTACCAACACACATCATGTGATAAGCATGCCGTTATTTAGATATATAGATAAAGGAGTAATGTATTTCATTTGTTATTTTTGATTGACCAGTTGTAGGTGGGAGGGGGGGGATCAGTTGTTAACACACTTACCCCTTGGAAATAACTATTATATTATATCATGTTATTATCCTCTTACAAAGAGCTCGAGTAGTTTTGAATACATATGAACAGATTGCCTGACCTTATTATAAATCGAGAGGCCGGACATTATATGCGACGTTGGTGATGGGGAGGGGGTTACTAAATATTTCTTAGTTCCCGGATAATTGCAACTACATGTACATTGTTCCATTGTGACGATACACAGAGTATCAGCGATTGCACCCATTGTGCACATAATGCCGTGCTACCCCCTCCCCTCCCCTCCCCCCCTCCCCCATCCCCTCCCCTCCCCTCCCCTCCCCCTCCCCCTCCCTCCCCTCCCCTCCCCTCCCCTCCCCTCCCCTCCCCCCCTCCCCTCCCCTCCCTCCCCTCCCCTCCCCTCCCCTCCCCTCCCCTCCCCTCCCCTCCCCTCCCCTCCCCTCTCCCTCTCTCCCCTCTCCCCTCCCCTCCCCTCTCCCCCTCTCCCCTCCCCTCCCCTCTCCCCCCTCCCCCCTCCCCTCCCCTCCCCTCCCCTCCCCTCCCCCTCCCCTCTCCCCTCCCCTCCCCCCCTCCCCTCCCCTCCCCTCCCCTCCCCCTCCCCTCCCCTCCCCTCCCCTCCCCCTCCCCTCCCTCTCCCCTCCCCTCCCCTCCCCTCCCCTCCCCTCCCCTCCCACCACACCCATACCACCATTCCCATATTGACCCATGTAGGTGCTGACTTACTTCTCACGGATTTACTAATTCACAATTAGTTTATTATCAGCAACACTAGCTCTACACGTCACCAGGTCACCACACAGATGTGCTGGTTTCTCTGCGAATCATTAACAATTCATTACATCCTACTGCATGTCCCAACTGCGGAAATCGATCACCTATCGGTAATCATATATGACCTAGCGACAACCCCCCCCCCCCCCCCCGCAGTTAGAGCTGGGTGATAAATAAAGACTCCACATATGTTTTTAGATTTGTCAACAGGTGGTCACTGACAACAAGATAATTCACAATTGTAAACATTTTCCTATTCGCACAAGGAGCGGGTGCATACTAATTAAAGTTAGTCTGTAAACAAACAACAATTCAACACAGTAAAGTCAGTACTAATCGGGAGTGGAAGGGAGGGTGTGAGAAGATGTACTCTCCGTGCAAAAATAAAAAATGCTGACAATTCTGAGTGACCCCTAACACAGATCTATGGCATTGTCATGGGGGGGTGATGAAAATGGAAAATATTGTGCCTAGAGCGGGGCTCAAACGCACATCTCTTTGCATTCGGGGCCAGTGTGCGAAACATTGCACCACATATGTTCCCTGATGTCAGCACACTACCCATGCCTACCTCTCTATGTGGTTACTTGCCTGAGAGGTCAATGCAGGCTACAACAGTATAACATAGAAACCCAATAAATAGGACTCATAGCGGTGGAATTATTTATAATTCGGCAGGACGTGAAACCCCGAACAAATAAACTAAGTGGCCACTTATTTATGGAATCACCCCCCCCCCCCCCTCTTTATCAGATCATGACCCTAGGTGTTGATGGTATGTAGCATTCAGGAGTGATGACGTTATCTCAATTAAATCTAGCCCCTTTTGGCATTCGATGTTGGCAGTAGTTGTCTGTATGGTTCGAGCTGGCCACTGGGTGATTGTGTAAGCTAAGAGTGTGGCGACCAGACGGGGGGTTCGAATAAGTTGAGCGTCAGTCCCCTGTTTTGGGAGATCGGGGGATCCTAACTCAAGGGTTCGACCACACCATTTTACACCTGGTCGAGTCAAACCAATGACTTAAAAATTGATACTTGTTGATTCCTAGCCTGGCACTCGGCATTATTAGGATAGGAAAAAGACTGGTTGGCTCGGTGTCCGGATAATGTGACTGAGTGGGATATCAGGTCATGGTGCTAGCGGCCTGGTCTCCCAGTGGGGCAGCACTATAAAGTTGCCATAGGTCCACACTGTCACATGTTGGTACCCGTCCTAATATGACCTTAGATGTTGCTAGGACGGAAAAAACAAACAAAACTAAAAGTGTGTGAGGCGGGAATGGTGTTGTTAAAGCTGCATACATAGTCCGATGAAAAATAACAATTTTAAAACTAAAATAGTAAAAGTAACATATTATATATACCTAGATTTGATCATACATTCAAACCAGGCCAGGTCAAACCAATGCAATGAATGATTAACAAAATTATACTTGTCGCTAACTAGCCTGGTGCTCGGCATTATTAGGAATCGGATAGATTAAAGAACAGTGGAATGGGGATAGACCAATTGGCCACAATTACAATTTCCCCCCGCCTAATCAATAAATATAATATTTGTTTAACCCAACTTAGATATTGATACATTTATTAAATGTTTGTTGCTGCATAGAAGGGGATGCTAAATCAATTAAATAGAATATATTGATGCTGAAGCCAGTGTCTGATTTAGATGAAAAGAGGCCCTGGGCTATTCCACTTGTGAGGCCCCTCCCAAAGGGCTATATGGCAGTGTCAAGAAATATTATGCACCTTGGCCGGAGCCCCGACGAGATTTTGAGGCTTTCGGCTTCAGCCCGCCAACTCTATGGGGAAATTTGGCACTGGCTGAAGCCTATGATAGCTCATACCGATCAAACTAATATGTTTATCTAATACATACATTTTTTTTATTAAAAAAAAAAAAAGGCTGAAACTAGAAGCCATTAGACTATGCAACTTTAACTTTGAAGCCTTATCGGCAACAAAGGCTATATTCACGGCGAGAAGTGAGTAGAAATAGAATGTATGCTGTCGCTAAGAGGATACACATTGTGATACTGCAGGAGTGTACTCTTGTGTTTTGACAATTCAAAAATTTGACTCGGTGTGACTCATAACCGAGGTATGCCTCGTGGACTCCTGTAACTTAGTGTATGTCTCAAGTCGGTGGCTCTTGTAATTATCCTACTACTAAAGCTTCATAGTCTGATGAAAGCTTAACATTTTCCAAACCTAAGATTTAATCTGATGTATCTAACTTAGATGCAGGTGCGCATATTAAGTATTTATTGCTGCATAGAACTTATTAGAAAGAATGCTTAGTCAATTTAATAGAACCTGTCACTGCTGAAACCTATGATGTCCCGTGTTTCGGTGTGCACACAAAAATCAATTTTGCAAATATATTCTAAATTAGCCCTTTGAAATGAAACTAAAAGCTAGTTCAGAGTAATGTGGATTATAATTATCAATCTAATATATTTCCATAAAATTCTTTTTTTAAAAGAAGCAGAAACACAAAACCATATCTCCTGTTATCATTCAAGATGCATAGTCCAATGAAGGCATAACATTTTCATAGCCAAAACACACATCCAGATTTGATCCTACATATCCACATAGATACTTGTGCACTTTAGCATTTGAGACTGTCTCAAAAGGTTCTATGCAATATGGGACAAAACTGTGTCCATTGTAGCGATCAACATACTATCTGCTTATGCATTTGCTCATGATAAACTGATTTCTTTTTTACATGGCGTTTCATAATCCCAATAGAATAGATATTGATCTGAAGCAAATGTCCTTGTGTTTTCAGGGTAACCATTTCTGTGCTGTTTTGTGTCAATCGTTACAATGGGCAAAGAAAACAAAGTTATCACCTTTTGAGACAGGCTCATTTATCCCTGCATAGAAGGCAATGTTAAGTGAATTTAAGAGAACATGTTTACTGCTGAAGCCTATGGTGTCCAAACTTTGACATCCACACCTAAATTAATTTAACATGTTTTTGCTCCCAAAGTTAACACTTTATAATAAAAGTTGCTTCAAATTACAGCAACATCAGTTATAACAACCTAATATTATAGATAATACTAAATCCTGTATGCAACTTTATGGTTATTACAACTGTACTGTTTAAAAACTTGTCGAATGCAGTTTAACTGCATTTGGGAGTTGTAAGAAAAACAAAGACCCACACAGTGGCTCTGTCTTCACGGGTCTGGTGGGGTTTTCCAGACACACTTCAAATAGACACAGGATAGTCCATAAACTATACACGTACCACCTTCCAAGGAACCAGGTACAGTAAAACCTATCTAAATCGACCGACCTTCGGACTGACTTTAATGGTCGTTTTATGGAGGTGGTCGGTTTAGGGAGGTGGTCAGTTTAGGGAGTTAGAATATGGTTACAATGGTATTGTTGGGACCCAAACAAAGCGATCGATATAGGGGAGTGGTCGATCTGTGGAGGTGGTCGGTTAGAGAGGTTTCACTGTACTCTAGTTTTATTTGCAGGGAACTAGAACATCGATAGTCTTGTTTAGAAATAGCCAATGTTATTGCTAAATAGCGAACTGCTAAATAAAATTAATGTTAGAGATATCTGCATTATAACTTGCATAACTGAATTCTTATGTGCACACATAAATACTAGACGTTGGCTTTATTTACCTGTTTAAAAAAAAGAGTATAGCACAGCAGTATCACCAAGCTGGTGTCAATGTTTACTGAGTACACCAGTATGCTTCTGTGCAGCAGTTTTGAACCCTGGTCGAGTCAAACGAATGACTTAAAAATTTATACTTGTCACTTCCTAGCCTGATGCTCGGTATTATTAGGATATGGCAAGGACTGGTTGGCTGAGTGTCAGGAGAATGTGACTGTGGGATATCAGGTCATGGTGCTGGCGGCCTGGTCTCCTAGTGGGGCAGCACTATAAAGTCACCATGAGTGCACACTGTCACAAGTCGGTACCTGTCGTGATATAACCTTAGATGTTGCTAGGGCATAAAACAACAAACAAACAATCTATGCAGCAAGCAATACATGTTTATTGAGTTTGCCAGTATTCAAGATGAATATAAATAATCAAATCTAGGTAAGTGCTTTGGATTATTCAGCTTTATCCTTTAGTTTAAAGCAGAAATACGGCACTTCTTATCTCAGTACATGTCATGAGACATTCAGTGAACAACAAGCAAAGTATTAGGTAATGGGTATTGATTGAGGTCAACACTGCGTCGCAGTGACCTACACTGAGGAGCAGAACTAGGTTAATGAGTCGGTCAGGTAGATGTGGCGATGTTGAAGGATAAAGCTGCGAACACGCTGGATGCGAACACGCTGGACGCGGTTCTCGCATGGGTGTCACGCAGAAAAAATCGAAATGTATGTCATAAAGAGAAGCCGAACACACTGGTGTGGGTGGTTCTCACGCAGGCGTCACGCAGACAGATAGCATCACTTTTGGAGCGATTTTTGCCGCTTGATGCGTGGTGCCGCTTGGCTTTTGACTGACTTTACAGACTTGACTTTACAAATCTTGACTTTACACGACTTGACTTTACAAACCTTGACTTTCAAGTCGCGTAGAATGAGGTCGCGTACAGTGAGGTCGGGTACAGTGAGGCCGGGTAGACTTACAAAAGTGACTTACAAAAGTGATACTTGTCGCTACCTAGCCTGGCACTCAGCATTACTAGAATAAGGCAATGGGGCAACGCTATAAAGTCGCCATGAGTGCGCACTGTCACAAATCGGTATCCATCCTGAGATGACCTCAGATGTTGCTAGGATGTAAAACCCAAACAAGCAAACAAACTGATATGTAAGTATGGGTTGTGGTATGTATGTATGTATGTATGTAGGTAGGTAGGTATGTATGTATGTATGTATGTATGTATGTATGTGTGTGTATACCCCATACATACATACATACATGTGTACATGTATGTATGATATCTACTGTAGGTATGTATGTATATATACATGTATATATATATATATATACATGTGTGTGTATACATGTGTGTGTGTATACATGTTTGTGTGTGTATGTATACGTAACCAGGCCTGTAGGCTCTCCCATGTACAGTCAAGTTCACCTGTGATCTGTCTCCTGGGGACACAACCAGCCAGGTGGGTAATGCCGTCATGGGTGTGTGTGTGTGTGTGTGTGTGTGTCGGAGGGGGGTACAACACACTTAGATCTGGCTGCAGCTTTTGAGGTCACGTGACACATGATATTCTCGGAGCAGCTATTTCAACAAATGGAAGCGTCGAGCCTAGAGCGGGACTCGAACACACGCTAATATTCTGAGCGTTGACCTGGATGGTCTTCCCATTCCAGTACTTGCCGACTGCATCTATAGTGCTAACTGTATGTAGTCAGATACATCTAGGTTTGCATGCATATGTTAATGTTCTGCGTTAAACTAGGGTTTAGACACATTGACCATTGTAGTTCTGCTGGCTGTTGTTATAACAATTTGACACTTCCTGGCGATGTTTCCGTAAATATTCAACATTTGCATAATCACATGATGCAATATATGGATGCAGGAAGACGGGGGAGTGTGTGCTTCCGGCTTTAGACAAGGCGGGATGCGGACAGCTTTATAAAGCCAGTCCTCTATATAGGAGAGAGCCATACAGGTCCCTCTGGCGGGAGGCCAGCACCACACCCTCACTGTAAAATCTCGCCGACCAATTGAACAGCGTAATGGCTCCTGCTAGTGAGTGCGCTCAATAAAATTCACATTATTGTTGTTGTTACTACTATTATTATTACTACCATCATTACTCAACTACCATTATTATTCCTATAATTATTATTATTACCACTATTATTACTACTACCATTCTTTTTCTTTCTCTTTTTTGTGTGATGAATTTATTTACCCTGCCCATAACCCACTAGTCCAATTGGATTCAAATCTTTTAGTTTTAGTAATAATTCGTATTATCATTATTCCCACCAATCCCACCACTATCACCCATTATTATTACCACCATCATTATTACCACCATCATTATTACTACCATCATTATTACCACCATCATTATTCCTACCATATTATCATTACCATCATTATTACTACCATCATTATTACTATCGTCATTATCACTGCAATCGTTACCAATACCATCATTATTACTACCACATTATTAATAGTAAGACCGTTATTATAATAAATAACAAACAGCCACCATGCAGGCTGATATGAAGTGCAGTATATATATATACGTTGACGATCCCCGACGTCACCATTTGAGTTTATGAAGATAATTTAATAGCAGAATTTTTTAAAACATGATTAAAGCAGGAACATATTACGATACAAATTTCCATAATAGTCTGATGTGGGATCTGGTTGGGGGAAATACAAATATATTACCCACCACCATCACCATCACCACCACCATACTACGGACGGTAGAACTTGGCGTGCAGCCAGTTATAGTTCAGCACACCCGGCATACTCCACCACCAGCATGCTGTGCAATAGTCAAGGACCAGTGTAGTTTGCCTCGCTGCATCTAAATGTACTTAAAAGCCAAGGACCCATACTACTATACTAACCCACTCAGTCACTGTCAGCGATATCAAAATATTGAAGCATTTCAACCAGACACACATTGACATACACTGGGAGACCAGGCCGCCAGCACCATGACCTCATATCCCACTCAGTCACACTACCCTGACACTGAGCAGACCAGTCCTTGCCCTATCCTAATAATGCCGAGCCCCTAGCGAGGAAGCGACAAGTATCAAATTTTACATCATTGGTTTGAACCCACGATCTACCAATAAAGAACACGGATGCTCGAGGTGTTCTCTGTGGCAGAGTGGTTAGAGTGTCTGACTTTTTGCTAGGTCAGACTCCTAATCTGAAGGTCGGTGGTTTGATTCCCCGTGCCCCCACCTCTGCCACTTTGGATTTCCACCGCTGTGTGTAACTTACAAAGTCATCAAAGGCCGGTTGCTCTCATACCATGTCTATGTGATGTGGGAGGTTAAAAATCCCTTGGGTCGGTAAAGTGTAGGCTCGGGCTTTCTATCGACAAACTGTCTAATGGTGAAAACAAGTCTATTCAGACTTATCCATGATATTCAGTATAAATCTTCTTCTTCAAAAAACCCATTCTGCCATCCCGTCTGGTCCATTTGGTGGTGACATGGCCTGAACAGACCCTGTGGTGTCATTGGAGAATGGAGGCTGTGTGCACCACAGTGCTGCTGGCTCATTGTCAAACTTCTCTGGGTGATTGGAGTATGGCGTGATTTTCAACACCACGCCATGTGTGTGGGTGTATGTTTGCTAATTATGTGTATACAGTACACCCTCGTTTAAACATACTACATGGGGGAAGGCTGTCCGTTTTAGACGATTGTCCGAGTTAACCAATGGTTGTGATTAATATTGTATATATGGGTTCTTCTTTGCTGCTGGTCCTAATTGGTTGGTCCTCACATTGTAACTGTTTTTGTCTAAATTAATTCTCCTTTTCATACCAAATGAAGAAAATTCCTTTTATTATACCCCAAAGAAGCAATGACAGCAATCCAGTGAGAAAAAAAATGTTTGGTTTATTTTTTATTGCAAAAATAGATTCATTTGTCACGCAAATATGACAGCTAAAAATGGGAATGGTGAAACAGTACTACTTGTGTTGGAAACTACTTCATTGTAGACCAAAATATTCAAACATAGCTAGTTTATTTGCAAAGTTGTAACATGCAAAAATGTCAGAAAACTAATTTTAGGACTATTGAGTGTCTGTGTGTAAAACAACGATGCTTGAAAGTGAGCATAACGCGTGTTACATGAGGTGTCACGTCATGAAACACGCGTTCACCTTCAATTTTCACAATATCCAACCATGCAAGCCAGGAAAAACCCTGCTGCTTTAAATAGGATAGCATCATAGATGCCTAGTTCTGAACACAAAAGTTATAATATTATTTCCTAAAATGCATTAAAAGTGAAATAAAAACTTTGTGTCACGGGTGAAACACGCGTAACGGCGAAAATTTATTTTGCGATACAAAATCCAACAATGGATCAAATCTCTTCTCGCCATGATTTTCAAATATATCGTGGGCATCTACACACCTACTGATGATGTGGTGTCAATTCATAAACAGGATGTTGCGCTATGATGCTATTAGTGTGGCGTGTCACACTTCGATGAAGATGAAACACGCGTAACGGCGAAAAAAAATTCGCGATACAAAATCCAATAATGGATCAAATCTCTTCTCACCATGATTTTCAAATATACCGTGGGCATCTACACACCTACTGATGATGTGGTGTCAAGTTATAAACAGGATGTTGCGCTATGACGCTATCACGCGTTCACCTGTTGTCATCTTCATCCTCTAAGTCATCGCAATATCTTTTTCTACATAAGAAAACTTATAACACTCAAAAGAAATATTTGCATACATGTAATGTGTACAAATAATGCCCTGAACAAATACATTTTTTGCATGCTATTAGCAGTGTCTAACCTAAGTCATTATTGAGTGTCACATGAAACATGCGTTACATGTTACATGTGTTACAATTCCAAGAACATCAGAAGTTAGGGAAGTGTTCCAAGATTACTTTGAAATATGTCCACAGCATCAACAACTAATAAGCATAAATATTTTCACCATCTGTGGTGCTTGTTTCATCATGAAGGAACAACTTTTCCTTTCCATGTAACGCATGTTTCAGTGTCACAATTTTATATCTTCTCTGTTCTACTCTGAAGTGGACGAACACTCATAAAATTGCACTTAGTTACTCCTAGTGACTGCTGTTCAAAACCTAACTAGGAAATAATAAGGGTCTTGTTCTAAATATTACATAATGAAGGTTTTTGTGACGGCCGAAAACACGCGTAACATTCTCCACTTGGTCATGTTCGAAGCCACCCTGACTTGTAGTCTGGGTCCAAATTGTTTTTGTTTTAAATTGTGTCTTAAAATTGGATGTATATGGAACACAACAAGCCTAATTGGGATAGGCTGTAACATATTTCAGTTTTGACCTCCGATTCCCCCTTTTTAGGACCAAAACTGAAGAAGAACCCATTATAAGCAAAACTTGTAACACTCAAAAGACATACTTGCATACATGTAATGTGTAGAAATAATACCCTTAACAAAAACTTTTTTTGTGTGCATACTGTTAGCAATTTCTGAGCCAAGTTATTATTGAGTGTCACATGAAACATGCGTTACATGTCACATGAAACATGCGTTACAACTCCAATAACATCAGAAGTTATGGAAGTATTACAAAATTACTTTGAAATATGTCCACAGCGTCAAAAACTAATAAGCATAAAAACTTTTCATGCTCTGTGGTGTTTGTTTGATCTTGAAGAAAAAACTTTTCCTTTCCATGTCACACATGTTTCAGTGTCACAATTTTATAAGTCCTCTGTTCTACTCTCAAGTGGACGGACCCTCATAAAATTGCACTTACTTACTCCTAGTGAGTGCAGTTCAAAACCGTACTAGGAAAAAATAAGGGTTTAGTTCTAAATCTGACACTAGGCGGCTTTTTGTGTCACACCGAAACACGCGTAACGTTCTCCACTTAGTCAAGTTCAAAGCCACCCTGACGTGCAATCGGGGTCCAAACTGCTTTTCTTTTAATTGTGCCTTAAAATAGGATATATGTGGAACACAACAAGCCTAACTAGGATAAGCTGTGACGTGTTTAAGTTTTTACCCCCGATTCCCCCTTTTTAGGACCAGCAGCAAAGAAGAACCATATATGACATTTATATGTATAAACATTACCCTTGTTTAAATGCACTACTAGGTTTGATTGATTGATTGGTGGTTGCTTTGCGCCGTGTCTGCAGCATAGGCCATATTCACGGCAAGAAATGTTTGTTTTTTATTCAGCTCATCGCTTTTACATGTAACTGCATACAATCAGTTATGTCTCAATAGACACTCATTAAATTAAAAAGTTCACAATTATATATTTGTGGCCAAGGGAAATAAAATTGCAGACAAAATTAATTTAAGGTTTTATTAGTAATTGATAGAATTTTTTAGTAAACTATATAAGGTGGTACAGACCAGTTGCCCTCAAAAAGGCTAAAATGTTTTCTTGTTTTACTTTAGTAAAAAAAAAAGGTCACGTACTACTAGCTGGAAGGGTGTCCGTTTTATGCGATTGTCCGAGTTAACCAATGGTGGTGGTTAATATTGTACATATGACATTTATTTATGTATATAGTGCACCCTCGTTCAAACGTACTACTAGGGGGAAGGCTGTCCGTTTTAGGCGATTGTCCGAGTTAACCAATGGTGGCGGTTAATATTGTACATATGACATTTATTTATGTATATAGTGCACCCTCGTTTAAACGTACTACTATGGGGAAGGGTGTCCGTTTTAGGCGATTGTCCGAGTTGACCAATTGTCGTGGTTAATGCCGCCTATGTTGCCTATTGAATAATCTCCCGTTAATGTCTTTAGTGAATATGCGCACAGTGAATAGGGCTCACTGCGCATGTTTCGCGGAAAGGGTCTCTATAGGCTAGGTAAATTGCTACACGAAATGGGTAATTAAACACGCGAACAAGGAGCCCATGTTATGGAATTTTATTGAATCAAAAGTCATGTAAAAGGCAATGAGTAATGTCAGATCAATGTGTTTTAAGGTAAGTTCGATTCAGGCCCTCAACCCTTGCGTTTGATTGTTCGTTTTGATGGGTTGGGTGGGCGGCTGAGCTGGAGGCGTGGTCTTGGTCGTCTGACTGCCCGGTTGGTAGTGGCTGGAGCAGTGAGCTGCTCAGGTTATATAGGTGGTATGTAGGTCAGGCAGGGCGTGAGTCTCGCGAGGCGAGATCGTGACGTCAGCGTCCCGTGTGGTAGTTCTGCCTGTCTCCGGTAGGGTTTTTAGTTCGTGGGTTTGAGTTCAGATGGCGCCACCGTCGGGTCGGATGGGTGGAGCAGGGTGTGGGTCTCGCGAGGCGAGATCGTGACGTCATGGTCCCGTGTGGTAGTTCTGCTTGTCTCCGGCAGGGTTTCTAGATGGTGGGTTTGAGTTCAGATGGCGCCACCATCGGGTCGGAAGGGTGGAGGGAGGATGTGTGGGCAGGGGGAGGAGGGTAGGGCTCCTTGTGCGCGCGTAAATTATCCATGTTGGTTGCCCATCATGAACAATTAAACACGCGAACAAGGAGCCCATGTTATGGAATTTTATTGAATCAAAAGTCATGTAAAAGGCAATGAGTAATGTCAGATCAATGTGTTTTAAGGTAAGTTCGATTCAGGCCCTCAACCAAATGTGGGGAGGGCCTGTGTCGCTGCGGGGAAGGCCACCTTCGGGACGTATGCGTGAACTGCCGAGGACCGCCAGTTCCCCAGCCGCCGGACTTCGTCGATGGATGCGCCGGCCCTTGCACAGGCCTGTGCTCCTCCTCTCCGGAGGCCGTGGAGGGTGTAGTCCTCCGGGCACGGGTGGCGAGCGGCTCGGAGCGCAGCTCTGAGAGCGGCCAGGAGCGTGGGAGCGGTGAGCGGGGCCCCGTTGGGGAGCCGGAACGCCGGGTCCTGCGGGGCGGCCGAGCGGACCTCCTGTAGGCCCGCCACGCTCGGACGGGGCAGATGGTGAGTTGCTCGTTCGGTCGGACCACGATGGAGAATTCATCACGAGCCAGTCTGGTGGTTTTGGTGGATCGGACGTGGAGGACAAGGTGGGTACCCGTATCATGGACGTCCGCGTCTTGGATGGTGTGGCCGGGGTCGTCTTTTCGGCCAGTGACGAGCGTGATTGTTTGACTCAGGCCCTCAACCAAATAAAGGAGAGGGCCTGTGTAGGTGAGATGGCTGCTTGTGTGGTGGGAGGCCTGCTTGGCGCCTCCTCTGTCCGGGGAAGGTGTGTCTTGTGCCGTGTGGTCTGGTGGTTGAGTCGATGTGAGGGGGGGGGGGGGGCCCGCCCAGCATTAGTATGTAGGGTCGGCGTGAAGTTCCGAGGCGGCCACCTCCTTTGCCGTTCTTGTAGGGGATATGAGCTGCTTGTGGGCTCGGTCTAAGTGGGTGCGGTGAGATGTAAGGATGCGCGGCGACGGCTGGCAGCCGCATGTCGTCATGATGGGTGGAGCCGGTTGGCTGGATGGAGAGCAAGCCGGTTGGCTGTTTGGAGAGTGAGCCGGTTGGCTGTTTGGAGAGTGAGCTGGTGAGCCGGTTGGCTGTTTGGAGAGTGAGCTGGTTGGCTATACTGGAGCTGAGCGCCGGTCGTGCCGTCGTGTTGGTCGGTCGTGCCGTCGTGTTGTGGTGCAGAGGTGTGATGTGTTGCAGTGTGAAGTGTTGCGGTGTGATGTCTTGCTTGGTGGTTGCAGCGGCAAGGGTGGAGCTTGTACGTCCGGCTGCGGGGAGGCAGTGGAGTGCCGAGCCGGTTGGCTGGATGGAGAGCAAGCCGGTTGGCTGTTTGGAGAGTGAGCCGGTTGGCTGTTTGGAGAGTGAGCTGGTTGGCTATACTGGAGCTGAGCGCCGGTGGTGCCGTCGTGTTGGTCGGTCGTGCCGTCGTGTTGTGATGCAGAGGTGTGATGTGTTGCGGTGTGATGTGTTGCGGTGTGATGTGTTACGGTATGAAGTGTTGCGGCAAGGGTGGAGCTTGTAGGTCGACTGCGGGGAGGCAGTGGAGTGGTGAGCCGGTTGGCTGGATGGAGAGCAAGCCGGTTGGCTGATTGGAGAGCGAGCCGGTTGGCTGGGCTGGAGCTGAGCTGGAGGCGTGGTCTTGGTCGTCTGACTGCCCGGTTGGTAGTGGCTGGAGCAGTGAGCTGCTCAGGTTATATAGGTGGTATGTAGGTCAGGCAGGGCGTGAGTCTCGCGAGGCGAGATCGTGACGTCAGCGTCCCGTGTGGTAGTTCTGCCTGTCTCCGGTAGGGTTTTTTAGTTTGTGGGTTTGAGTTCAGATGGCGCCACCGTCGGGTCGGATGGGTGGAGCAGGGTGTGGGTCTCGCGAGGCGAGATCGTGACGTCATGGTCCCGTGTGGTAGTTCTGCTTGTCTCCGGCAGGGTTTCTAGATGGTGGGTTTGAGTTCAGATGGCGCCACCATCGGGTCGGAAGGGTGGAGGGAGGATGTGTGGGCAGGGGGAGGAGGGTAGGGCTCCTTGTGCGCGCGTAAATTATCCATGTTGGTTGCCCATCATGAACAATTTCTAATCAATTTCCTCATTGTGAACCAATTGTTAATATAAAAAAATTGTCCAAAACAAAGTGTTCCTTCTGTGTGGAAGATCCACAGTTGTGTTTGATCTGGGAATCTTTAGATTAAGCTCTTTTAGACTTCTGTATCAACATGCCAATATGCGCGCACCTATACGCATGGCAGCATGACCCCGAGTGACATAATTCAGCCACCTGACCTGTTGCTTGACATAGGGTTCAGTGTGAGGTCAAATTCAAGTCTGTGGTTGGGAAACCGGAAAACTGGCAACGGCTGAGTCATCCATTCTTAAAGGGGAGACTTTTAATTATATTTATATTTTTGTGCGCGTGTGGCGACTTTAATATAATGTTCATTCATGGCGTGAAATTGTGTGAAGTGTATGGGAATTCCTGTTGGCGATTATCGCGGTGGTTTATTTATTTATTTATTTATTTATTGAATTAATTATTTATTTATGTAAGTGAGTGTATTTTGCTAGTAAGACAGCGTCGGCTTCTTGGGTGTGACTGTGAGGTGGTCTGCCTACATCTAAATAATCTTAGCTCTAGTAATCATGTAGCTAATGGAACGTCGTGCCAGAGTTGCAGGTCTGTAATGGGCGAGTATCAAATTGAGATTGGACTAGACCCAGGACAAGTGCTCCTTATATCTTGTGTCCTTCATCATTGAGTTAATGAGGACAAAAATAGCTACGGCAGTGTTAGAACCACCAAATTCGCACGCACGCACACACTCACATACCCATTCACTCACATACTCACTCACATACTCACTCACATACCACTTACTCACTCACTCACATACTCACTCACTCACATACTCACTCACTCACTCATAGCTCAATTGAATTGATTTTTTTTTCCTGGTTTAAAAGCATTTTAGGAATATTCCTGTGAATACCGGACTGGTTAACTCTCAGTTATAATCTACAAATTCTAATGACAGAGAAAATAACTAAAGGTTCAACTATAATATCAATAATGATTGCTCTCTGCAAAGAAGTAAGTGGAAATTCAATTAAAACCATCCTGTACTAAGTGACATTACATTGTACATCCACTTTTAAGGGTAATTGCGATCAGTTGATATTACCTTGGTTGCTCAGAATGCTTAGTAAATAATTGATGGAGGGTGACATGTCTGGACTGTTAGTGATAACAATGGAAGGAGTCGTTCCGTTAAGAGGTAATATAGGGGAAAACCACTAACTTGAGACCGACAGAAAAGATCAAAGTAAGCGGAAATGTGGTCTCAGTTATCTTATTTGAATTATAATTGTTGATTTATTTGTAAATGGAGAACCCACTTCTCAGGCACTCGAGAGTTAAACTTAGATATATATAAGCCACCATACACTTCTTGTTATCGTGGCGTTGGGACTTGGAACGCCCGAAGATAAGGCGATAATGCCAATCGCCTGTGATGGTGGTGGTGGCGGCCGTGGCCGTGGCCGTAGCCGTAGTGGTAGCGGTGCCGTAGCCGTAGCGGTAGTGGTAGTACAAAGATACACTTAGTTAGTAACGTAGTACAATTTAGGTGCAGTATTAGTAGTATTAGTAGTAGTAGTAGTAGTAGTAGTAGTAGTAGTAGTAGTAGTAGTAGTAGTAGTAGTAGTAGTAGTAGTAGTAGTAGTAGTAGTAGTAGTAGTAGTAGTAGTAGTAGTAGTAGTAGTAGTAGTAGTAGTAGTAGTAGTAGTAGTAGTAGTAGTAGTAGTAGTAGTAGTAGTAGTAGTAGTAGTAGTAGTAGTAGTAGTAGTAGTAGTAGTAGTAGTAGTAGTAGTAGTAGTAGTAGTAGTAGTAGCAGTAGTAGTAGTAGTAGTAGTAGTAGTAGTAGTAGTAGTAGTAGTAGTAGTAGTAGTAGTAGTAGTAGTAGTAGTAGTAGTAGTAGTAGTAGTAGTAGTAGTAGTAGTAGTAGTAGTAGTAGTAGTAGTAGTAGTAGTAGTAGTAGTAGTAGTAGTAGTAGTAGTAGTAGTAGTAGTAGTAGTAGTAGTAGTAGTAGTAGTAGTAGTAGTAGTAGCAGTAGTAGTAGTAGTAGTAAGTAGTAGTAGTAGTAGTAGTAGTAGTAGTAGTAGTAGTAGTAGTAGTAGTAGTAGTAGTAGTAGTAGTAGTAGCAGTAGTAGTAGTAGTAGTAGTAGTAGTAGTAGTAGTAGTAGTAGTAGTAGTAGTAGTAGTAGTAGTAGTAGTAGTAGTAGTAGTAGTAGTAGTAGTAGTAGTAGTAGTAGTAGTAGTAGTAGTAGTAGTAGTACAAAGATGCTATAGTAGTAACAGCAGTAGTAGTAATGATAGTAATAGTAGTAGTACTCGTGGTAGTAATAGTAATAATGTTGACTTAACCCTTTCAGCCCTGACAAGATTTCAATTGTTAAAGTTGCATAGTCCGATGGTTTTGAATTTCTGAATTTTTTCTGAGATAAATATATTAGATCGATAAATAGTATCTACTTTACAATTAGCTAAAAATTTATTTTATTTTAAATGGTAAACTTTTGAGATATTTTGAGTGCAAACATGGAAAATTAGTTTTGGCAAGCTTGCCAAAACTCTGACTTCTGCAGTAACAGGTTTTGTTACATTGACTCAGTATCGCCTTCTATGCAGAAACAAATGCTTAATAAGTGCATCAGTATCTAAGTTAGATATGTAAAATCAAATCTAGATAATTGGTTTGGTTTTGAAAATTTGATATTTCATCGGACTATGCAGCTTTAAGCCATGGAGTCCTGACCGAATTGTTGAAAAATCTGAATATGTGATGTTAGTTCAATTAAACTGATATCTCTCAAAAACCATTGAAAATCAAGTTGATTTGATATGAAAGTACATTGATTCCTCTTTCAAATGATACCAAATTTGAACCTCTTTGTTATTACTGATGATGAGATATGAGAAGAGATATGGTGGTGTATTCAGCCTGGCCTGTGAGCATGTGTAACTTGCAGGCACATTTGGGCGTTCCTGTCCTTAAAGGGTTAATAGAACGCCCGTACTAATAATACTAACACGAATCATTCTAAGGTGATGTCCATTACCGCTCAAAACCATCGGACTATGCAACATTAACTAAACTTTAAAAAAAAATCGATGTTTGTTTAAAGTTGCATAGTCCGATGGTTTTGGATCTCTGTATTTTATTCTGAGATAAATAAATTAGATCGATCACTAGTAGATCTACTTTACATTAGTTTAAAGTTACTTTTGTTTTAAATGGTAAACCTTTGAGATATTTTGAGTGCAAACATGGAAAATTATTTTTGGCAAGCTTGCCAAAACTCTGACACCATGCAGTAATTCACACACTCGGACACACAGGCATACAATAAAGACAATGAGGAATAATAACTTTTTAAGGTTATTTATTATTTAATAATTAATAGAATTAACTTGGCTGACGTATCAGCGACAACGTGTTTGAGGGCCAGGCACGATGACCCAGACGCCCTGAGCAGTTCAGATCAGTTCAAGCATGTTCAGAGCAACTCGTGACATGACGAGACGGGCGAGATGAGCAGAACGCCACGACAGCGCTCAAACCACTGTAATGTGGGTGGGTGGGTGGGTGATCGATGTGGTGTGTAGCGCAGTCAGGGGTGAAGTGAGGAGCTAGGCGTACTCGAGCGACGAAGAAAACTAAAAATAGAACACGTGCCTCGTGTGCAAATTATCCATGTTAGCCTGCAGCCAACATGTTTAATTCACACACTCGGACACACAGGCATACAATAAAGACAATGAGGAATAATAACTTTTAAGGTTATTTATTATTTAATAATTAATAGAATTAACTTGGCTGACGTATCAGCGACAACGTGTTTGAGGGCCAGGCACGATGACCCAGACGCCCTGAGCAGTTCAGATCAGTTCAAGCATGTTCAGAGCAACTCGTGACATGACGAGACGGGCGAGATGAGCAGAACGCCACGACAGCACTCAAACCACTGTAATGTGGGTGGGTGGGTGGGTGATCGATGTGATGTGTGTAGCGCAGTCAGGAGTGAAGTGAGGAGCTACGCGTACTCGAGCGACGAAGAAAACTAAAAATAGAACACGTGCCTCGTGTGCAAATTATCCATGTTAGCCTGCAGCCAACATGTTTAACGGGTTCTGTTAAATTGACTCAGTATTGCCTTCTACACAGAAACAAATGCTTAATAAGTGCATCAGTATCTAAGTTTGATATATAGAATCAAATCTAAATAATTATTTTGGTTTTGAAAATGTTATGCTTCATTGGACTATGCAGCTTTAACTAATGGATTATACAACTTTACTGTACTTTTTAACCTTCACAACCAAGTTACCACCTTGCCATTCTGTGTCTGGATTGCCTACTTTTCGCGTACAGAGAACGGAAGCTACGCCTGTTAACTCTTTGCTTGTTTAACTCGGGTATCCAGATTTGTTAAATTTTTTGTTTGTATATTAATTAGTTGTTTAAGCAGGGGAAATATCAATCGCGGACAATTGGTCTTCCTCATTCCACTGCTCCTTGCTATTAATGCCGAGCTCCTGGCTAGGAAGCGACACCTATCAATTTTTAAGTCAATGGTGACATTTACCACTCTGTATTCACAGTGACACGAATTTAAGTCGATACGTGGAATAATAGCAGTAGTTTAAAAACAAGAAAGGATGGTGGGATTTGTGGACACATTTCTTTCCTAGCTTGAAATATTTGTGCTAAAACAATAGTGTTTTATTACTGGTTATGATCGATCTAATGTGACTTCTAAGTCAGGTAGAAACTATACATCTGACCCCATTCACTATCTGGGTCAACCTGCTGAAAAACAAACAGTTCACCGATCAAGTTTGGCAGCTTCACTAGGACGACTACAAAACTGCGTGCGAATTGGCTGAGTCACGATTTGATAGTCTCACGCTGGCTATATTTTGATGAGACTGGTATCTGAAATTGAGTTGGTCGAGCCCTCTCAAACCCATAAATAGGCCCATGGAATGGTAACGCGAATCAAATAATAACATCATTAAGAAAGAGGGAAGGGGGAGGAGAGAGAGTGAGAGGGATGGGGAGGAACGGGAGAGAGAGTGAGAGGAATGGAACGGAGAGAGAGAGAGTGAGAGGGAGGATGGAGAGAGAGTGAGAGGAATGTAGGGAGGGGAGATATATATATATATAGATAGATAGATAGATAGATAGATAGATAGATAGATAGATAGATAGATAGATAGATAGATAGATAGACAGGCACTAACCGAACCACTTCATCCACACTAACTCCACAACCATTTCTCAATTAGAGGATCACATGTAATTAATGTACGCTACACGATGCTCAAACAACTAATTATAACTTTTCTCTGAATATGACGTTTGCTGTCCACATGGCATTAACTAATCATCAATTAATCAATTATGATCAGTATACTATGAAGCCTTACTATTGCGCCGTCTGACACACTACAAATCTATATGTGCCTTAGAGTAACCTTTAGTAGAATATAATATACCTACTTAGTCGAAGCTACCAATTTGTCTGCTACTAAAGTTGTGGAACTGAATTTCCCTTTCCCCCCATTTAAATGTTTTTGTACATGTGTTTTTTTAATGTATGCTTTCATTGATTAAATAGGGGAAATTTCAATTGTGATCCTTCTCATACAATTGTTCCTTTCCTGATCCTTGTAAATCATACCGGGGGCCCAGACATGGTAGCAACAAGTATTAATTTGGTAAGCAATCTTTGGTGGAAGAACACACCCACAACCTCCCGCCTGGGAAGCGAGCACTTTATTCCATTATGGTTGAAATACTGAAGTTTAGGGTTTTAAAAAAAACCCACAAAAAACTCGGGTTGATTTTCTCATGGGAGTGAAGCAAATGGAAAATGTTGCACCTAGAACATGATTAAAATACACACGTCTTGGCATTCGGAGGCTAGTATCCTAACCATTACATTTCCTATGCTACTTGATGCAATCACCATAACCACGCCTACCTGTCTATGTGGCTCGTTGCCTGAAAAATCAGTGTAGACTACTGCAATATAATGGCATTTTCTTCTTTTTTTCCCACTTGTAGTAATACTAATAGTATTAGCCGGCTGAAATAGTTATTGTCTAACCAGTTCACTGTATTGCCTTGGCATTTGCAATATTTTACTTTCTGTTGTTTCAATTTTAATTCCGCCAATCCGATGCGTTGTCTACTTAGTTTCCCCGTGTAAATGGTTGAACGTTTTGCCATACTGGTTCGCTCGGTGTCAGGATAATGTGACTGTCAGATCAAGGTGCTGGCAGCCTGGTCTCCCAGTGAGGCCGCACTCTAAAGTTGCCATGAGTGCACTCTGTCACAAGTCGGTAACCATCCTGATTTGACATAACATTCTACCAACCAACCAACCAACCAACCAACCAACCAACCAACCAACCAACAAACAAACAAACAAACAAACAAACATTTTGCCACTGTAAGCTGGTATAATTTCTGCGAATTCTTATTGACTTTAGGGCGGTAGGGGTGTGGGGAGAACTTTGGGTAAATTTGTTGTCCGATGTTGAGTAGTAGGCGTGGGTAGTTTGCACAGTGTATGTGAGTCAGGAACCTTTCATGGAACTCGACCAAAAAATAACCATATTTAAAACAATAACAAAATAAAGAAGAAATGGGGGGGGGGGGAGCTCCCTGCAAACCACAGCCTGAATGCTAAGGTAGTGTTCCATGGGGGAAGAGTGCTTAGCTTGCACGTGCGGGGGTGGTGGTGGTGGGGGGGGGGGGAGGTTGGTATCACTACAAATAAATCAAAGGTGTAGCATGTTGCGGCATTACATTTACATGACGGTTGGATCGGTAGCGGTGTGAGCGTGCTGTATTTAAAGTAGTGTGAAAGTACTGCACAGAATGGATGGGGAGAGGGGGATTGAATAATATGTATGAGTGGGATTGAGTATTACATATTACATGAGCCGCGCAGAAGAGGTGGGGAGGAGGATTGAGTATTAATACATATTTCATGGGCCGCACAGAACAGAGAGGTGAGAAATACACATTGCATGGAAGGAATGGAGAGAGATGATGGAATGGGATGATGGAGAGGTACACATTATGTGAGTGGCATAGAAGGTATGGGTTTGCATGAGCGGGGGAAAGGAGGGGCTGGGTGTAGAGCAAGCAATGTACGTTGATATTGCTTGCATTGTGTGTTCAAAAAATTCTTATAGTAATACCCTATCTGATCACTGACTGATGTGGCTGGCTGGCTGGCTGGCTGGCTGGCTGGCTGGCTGGCTGGCTGGCTGGCTGGCTGGCTGGCTGGCTCTGTCTCTGTCTGCTCCCTCCCTCCTTCCCTCCCTCCTTCCCTCCCGACCTTACACCTCCCTCCCTCTCTCCCTCTCTCCCTCCCTCCTTCCCTCCCTCCCTACCTCCCTCCCTCCCTCCCTCCATCCCTCCCTCACTCCTCCCTCCCTCCACTCCCTCCCTCCCCCCCTTCCCCACCCCCCCTGTGTATATGCCAGTCTGTCATCCCACTGTGTATATGTGCCTATGTGTCAGCCCTGTTTGTGTTTATGTGTGCCTGTGTGCGATCCCTGTTTGTGTTTATGTATGCCTGTCTGCTCTGCCTTAACTAACCATGTTCTCATTGTGCTCGTTTACAGAGCCTCACCGGCCACACGAGTCCTGTGGAAGCTGTTCGCTTTGGCAACGCTGAAGAAATCGTCGTCGCCGGGTCTCTGTCTGGCGCACTCAAAATATGGGACTTGGAGGCAGCCAAAAGTAAGACACATGCCGGTCTTTAACCCTCTCCCCCCGCACCCCCCCACACACACACCCTCCCTCCAAAAGTGAAATTGTAGTTGGGTTTATTAAATCTGCATGATTACATAATGAAATGGAATTCTCCCAAGAGCTTCTCACTGACAAAATATTGCTTGACCAAATACATTGACAAAATTTAATCCTGATGTCACGTGTGTTTAATGCATGTATTTAAAAAAAAAAAAAAAGGTTTTTATTCGTGTGTGTGTGGACGCTCGGCTTCATAGTCTAATGAAAGCATCACATTTTTAAAACCAAAACATTTATCTAGATTTGATTCTACATATCTAACTTATGTACTGGGGCACTATATATAGTTATCTACATGAAAGAAAACCCGCTCAAAGCCATCGAAGTTTGGCCATTTGTATGTATGTGGAAATAACTGTAAGTGTAAACGTGGCCCTCATGGCCTGAGGAGTTTGTCCTTAATTTGTTACCGCCTACAAATTGTGATTGGAGAGCCTTTTGTGCTGGTGACGCTAACAGCCCCAAGTTATCAACAGGTGGCAGCGTGCTGTTAGTGACAACCACAGTGCAGTTAAATGTGCTGCGGGGTAGGGTGCTTAATTTAACGCTTAGTTTTACTTTTAGGTATTAGGCGTATTCGCCTGACCAACTTATTTAGTTCTTTTGGAATGTTAGGCCAATAAACTGGTAATTTTAGCACCACCATGCTGATGTTTTACTTATTTTTGTAACTCTTTTTTTTTTACATTAGGTAATCTAGTAAATATAATACTTTTAGGAGAGTTCTGTATGCTAATAAGTAATTAAATAGCACTAGTAATAATAATAACAAATGATAATAATGCATTATATTTTAATGCAAAAAGTGACCTTGTAATTATGATATTTTTAGGAGAGTATTGTATGCAAACAAGTAATTAAATAACTAGTAATAATAATAACAAATGATAATATTGCGTTATATTTTAATGCAAAAAAAAGTGACCTAGTAATTATAATATTTTTAGGAGAGTATTGTATGCAAACAAGTAAGGAAATAACTAGCAATAATGACAATAATAACAAATGATAATGATGAAAATTATATTAATTAATTAATTAAATGATGAGGGAATTGGTGGGTCTGTATTGTGACCTAGCTACCGAATTTCCTACACCCCGAGTGGCGTTACAGGGATCTGGCTTTGAAGAGGTGTCCATGCCTGGTGTTTGTTTGTTTGTTTGTTGATATGCTCCGCCTGTTTCCTTCCAGTCGTGCGGACACTCACGGGACACAAATCAACAATAAAGAGTTTAGATTTCCATCCATACGGGGACTTTGTGGCATCTGGGTCCTTAGACACAAATATTAAGGTGAGTGCTTATAAGTTATATATATATATATATATCTTTTTAAAGTAAATATGTTTATTCTGCTGAATAGGTTCTTTTGTCAGCGCCGAAGCACTGTTCTTTTCTTTTTTTTCCCCTTTCAATTCAGGATTATTTACGCAAAAATGATACATACCCATGTATTAAAATGAGTTGACAATAGATGTTATATATACACAATTTGCAGCATATAACATAATGGATTTCTAATAAACTACATATTTTTATAGTTTGACGCTAGACCCAGGCGCTATTAAGCACCCAATGTAGCGGTATGGCACTCCCGCAGGCTTTCAAACCCAACTGGTCTCTGCCACACCTACCCTTGTATATTATATATTGTATATAGGAAAATTACACTAGATTAAGGGGTTATTCATCTTTATATTAGCATCATGTGTTTATGAATATTCAGTACATTCAAATATCTCTTATCGGAAATAATTCCTATATTATTTCAATGTGTATACTTTCAATCTTAGCAGTCAAAACCACTAGACCTAGTGATTGACTGTTCAGTCGCCATAGCAACTCTCCTAATTGTGGTGTTTATAAATGGATGCCACACCAGACGGTGTCACTCAGTAAGTGCCCTCACAGGTGGGCACAGTGCAGGGCTATAAACAACAACAAGATATTTATCTATAAAAAAAATAGATATGGCAAAAACTCAAAACTATGGAATTAATCAACTTCAAGTGGTAGTCAATCGAGAATGGGGAGGCAACTTACAAAACAGGTGTCGCCATCTATAATACATGGTGACAGGTTGGTGTGTGACAGTTAGCGGCAGGCGGGCCGGGCCGGGCCGGGCCGGGCCGGGCCGGGCCGGGCGACCCAGGGCAGGCCCCGGGCGACAGCTCAGCGCTGTCTGCTCGGTACAGTTGTCTACTTGGCACTTGTGTGATGCTTGTGTCAGTCTAGTGAGAAGAATGGAGTGAGTATACACACAGTGCTAACATAGTTGGTGTGAACACTCTTATGGTGCTGGGTTCAGAACCTGCTGGGGGATTGATTGATTAATTGAGAGTGATTGATTGATTGATTTTTTGGGGTTTTATATTCCAGCAGCATTCGAGGTTGTATCATGGTGGGCACCAATTTGTATTAGTTTTTTTCGTGGGGTTTTATATCCTAGCAACATCTAAAGTTATATCAGGACAGTGAGCACTCTTGGCAACTTTGTAGTGCTGCCCCACTGGAATACCAATCCGATGGCACTGTCACCCGATATCCCACTCAGTCATATTATCCTGACACTGAGATAAACAGGCTGTCCTAGTAATGCGAGCGCCAGTGGAGGTAGTGACATGTATCAAGTTTGAAAGTCTTTGGTAGAACTCTGCTCAGAGAGCCATCCAAATATATATCAACTATTACCACTGTGCACCCGGTAAGGCGACATGTATCAAGTTTGTAAGTCTTTGGTAGAGTTCTGCTCAGAGATCCATCCCAATATATATCAACTGTTACCACTGTGCACCCGGTTAGATAATGATCAGTTTGTGTTGCCAGGACGTAAAACTCCAACAAACAAATGTATCATAATGCCTAGTACACACCTCCCGTATAGGATTCGCGCACTAAAACTCGCGACTCGACCCGACCCGCTTAAAACTGAAAACGGGCCGATTTGTTTTTCGAATCGCGAATCGCAATCGTAAACGGCCGCTTTTAAGCACTAAAAACTGAGTTTTATGCGCGAATCGCAATCGCTAGGTGTGCGCGGGGAGCGCACACCAAGCGATTTTTGTGGGCGAAACGGGCAGTTTTCGATCGTATACGGGAGGTGTGCGCACACAAACGGTAGGTGTGTACCAGGCATAACTCGGCTCCGAGATCCATCCCAATAGATATAAACTATTACCAATGGGGAAGAATCTGTTTTTACACCATTAGGCATCATTAGCATCACAATTATCACCATCACTGTCGTTGTTGTCATAATCACCATCACCACCATGATCATTATTTAATCAATTTCTATCCTCGTCTTCTCTTTCGACGATGCGCATGCATAGTACTGAGTGGACTATGTATGAAGTTGCTTTGCGGTGGTTTGTGTGTGAATGTGGGTTATGCTGGGGCCCAGTTTAAGATTTTCAGGTGGTACACAGACGGAATAAGATGCTATTGGAATTAAGCACGATGGAATAAAGCGCTATAAAACATCACATATTTTAATAATACAACACTTTTTGTTATCTCGTGTGGTACACAGCTGCGTACCTGCGTATATGGAAGCTAGGCCTATGTTATGTATCTAGTTGTGGCGGCGTTGTGCCTGGGGGTATGCCCAGCCTGGAGCTGTTACCTCTTCAGTCCTGCTACAGGTCTGGCACATAACTTTTGTTGTTGTATGTGTGTGGGTTTTTGTTGTTAATTAAAAAATATATATATATGGTCTTGTTCACTTACCTGTAATTCTCAAACGGTTAATTTGACAGAAATAATTGTATCTTTTCAGATTTGGGATATTCGTCGAAAGGGTTGTATATTCACATATAAGGTAAGTCCATGCAGGTTACTACTATGAGTTAAGTTGTTATTCGCTTATTTATTATAATATGATACTGTAGTAGTCTGTACCGACCTCTCAGGCAAGGAGCCTCATAGTCATAGACAGGTAGGCGTGGATAGGGTGATGCAACAGGGAGTCTAGGTAGTGAAATGGTTAGCACGCTAGTTCCGGAATGGCAAGAGGTGTGGGTTCGAATCCTGTTATAGGCGCAATATTTCCTATTTTCATCACCTCCATGACAATATAATAATAATAGTTATTATTATTATTATTATTATTATCAGTATTTTCATTTTAGAGCATCACAGCTGATTGCTGATGATTTTAGTATGTGGAAGAGTGCGTACACATGTACCCGTTGCAAGAGATAAAGCACACCTGTCGGTTTATTCCTGACAGTTTGTATATGTTAAGCACATAACCAGCGCAGTGAACAGTTTTATATCATATTTTAATTGAACAAACTTGAGTGACCCCATTAATTTTGATATCAATCAATGTATGCTAGTTTTTACATGCAACCTACACGTTATTGATGCTTTAACCAAGAAATACAGTCGTACTTGTCTTCAGTGACCCCTGTGATATAGGAACCCTTGTCGTGAGTGGACAATTTTTCAATGTACAAACTATCTTTGTGTCATTTGGCTGTCTCTTCAATTACAGGACATCTGCTATATCAGGACACTTGGTCTGGATGCAGATTTGTCTGTTGAAGATGGGTGCTACTTACTGTAACTAAGTGTTTCCCCAGGAATATAGCTTAAAGTTGCATAGTCTGATGAAAATATCAAATTTTCAAAACCAAAACACTTATCTAGATTTTATTCTACATATTCAACTTAGACACTGGTGCACTTATTAAGCATGTGTTGCTGCATAGAAGGGCATAATAAGTCAATTAATAGAACATGTTACTACTGAAGTCTATGGTGTCAGAGTTTTGGCGTGCTTGCCAAAATTATTTTGGGCATGTTTTGACATCAGATATCTCCAAACTTAGCCATTGAAATTTTAAGTTACTTCAAACTAAAGTACAGTAGATTATAACGATTACTATAATATATTTATCTCAGAAAATAGCAAAAACTCAAAAGCGTCGGAATATGTAACTTTAATGTCTGTTTATCGCTCTGTTTATCGCTTAGATGTCTACACAATGTATCTCCTAATGCTCTCATGTTGTTCACATCCTCATCATATAAATGGATTTCCACGTGTTTGTCATCTATTGTATCATCTGGAGAAATGCATATATATGGTGTACACACTCCACTCCGCTCCCATCACAGGGTCATACGAACGCTGTTAACTGCATCCGGTTCAGTCCAGACGGGCGATGGATAGCGTCGGGAGCCGAAGATGGTCTTCTAAAGGTATGGCTTTATCAGTTTCTTTTTTGTGGGAGGGATGATTGATTCATTGATTCATTGATTCATAGTTTAAAGCTGTGTCGGCAGCAAGGGCCATATTCATAGCAAGAAGTTAGTGGTATTTATTCTGTTTGTTTTGTTAATCACATTTATATGCCTACATTGACATTTAATGAAAATCTTAAATGTGAGGACACTTTTATTCTGCTTCACTAGGACAACCATCTGCTATAATTTAATTCTGTTGCTTTAGTTTGCCGGTATTGTCACCTGTATTGCTTTAGTTCACCAGTATTGTCACGTGTGTTGCTTTAGTTCACCCGTATTGTAGCCTGTATTGCATTAGTTCACCAGTATTGTCACCTGTATTGCTTTAGTTCACCAGTATTGTAGCCTGTATTGCATTAGTTCACCAGTATTGTCACCTGTGTTGCTTTAGTTCACCCGTATTGTAGCCTGTATTGCATTAGTTCACGAGTATTGTCACCTGTATTGCTTTAGTTCACCAGTATTGTAGCCTGTATTGCATTAGTTCACCAGTATTGTCACCTGTGTTGCTTTAGTTTGCCAGTATTATCACCTGTGTTGCTTTAGTTCACGAGTATTGTAGCCTGTATTGCTTTAGCTCACCTTTATTGTCACCTGTATTGCTTTAGTTCACCAGTATTGTCACCTGTGTTGCTTTAGTTTGCCAATATTGTCACCTGTGTTGCTTTAGTTTGCCAGTATTGTAGCCTGTATTGCTTTAGCTCACCAGTATTGTCACCTGTATTGCTTTAGTTCACCAGTATTGTCACCTGTGTTGCTTTAGTTTGCCAGTATTGTCACCTGTGTTGCTTTAGTTCACCAGTATTGTAGCCTGTATTGCTTTAGCTCACCAGTATTGTCACCTGTATTGCTTTAGTTCACCAGTATTGTCACCTGTGTTGCTTTAGTTCGCCAGTATTGTTACCACCTGTGTTGCTTTAGTTTGCAGTATTATCACCTGTATTGCTTTAGGTCACCAGTATTGTCACCTGTACTGCTTTAGTTCGCCAGTATTGTCACCTGTATTGCTTTAGTTCACCAGTATTGTCACCTGTATTGCTTTAGTTTGCCAGTATTGTCATCTTTATTGCTTTAGTTTGCCAGTAATTTCACCTGTATTACTTTAGTTTGCCAGTATTGTCACCTGTACTGCTTGAGTTTGCCAGTATTGTCATCTATATTGCTTTAGTTTGCCAGTAATTTCACCTGTATTGCTTTAGTTTGCCAGTATTGTCACCTGTACTGCTTGAGTTTGCAGTATTTTCACCTGTGTTGCTTTAGTTAGCCAGTATTGTCACCTGCATTGCATTAGAATGCATGTATTGCCAGCTGTATTGCAATAGCGTGCCGCTATTGCTGCCTGTATTGTATTAGAATACAGGTATTGTCAAATGTATTGCATTGGTTCATCAGTATTGTCAGATGTATTGCAATAATATGCTGATATTGCTACATGTATTGTATTCGAACGCAGGTATTGTCAACTGTATTGCATTAGTTCATCGGCATTTTCATATGTATTGCATTAATTCACCAGTATTGTCACATGTATTGCATTTTCTTGCCGGTGTTGTTGCAGTTGTGGGACCTGACGGCAGGCAAGACGTTGACGGACCTAAAGGGACACACTGGCCCGGTCACCTCGGTAGAGTTCCACCCACACGACTTCCTACTTGCATCGGGCAGTGCCGACAGGTGAGTGCACCACCCTCCCTCCAATATGCTGGGCTTTAACTAACCCGATTAGACACACCCTATTATCAGTGTTTATTTAATTAAGACGTCGTCGTTGGTGTTATCATCATCAATCATCAATCACCAATCCCTTAACCACAAGGGTCGTTGGGCCACTACAGATGACTTCGCAACCAGTTCTCTCCATTTTTTCCTGTTCTCCACTGCCCTCTGGGACCTTTCCATTCCCTGATGTTTTGGCCGGACTCGATGGACGGGAAATATGACCATACCACTGCACTTTGCGTTTCTTTACGATTGTCAGGTGATCTTCACGTGGTCCAACTGCCTGTTGGGTCCTGACATGGACTTCCTCGTTGGTAACATGGTCTTGGTATGACTAGATGGGAACCCAGTTCGAACCTTGACTGAGTCAAACGAATCATTTAAAAATGTCCACTTGTTGCTCTACCTAGCCTGGCATTTGGTGTTACTAGGATATGATAAATAGCAATGGAATGAGGAAGACCAATCGTCCATTAATAACATTTCCGCTGCTTAATCAAGAAATGTAGCAACAAAAACCCGTTAAATAAACACCATCGATTTAATTCTTAGAATTTGAATGTAAGGGGGGGGGGGGGATTCCAATATTATGGGGTGTAGAATCCAAGCGTTATGTGGCGTGTATGGTCTAGCGGTACAGAGAGCGTTGCAAGGGGGGTTCTAATTTTCAAAAAGAAAATTGTTTAAAAGAAACAAACTGTTTGGTTAGAGCTGCGTAGTCGGATGAAAACATCAAATTTTCAAAACCCAAATGATTATCTAGATTTGACTCTAGGCGTCTAACTTAGATACCGGTGCACTTATTAACATTTTTAACCATATAGAAGTGGATACTGAATCAAATTCATAGAACCTGTTACAGGAAAGCCTATGTTGTCAGAGTTTTGGCGTGCTTGCCAAAATTAATTTGGCATATTTACACTTCAAATATCTCAAAAGTTAGGCATTTAAGACACAAGTCACTTCAAGTGAAAGTAAGGTAGATTATAATGTTCAACCTAATATATTTATCTCAGAAAATGACAGAAAATTAAGACCATCGGACTATGCAACTTTAAATAGCGTTCTAAAATATTTGATTGACCCCTAATGTACGGCCCCCCTTTTGTCTCCCCATTTTCCACCCAGGACGGTGCATTTCTGGGATCTCGAGTCATTCCAACTAGTCAGTTCCACGGACGGCGACTGCACGCCTGTCAGGTGAGTGTTGAACTTGGCCAGGAGAGGCCTCTGAACCAGGCTTCCTTTATAATACATGGACGAAAGATCTCCGCCATTTCACGGATTTCCGCCATTTCTTTTCTTTACCGATTAACGTTAAACAAAATGCCAAAGGATGTATATGAGCCTGTCTCAAAAGGTGATCACTATTTTTTTTTTCTCCATTGTAACGATTCACACAAAATGGCATAGAAACGGTTACACTGAAAACACAAGGGACATTTGCTTCAAATCAATATGTATTCTATTGGGATTATGAAACACCATGTAAAAAACAAATCAGTTTATCCTGAGGAAATGTATAGGCAGATAGTATGATGATCGTTACAATGGACAAAGTTTTGTCCCATATTGCGTAGTACCTTTTGAGACAGTCTCATATGACAACAGTTGGTTAGTTTGAATCCAGTCCGTATATTATTATTATTAACCTTAGATGTTGCTAAAAAAAACTAAAACCCAAACAAGAGAAATTAGGTATGAACGATAAATACACTCAAAACAAGGACTGTTGAAACTTAACTTCCGACATTTCTCTGCGATTCGGTGACTAATCTTATTTGGGGGGGGGGGGGGGATCCGCGTTGTCGAGGGAATTCGGCTTCGGCGTTTCCGCGGGTTTTTTTTTGCCGGAGACTACTTTCATCCCTGTATGCAGTGTTTAGTTAGGGACGCTGGACTACCGAGGTTTCAATTAAAACGCATTGTGAATATTGAACTTCAGGGTCACATCAAATACCTAAATATCTATATTTCGGAATTATGATTTTTTCTGGTTATTATAATTCAGTGTGCTTATGTAAAGTGTGTCTATGTAAAGCATAGCAGTTTAAACCGGCATAAAATGTGTACCAGTGAAATTCTTTACTTTTTAAAAATGCGTTGGTTTCTTTTAACCAATTTTTATTACAGAAATGACTCAATATCCGGATAATGTGACTTGAGCGGGATATTAGATCATGGTGCCAATAGCCTGGTATCCCAATGGCACAGCACCAAAAAGTCAAATCATCGCGAGGGTGCACTGTCACAAGTGATGTAAAACCCCAATATATTAAGCGCCTTCTTCTGTAGGTCGATGTGCTTCCACCCTGACGGGCTGTGCTTATACAGCGGTGCGACCGACATCCTCAAGTCCTACAGCTGGGAACCAGCGCGCTGTGTCGACTCCATCCCCATGGGCTGGGGCCGTGTGGCGGACATCGCTATAGCGCAGAACCAACTCGTAAGTAACCCCTGCCTTTAATTACCAGCGCATTGCATGAACTTTGAAAGTCACTTACCCATAACTGGCTTCACGTGCGGAAGGTCCAGAATTTGAATTCCAGCCGAGTCAAACCAATGACTTATAAAATTGATGCTTGTCGCTACCTAGCCTGGCACTCGGCATTGATAGGATAGGACAAGGACTGGTTAGCATAGTGTCAGGATAATGTGACTGTGTGGGATATCAGGTCATGGTGCTGGCGGCCTGGTCTTCCAGTGGGGCAGCACTATAAAGTCGCCATAAGTGCACACTGTCACAAGTAGGCACCCGTCCTTATATGACCTGATGTTGCTAGGATGTAAACTCAAACAAATAAACAAATAAACAAATCAAAGCAGCCTTTTGGCACATGATATCAAGCACAATAAAAGGCTCTCACCATACCAACTTCATGTGCATGGGGGTGTTAGCTGCTTTCAAGTGGTAAGCAAAAATTGTATTAAGTAAATCAATTCAAAGTGAACCACAGAATCCTTTCATTGTGTGTGAGTGATACTGTTCAATACTATTTTGTTATATGGTCACTGTTGTGCTTAGTTCCCTGCTTACTCACGAGAGGGCGTCCCAGTTTGACTGCTTATTTCCCCTTTCAGATCGGAGCGACCTTTTCTCAGACCAATGTATCCACTTACGTAGTAGACCTCCAGGTGAGTACGCGGTTAATTAATGACACCATTTTAATTACGCGTATGTTGACCTTAGATGTTGACAGGACGTAAAACTCCAACAACCAACCAATCAATCAATATACGCGTATGCATATATGTCATTCGCTACATCCTATTGGGTATTAAAGCTGCATAGTCCGATGAAAGCATCAAATTTCCTCAACCTAAACACTTAGTTAGATTAAAAAGCATTTGTTGCGGCATAGAAGGGAATATTCAGTCCATCTAATAGAACCCATTTCTGCTGAAGCCTAAGGTGTAAGCATTTTGACGTGCACACCAAAAATAATTTGGCATGTTTTCACTTCAAATATCTCCAAAGTGAGCATAATAAAAGTAAGGTAGATTATAACAATTAACATAATATATTTATCTAAAAATTAAAAATTAAAAAAATGGCAGAAACTCAAAGCATCACACTGCAACTTTAAGTCTCAAGGCCTAGTTTTGAACAATAAGAGATTTAGGTAATTTTCAGCCGACTTTCCGATTATAGCAAATTAAGCTTCTTAAGTATCTTACCTTATTTCATCGATCAATTTTGGCAGTGAAATTTTAAATAGTACATGATCGCTATTAGGGAAATTCAATCCTTAATTGTTCACCCTAATTTAGATATTTTTCAAGATCTCGCCAATTCTCCAGAATATACATGGCGATATTTGTGACCAGAAGGAATACAGAAACGAACGTTGTATTAAATGGAGCTTATGACCTCAGGAATTTGAATATGAAATATGAATATGTGCACTACCCATTTAGTCCAATGCTACTTAATGCATAATTCAATGTGGTGGGTGACATATGTAATTCACACACTCGTACACAAGCAGACAATAAAGGACTAAAAGGATAATGAACGTTTAAAGATTATTTATTTAATTAATAAAATTGAATAAAATTTTAACTTGGCTGGCAAATCAGAGGCGCAGCGAAATGAGGGCCAGGCACGGAGGCCCAGATGCCCTGAGCAGTTCAGCTCAGTTCAAGCTTAAGATGAGCAACTCGAGACCTGGAGATGAAGCAGCAAGTGGAATGTCAGTAGGGCAGCGCTCAAACCCCTATAAAGTGGGTGGGTGGGTGGGTGATCGCACTGGTGTGTAGAGCAGCCACGGGTGAAGTGACGACCTAGGCGTAGGCGATCCGCGAGGAAAACTAAAAATAGAACATAGCCTCGTGTGCAAATTACCCATGTTAGCCTGCAGCCAACATGTTTAATAGAGTAATTGTAAATATGCTGAAGCCAAAGGCTGAGACCCATTTGAAACCACTCCACACACCCATAAAGACCGATGATGCCTATGTATGAAGTATGTAAAATCATGTCTTTCATCTTTTATTGCACAAATAAAAAGCTATTTTACCATTCTTTATATAGAATATATTCTGGTTACTTCATATGACACTCGTGGCATTCAACCAAACAGAAAACACCCCTGTATCAAAATAAATGTGAAATAAATATACTTTTGTGTCTCACGATTATTGCCATTAATATAGTTTTTCGTCAGAATGTCACCTATTCTTAAGCTAAGATTCCATATATGTGGTATGCGAATGCGACAACAAATAGAAAAGCATGTAAATGCACAGTGGTGCTTCCATATGTCCGGATGCGAATGCGGCAAGTGGATCGATCCATGGATCGATCGGTGCAAATGCAAATGCGAATGCTGCTTCGTTTGCCATAGAAAAAAACAGGAACTTTGACTTTCCTTCACAAATTTGGAGCAAGAAAGACTGAAAATGGTATACCACATACCACGTACATGGAATTTTAGCTTTAGACACTACAATTAATCGTGTGTATAAATAAACATGTTATCACAAAGATCTAAAAGTCCCAAAGTGGGTTATGTTTGCAGTATTTATTTTTATCTGAGATGAGCATCACTAAATGGCATCTTTTGACTGCCTAGACTGCCATTGTTGATTTGTAGTGAGTGACGTGGGGGATTGGTATAATGTTCATCTAAAAAAACAAAAAGAGGTTCTTTTTTATTATTGGAATCAGGATACGATACATCGGAAAAAGGTTTGTGTCCTTCCTCCTCCCACGGCCCTCCCTCCTCTTAACAATGTTGAGCCCCCGTCCTGATTCTTAAAAAGGAAGCAAAGAAAAGACCTCAAAATAAACACCTAAAATAGGTTTCGGTCAGTGTTTATTGTATGCTGGGTACAAACAAACATGCCCCCCCCCCCTTGACACTTTATATATTTTGTATTTTGCTGGGTACAAATATAACCACCATTCCCCTCTTTAAAAAATTACTTTAAAACAAATTTTATAGGAAGAAAATATCTGCCATGGTGAAGATTAGTAAGGGTAATGCCCACGTAAACCCAGTGTGCCTGATTGAGGTAGTTAAATGCCACAACGTTGTAGGTGGCGCTCTAATAGCATACCACCATGGTTTGTATGCGTATCTGAATTCCCGGGAAGTCTTCAAATTGTGTTATCTTAAAATCCACGGTTAAAACGGCCAATGTCCTGGAAAGGTGCTTGAATTTAACCAAAAGCTTTAAAACTAATATTTTATGCTTCCATTCACCGTTGGATCCAACATGCAATATATCTGTTAAATACTGTCGAGTTGTTATTCTGATTACCGGACGCGGTGGCCGAATCGGTAGAGCGCTGGTTTCCCATGCGGAAGTTTGGGAGTTCGAATCTCGGCCGAGTCAAATCAATGACTTATCAAATTGATACTTGTCGCTACCTAGCCTGGCGCTCTTCATTACTAAAGGACTGGTTAGCCCGTCAGTATCAGGGTAATTTGACTGGGATATCAGGTTATGGTGCTGGTGGTCTGGCCTTCCAGTAGGGCAGCATTATAAAGTCGCAATCAGTGCGCACTGTCACAAGTCGGTACCTGTCGTGATATGTCCTTAGATGTTCTTAGGACATAAAACACCAACAACCAACCAGCCTGTTATTCTGATTAGAAAAAAACAAGTACTCCAAAATGTTTGAGATATATATTCATGAGCATGAATGGAGCATGGAATTGCAACCAAAGACAATTGGTTTCCTTACAAAAATGTACATGAGGTCCTGGCAAAGTCCTGGAATCTGATTGGCCTCTAGGAGCAAGAACGCTGCCTACGCTGTGAAATCTGCGTCTCTTAGGAAGACGTAGTTGCTTCGCTCTAATACAGCTTATTGGGTATATATCAAGGAATAACTCGACTTATTTACTTTCTTTGCTTTTAGTAACCGGGATTCTTGCAAAAGGCGGTCTAATCTTAGATGCATTCAGGTGTAATAGCTGGCCCACTGTTTCGCTTATTGTATTTTTGTCTGCGTCCTTCTCAAAGCGAGGCTGCCGAAGAGATGTTTCTACTTGTAATGGAAACAGCTAATCTGAGCATTGTGTATGCCATCAAAATAGAGATTTGTAACGCTCGTTAATAATTTCGTTTATTTTTTTAAATCCATAGATTAAAATCTTTCGGATTTATCTGGAATTCTGGGTTTTTGATCTGCTCGATTTTTTGTCCGGATATGGTCAAACAAATTGGCGACCATTCCGGCTTCTCCCGTTACTTTAGAAGTCCCAAAAATTCATTAAATTTTTTTCTAGATTTTAGTTGTCCGACCATTCTCATCTGTTAATCTGATCTTTTATGATAATTTCAACTAGATATAATAAATTGTTCTGATCTGTACCTTGGATTTTCAATATTGTCTTTTTTTCTCCCATCGCCCTCCTCTCCCCATGCCACTCTTCGCTAGCTCTTTCCACAAACCATAGAACACGATCATTTCGTTTGGAATCCACGTAATTTCGCCTTTATTGACAACATAAATCAATACTCTAGGGCAGTGGTGGCTGGTCTGCTTATACTGAGTTGTTGTAACGGCAGTTTGTTTTATTATATAGCTGTATCAAAGTTAAATAATACATGTATTATAATACTTATTTTATAATGCATACATACATACATACATACATACATACATACATACATACATACATACATACATACATACATACATACATACATACATACATACATACATACATACATACATACATACATACATACGTACGTACGTACGTACGTACGTACGTACGTACATAATGTTTTATATAGATTGGTAGGAGGTTGTGATATGGCTATAGCTATGACTATGACTACAGGGATGAACTATCAAAATTTCCACGATTTTACACAAGCAGAGGGGCATTGTTAGAGAATCGGGGGCACTTTACAGGAAGTCGGATTTTCACCTCCTTTTTTCACTCCCCCCCCCCCCCCCTTTCCCCCCTTTTTTGTCTTTTTCTTTCTTCCTTGCCACCGCCTCTCTTACCTCCCCACTTATTGTTTTGGTAAGAGGCAATTATTTTTTATATAAATGTAACTAGCCTGTCATAATAGACAGAGGACAGAAGAACTGGCAGAGTTCAATGCGGGATTTTTGAAAGGAAATGTTAAAGTAACAGAAACAACTGCGACAAATTAACACCAACATTAGCCCCTCGCTCATCCCCACTACAGAAGCTCATAACAAGCACATTAATATGTTGCACAGTAGGACGCCCATAACAGCCAGCAGGAACCACCTTACACACTTCAGGGTCCGTACGGGGCCTGGAAATTCTTGAAAAGTCTTCATTTGCCCCATTTCAAGGCCTTGAAAAACCTTGAATTTAACCTATTTTGGGTAGTTACTCCTGAAAAGCCTTGAATTCCATTAAACTGTCCCCACTGATCTAACTTAGTTTGAAATTTCCATTCAACATCATTTTCTCCTGAAACCCAAATGAAAATACAGTAAAACCTCTCTAACCGACCACCTCCACAGATCGTCCACTCCCCTATATCGATTGCTTTATTTGGGTCCCAATCGATCGCCCATTGGAACAAAATGAAAAACTCCCTAAACCTCCCACCTCCCTAAATGGGCCATTTAATGTCCGTCTCATGGTCGGTCGATTCAGAGAGGTTTTAGGTCTTGAATTCCTATCAAAAACAGCCTTGCAAAGCCTTAAAATAGCCTTGAATTCCATATCTTCACATGTGTACGGACCCTGACACTTGCTTCCTGGTACACAGCTTGAGGGGGTGGTGGTACAGGGCGCTCCTGAAACAGGGAAACATCATTTGAGGGGCCAATCCCATTTACTCTTTTAGTCCAATCTAACTGTCCACTGTTAAAGGTCATCATACATTGTACATGTAGGTAATTTATTTAACTTAATGATTATTAGCTATGTTTATTGTCTGAAATTTATATGCCGATGTTATATAAGGGTGGTTCTCAGAAATTGCCACATAACTGGTTTCCATGTTACATCGTTAATGATTTTTTCCTCTTTTTTTTTTTTTTTTTAGGGGGGAGGGTAGTAAATCAAATAGTTATCGATGGCTCTGTATTAAGTATGTTAGCAATGCTACATTTATTTAATCTATCCTACAAAATGTATCTGAAATGTGCTCATATGATTTTGTGCTAAAGTGAAAATTTGCTTATTGACACCATGCACCTACCAGAACGTTTTTTTTTCAACTTTTTTTTCTTGTAAGACAATCTTTTTTACTTAATTGTAATTAATAAAATCTTGTTTGAATTTGTTGTGAATGTTAAAGTGGTGTTAGGAATGGCTGTTACGCATTTAATTTTAATGGCTTTCTAAATTTGAAACAAAAAGTGAAAAAAAACTATTTCAACATATAAACCTTGATATGAATATGGATTCTGCTATTATTTGGAATGTTTTCACTTTTGGTTTCCATGTCACAAAAGTTGTACACAGTTTCTGAGAACGACCCATATATACTTATTTGTAGATGTAATATATCTGATTTTTGTTTGTTTTTTTAAGAACTATTTTCTATATAATTATATATGATTATGTATAGTGTATATGTATAACCATACATATACATTAATATATAATTATATGTATAATAATTAGTATAAACAGGGATAAGAATTTGCTGTCGATCAGCAGTTTCCCGTCTTTTGGACAATGAATCGCCTTTTTCAATCTGACCTGTTCTCATTCCTGTGTATACAATTATACATATAAATAAATATATTAATTAATATATATTTGTAAGTATGGTGTGTAATTACAGATTTATATATTTGTTTCTTGCGGTGCTTTATGATTGATTGACCATATTTGTTATTAAATGTCTGTTTTTGTTTCGTTTTGAATTCTTCTTTGATGGTTGATGATTTTGTTGTGAACTGTAATGTAAAGGTGAATTTATCTGCATGTTCTTCCCCTAAACAGCGCGTGCAGCCACTAGGAGGAGAGCCCCTGTCACCGCCTAACACGTCGAGGTAAGCATGGGTTCTGCTTTTCTGATTAAAATGCCATTCTTGTGAATTATCCCTATTGCTTCAGAGATGAAAGATTCCGATTTCGCGGATTTCCGCGTTTTTTTTATATTGGTCCGATGAAGCATCAAATTTTCAAAACCAAAACAATTATCAAGATTTGATTTTACATATCTAACTTTGATACTGATGCACTTATTAAGCATTTTGTGCTACATATACGGGAACATTGTGCCGATTTAATAGAACCTGTTACTGCAGAAGCCTATGGTGTCAGACTTTTAGCGTGCTTGCCAAAACTAATTTGACATGTTTTCACTTAAAATATCTCAAAACTTAGCGATTTAAAATAAAAGTCACTTCAAACTAAAGTAAGGTAGATTATAGCAATCAATTTAATATATTTATCTCAGAAAAATGTTAGAAACCCAAAACCATCGGCCTAATTTAGCGTTAAACAAATATATTATTTATAATATATGACGGCAATTGATTTGTCCGAATCCTGTTCTATGGCCTTAGATGTTGCCAGAACATCAAACACCAACAAGAAAGGGTTAGATGTGGGTGATAATATAGTTGCAACAAGGACAGTTGAAACCTGACCGACATTTTCATGTGATTCCCTGAAACTGCTAATCTTATGGGGGGAAATCCGCGTTTTCGCGGAAATTCGCTTTTGGCAGAGACCACTTTGTTGCTTGATAACATTATACAATATGGGTATTCTGAGTTTCGCTGGTCCTTCATGAACAACTGAAGCTGTGACCCAGCACACCGGGTCACAGCTTCAGCTTGCCCACCGGAAGTTAGGATTTGTGCCGATCCCAGCTATATCCTTTGCTATATACCCTATATTTTAAACTCACTTTACGCCTATAATCACATGCTTCCTGATAACGAAACTTAGTAGGATTCGTGCTATACATTTGTTTCCAACATAGATTGCCGTGAAATTGTCCTGGATATATTTTACATTAGATAAATATTACTATGTGTATGTATATTCACCCCCCACCTTCTGCTATATAAGCTGGCGTTGCGACCCGGCATGCTGGGTCGCAGCTTCAATCCTTCCTGAGCGATTAGCGGAACTCAGAATACCCGTATTCAGAAACGGGGACATGTAAGAACTTTATCTGGAAGTTTATTACATTGCATTAGGTTAGTCGATTATAGTAATATATCACACATATTGCTTTCTTTCTATGCAGCAATAAGTTTTTAATGAGTATAGTAATACCAGTCAAAGCCATTGCTGAAATAGAGATGTACATTGCACTTAAGAGTAAAACATTGAGGTTGAGCTGAAAATACATAAATCATTGCATGTCTATTCCTTCGGCCAGTCCATATATTCAAAGTTAATTTAAAGGGAAGTGATAAGTGATCCTTTCTCCTCATTCTCTTCTGTGTTCGGTTTCAGGGGAAGGCGTAATTTCTGTATTGACCGTCCACCTACGCAGTCCTCTCGCCGAGCGGAGTATGTACCAAATGTCTCTCACACAGCTACTGTGCATGGATGAAAGATCTCAGCCGATTTCCGCCATTTATGATAATTGCCGATTTCTGCCATTTATGATAATCGCCGATTTCCGCCATTTATGAGGATCGCCGATTTCTGATAATTATAAAGTGGTCAGACAATTTCACAATTTCGTCCATTCTCTCTTAATTAGTAGTTAATTAATTATTATCACAAGAAAGTAATTTGTCTAGTTTCTGTCATGTTGGTTCGTGAGCGTGAACTGGAGCATGAACTGGAGCTGTGATTTGATATGCTTATCCACTGAGAAATGGGTTAATTGTCGCCTTTGAACCCATAGACACATGATTCCTTATGACCAAACTTAGCATGGTTATTGACGTACATTTGGTTTTTGAATAAGGTTGCAAAGAAATTGTGCTAGCAAGTCTTTTACATTAAATAAAATACCACTTTTTATGTGTGCCTGGGTACACTGCTTCACCTCTACTCTGGTATGGCACTGAAGAGGACTGAATGCAGTGGCTGAATCAATAGAGCGCAGGTTTCCTGTGTGGAAGGTTGGGGTTCCAATCCCGGTCGAGTCAAACCAACGACTAACAAAATTGATATTTGTCACTACCTAGCCTGGCACTCAGCATTACTAGGATAGGGCAAGGACTGGTTAGCTCAGTATCAGGATAATGTGACTGAGTGGGAAATCAGTTCATGGTGCCAGTGGCCTGGTCTCCCAGTGGGGCAGCACTATAAAGTCGCCATGAGTGCCCCTGTCCTAAGTCGGTACCCGTCCTGATATGACCTTAGGTGTTGCCAGGACGTAAAACTCCCAACAAACAAACAACCCCTGACAAGCGCTCGATTAATGCCAGTGTTATCTCAGAAGTGACCTATAATAAAAGACTTGTTTAATAACATGTCTATAACTTCAACCCACTCCCCTTTATCACAACCACCACAAAGTGAGCCCAAGGAAGAGCCACAGGAAGTGGCGACGCCTAGTGAGGAGGAAGATGATTCGCAGTCATTCGCACACATCCAGGACCCGGAAGACTACAACCAGATCTTCCGGCCTAAGCACAGCCTAGGTAAGTAACCAGGCACACTGAATAACCGCCACTCTCCAAACAGATTCCAACATTCACTATATAATTACCAGGGAAGACCCAATTTTATCATTGCTTTGCCTTTTGGCCATGTGAATTCAAAAGGTGTTTTTGTAGTGAAAGCTAGCAAAATAAACATTTGACAGTCTTAACCCATTCACAGTGGCAGTTCATCTCTGCATTAGTACTTTCCACTCAGTTCTTCTCCACTCTTGGCTAGTATATTACGTGATAATATACGCGTAATATACTGACTGTATCGTATGGTTCATGTTTATTGTTGATTTTACCTTGGTACTACGGCTCTGGCTACTCGTAGCCCAGGGAGAAGGAAGCACATCTGGGTCCAGCAATTAGCATAATAGGCTCACAGCAGGAGGACGTTTGTGAGCAGCTCCGGCAGTTTTTCTACTTTAACTACAAAACCAACATGGTTAGTATCTTTCAAAATTGATACGTTGGTTCAGTTCATGTTAGTATTCTCGTACCATGTTAGTATTCTCGTTAAAAACTTTTCATTAAGTTTTAGCTGATTTACAGCTTAGTTTCGATTGTGTTACATATGATCCATTGTTTGGTTATTAATTAAGCCGCCCATTGCCGAACGGAGAGATGTTTGGCAGGAGCCACTTACATCGCTAGGATTTATTCCTGGGTTTCTTTAAGATTCCCCATTCATTATTCTCGTTAAGGCGTACCTCCGAGTCCTATAGTATTTTCTTCAACTTGTTGTCGAAGAAAGCCACAGGTGGGAGAAGTTGATAGGTGAGAGTGTGGGAGGGCACCGCTACACTGGTCCCTACCCCTCGTTTGGATCGGTTGGTTTACCATACCGTCATCCTGTGACTGTCAAATTAGCCAAACGCCTGCGTTAAATACTGTTTTTAATGCCATAATACACGCCTCATATAATTATACTCTAATTATCAGTGTGATATTCAGTCTAAACAATGCCTAACCATTGGTTTTTGTTTTTACTCACAGTCTACGAGCTATGGCTATGAAGCGGAGTAAGGCCGAGGCATCTCATGTGCTCAGTGAAGATGAAGACGGCTCACCGCCGGCACAGGTACAAAGGTCGCCCTCGCCTGAACAAAGGGATTCAGACGAGGCAGGGGGTACGACACCAGCCTTGGACCAACTGACCTAGATGAACAAGTCGCTAGACTGGTTCAACAAAAGATGGTGGAGATGTTGCCCTCCAGAGTGGCCACAAAGAAGAAATCCAAGGTGGTGCTGGATTCTGATGAATCGGAGTGGGAGGATCTTTCTGATGATGAGGCCTCGTCTGACGATGACTCAGAGGAAGAAGTGGTTGTGTCTGCGCGCAAACACAAACACAAAAAGAAAGTGCACTCTTCGGAAGGGGACGAGTATAGGAGGGCTCGTAAGAAGAAGCCCCTCGTGAAAAAGAGTAAGAAGACGAAGAAAAGGAGGAAACACAAATCTTCTTCCTCCGACTCTTCGTCCGACTCGTCCTCTACAAGTTCGGACTCCGACACAAAACACAAGGGTAAATACGCGAAATCCTGTGGTAAAGAAATCAAGAAGTGCAAGGTGCAGAGGCCGAAGAAAATCCACGTTACGACAATAATGAGGAAAACTATTCAGGGGCACTGCAACACGTTTAAGCTGGCCGAAGTGATCATCAAAATGGCCGAGAAATATACAGGGATGAAGGGGATCCCGGAATCCGCCATTAAAGAAATGGACCCAGAAGTGAAACTAAGCTAGGAACACAAGACGTTTGAGGCGGCCCTGCACACAGTGCACAAAGGGCTTCTTTCGGCCCTCACAGCCATCGCACCTATTGCCAATAGGATGATGGCCGAGAACAAGTTCTTGTCGCTGTGCGATGATATGAACGGGGGATTGCATTGCTAACCGCGACGAGCAATCTCCGCTCGTACAGACACTTTGAGAACGTGTTCAAGGCGGTCTGCACGGACACAGGCAAGGAGGTAGCCATGTCGAAGAAGGTCACAGATAATGGCGGGAAGGAATATACGTTATTCCTTGCCCCCAAGACCATTAACGGGAACCCGCTGGACAAAACAAAGATGTTCGGTGGTCAGCTCCAGTACTTGTTTAAACAATTGGAGACGAGGTCCAAGTGTGGCAAGCACATGGAGATGGATAAGAAGAAATCCACAAACGCAAATCCTGACCGCTTCAAGAAAATGGGCCATGATTTTCGAGGCCGACCAACCGGCCAACGAGGAGGCCCGTTCGGGACGAACTTCAGCTTCCAGGCCAGGGGAAGGGGCCAAAGGCAGTCGTTCGGCTGGAACGACGGGAACCAACCCTTCAAGAGGGAGTTCAATGCCCAGAAGCCGTTCCCCCACCCAGGGAACAAGTAGAGGCAGCAACACAGACACCAGTAAGCATTTTTTAAGCTGGTAATCTCAATAATTGCCTACCGGAATGGAATAACATAACGGATAATCTAACTATCTTTAGTTTAGCGAAGTGAATAAGAATCCCTTTGATTGAGGAACCTATTCAAAAGAATATACCTTACCCTTATCGATTTCATGGTTCCAAACGCGAGGCATTAGACAATCAGGTACTAAAATGTTGTGAGAAAGGAATTATAGAACCAGCACTACATGTGGCTGGGGAATTCATATCTGGTTAGCCAGTTTAGATCTTAAAGATGCATACTAGACGGTACCTATCTATAAACTAGATCGGAAATATCTCAGATTTTGTTGGAACGATGAACTTCATGAGTTCACATGTATGCCGAATGGACTAGCTTGCTGTCCACACATTTTTACACGGTTACTAAAACCAATATTTTCCCAAATGGCTAGGGAAGGACATATTATGTTTCCATATATCGATGATTCATTTATTGTTGCAAAAACACAACAACAATGCCAGACGGCAGTAGACAAATTATGTGAAACATTTAATAAATTAGGTTTCTACATACACAAAACTAAATCAGTACTAATACCAACAAACAAATTAAAGTTTTTGGGATTTTTTATTGACACTACGGAAATGACCATTTCATTAACAGAACAAAAAGTTGATAAATTTACAACAACAGCAATTCAATTATTACAATTGAACAAACCAAAGATACGACAAGTCACAACATTGATAGGAATTATGATAGCATATGCACCAGCTATTCTTTATGGCAAGGGTCATATTAAATCGCTAGAAATAGATAAGAACTTGGCATTGGCACACACAAAAGGAAACTTTGAGCGGCCCAAAATGATATTATGTGGTGGCTGTCACACATTAACAATTCACCCAACCCTATTAGGATGGGAGAGCCTAACACTACAGTTACAACAGACATTTCATTAGAAGGTGGGGGGGGACTCATAGAGACCAACAGGTGGTCGGTGGATGGAAGATGAAATCTCCGATCACATAAATGTTTTAGAACTTAGAGCTATTTATCTAGGACTCCGTAGTCTAGTTCACCTACCTAAAAATCATGTAATGGTTTTGACAGACAATGCGACAGCTATGGCCTACATACGTAATATGGGAGGCACTCGTTCCAAACCATGGCGAAGCTCATTTGGAAGTGGGCAGAGGAACACAAGATATGGCTAACAGTAGCACATATCCTAGGCAGTCAAAATACTTTGGCTGACAAGAAAAGCCGACATTTCCACGACCATTTAGAATGGTCACTAAATCAGAGTATTCTTGACCACATTTTTCACAAATGGGGAAAACCAGAAATTGACTTATTTGCATCACGCAATAACAAAAAGTTAATGAGAGAAATCCACCTAAACCAAAATATAATAGGTTCTGGGATGTGTCGATAGTATTTAAGTTATTCAAGTCATGGCCTAGCAATAGACACCTATCTATGAAGGAACTACGTTTGAAATTAACAGTGCTATTACTACTAGTAACAGGACACAGAGGCCAAACAATGGTGGCACTTTCTCTAGATGGATTAGAGATAGACAAGGATGAGCAACATTCAATTTAAAGATATTACTAAAGTCGAATCGCACAGGGGACCCACTGTCCACAGTACATGTAAATAGTTTTCCGGAGGATAAACAGATTTGTGTAGTTTCAGCTATTAGGGTGTATATATCCAAGTCACGTGGGATTAGAAATTCCAAACAGCTGCAATCAGCTTCATTAAACCGCATAAGGCGATCTCGAAAGACACACTCGCGAGATGGACCATCAAGGTGCTTAAGGAGGCAGGAGTCAATACTGCATGCTATTCGTCCCACTCAATGTGTGGAGCCATGGTTTCCAAGGCAAGACAATTAGGGTTCTCAGTGAAGAGAATCCTAGCACACACAGGGTGGAAGACGGCTAGATCTTTTGCAAAACATTAAAACAAACGACTAGAGAAGCCAAGCGGCATAGCGACTTGCCTACTCACCAACTAAAGACAGGTGAGAAACAAAATTAATATTTTGCATGAAGACAATAGTATGATTCATAGAAGGATAAAAAATGAGATTACGTAAAATTCTCCCTGGGCTATGAGTAGCCAGAGGCGTAGTACCGAGGTAAAATAGTATAGTTATACAAATCTAACCTGGGTACAGATGATGGATAACTGGTGTATTCCCGAGGTACTAGCCTCGGATAGTCGTGGGTCAGGGCCCACCCACCCTACCCACTCTACCCACCCACCCACCCTTCCCTACCACGAGTATCATGTTTCGCTAGAACGAAAACGAAAACATAATAGTATCCTCAAAGAGTTAAGATAATTTGTTATCCTATTAAGTACGTAAAAGATTGCTAGACCCGGATGTGCTTCCTTCTCCCTCACCCACGACTATCCGAGGCTAGTACCTCAGGAAAACACCAGTTATCCATCATCTGTACCCAGGTAAGATTCATATAACTATACTATATATGTTTAATATCCGATCTGTTTCTGTAACATTTATATTTTAATTCCCACTTTCATTAAAGGCACATAGTTCGCATCAAATTTTCAAAACCAAAACACTTATATAGATTTGATGCTACATATCCAACTTCGATACTGGTGTGCTTATTAAGCATTTATCTACGATTAAAATTAAGCTATATATGTATAAAAAGATGTATGCAAAGTCAACTTTAAAAAAACCTGTTAACGATCACACCTATAGTTTTCCTTGTATGCAGCAATAAGTGTTTAATGAGTACTAATATCTAAGTTGGATATCTAGGATCAAATCTAGGTCAGTGTTTTGGTTTAGAAAATGATGCTTTCATCGGGTTATCTATGCAGTTTTAATAACCTTTTCACACAAATTTAAGAGAAAGAAATTGGGGGGGGGGGGAAGAACAGAGCAAATCAATTACCTGCTGCAGAATGCATTAATGTAGGTGGAAGCCTGCTGTGAGGATGTATTAATGCAGGTGGCATCCTGCTGCAGGGATGCATTATTGCAGGTGGCATCCCGCTGTGGGGATGTATTAATGCAGGTGGCAGCCTGCTGTGGGGATGCATTAATGCAGGTGGCGGCCTGCTGTGGGGATGCATTAATGCAGGTGGCAGCCTGCTGTGGGGATGCATTAATACAGGTGGCAGCCTGCTGTGGGGATGCATTAATGCAGGTGGCGGCCTGCTGTGGGGATGCATTAATGCAGGTGACAGTTTCCTATGGGGATGCATTAATGCAGGTGGCGGCCTGCTATGGGCATGCATTAATGCATGTGACAGCCTGCTATGGGTTGCATTAATGCATGTGACAGCCTGCTATGGGTTGCATTAATGCATGTGACAGCCTGCCACGGGCATGCATTACTGCAGGTGACAGTATGCTACGGGCATGCATTAATGCAGGTGACAGCCTGCTACGGGCATGTATTAATGCAGGTGACAGTCTGCTACGGGCATGTATTAATGCAGGTGACATTCTGCTACGGGCATGCATTAATGCATGTGACAGCCTGCTATGGGTTGCATTAATGCATGTGACAGCCTGCCACGGGCATGCATTACTGCAGGTGACAGTATGCTACGGGCATGCATTAATGCAGGTGACAGCCTGCTACGGGCATGTATTAATGCAGGTGACATTCTGCTATGGGCATGCATTAATGCAGGTGACCGTCTGCTGCGGGCATGCATTAATGCAGGTGACAGCCTGCTACGGGCATGCATTAATGCAGGTGGCGGCCTGAATGGGTTAAGAACATAATTTCGTTTGAGCATGTACAGTTAAAGCATTAAAAAAAATTATTCACGGACATACATTGTCCTTTCATTTCAAATCGACTATTGCCTGAAGACAGTAGATCACGTGGCAGAACTAGGACCGATGTAAAATAACTATAAACCGTTGTCAACTCTTGATATTCTCAAACTTGTTCTGATTTCGTTTAAAGCTCGACCAAAGTCAGTGACAAACAAGGCAAACAACAACGCCGGTGTGTATGAGTGAAGCAGTTCTTAATATTATCACTGTCCTTCTAATTAAAATATCCCCCCCCCCCCACAAAAATAACACAACCCACCACAACCCCAAACCCCTCCCCCTCCCCCCAAAACCAACAACCTTACTTTGTTTTATAAACTCTTCGCGTTGCGTTTGTGCTCGCTAGGTTTTCTGTCCTAGAACACCTAGTGCGAGCTTGTGGCTGCATATTGACCCCCCACTCCCTCCGCCCCACACACACACCCAGCGCTCCCCTACTCCCTCCTCCACCCATCCCCATGTCTAGTGCTCACCCTTTAGTAGTATTTTCTTCTTGGAGCTACATTTAACTAAACATTATCTTAGATATTTTTCTCTCATGAATCTTACAATTGTGTGTATGTGTGATTATAGATTTTCTTAACACATCTTTAGAGAAATTTAAAAAAAAAATCAATCCCTTTTGATCTAATCCATAGAGAATGGAGTTGTAGTATTGCAGCTTTTTCCCTCCTGTTATTTTCTATTTTTTATATATAATTTCTTTGCCCCATTTATATGTTGTGTTTCCATGTATGTGTCACGTGACTATTTTGGTACATGGAATTGGCTGCGTTGCATGGGGCGCTGGTGACGTCATGAGTCAGCACTGAATAAATCAATAACATCTTTATTCATTGCATCATTAAAACAAACTAAGGACTATTAAATGTTGTCTTTCTCCTGTCTGATTGGCTGGTTGTATGTGGTTAAAATTGCATAGTCCGATGGTTTTGAATTTCTGCCATTTTTCTGAGATAAATATATTTAATTTGTTGTTATATCCTACCTTACTTTAGTTTGAAGTAACTTTCATTTTGAATGGCTAACTTTTGAGATATTTGAAGTGCAAACATCCTAAATTGATTTTGGCAAGCATGCCAAAACTCTCACCATAGGCTTATGCTGTAACAGGTTCTGTTAAATTGACTTAGTATGCTCTTCTATGTGGCAACACATGTTTAATAAGTGCACCAATATCTAAGGTAGATATGTAGAATACAATCTAGGTGAATGTTTTTGTTTTGAAAATTTGATGCTTCATCGGACTATGCAGCTTTAACGCTGACATAGATTTCCATTGTGGTGACAAAAAAAAACTTCAAACATTTAGTGACGTTATGACTTAAAAAGTTAAATTTATACTTGTCGCTACCTAGCCTAGCATTCAACATTATTAGGATACAGCAAGGAACAGTGGAATGAGGAAGACCAATTGTTTGCGATTGAAATTTCCCCTGCTTAAACAACTAATCTACCAAATTAAAAATATAAATCACAATTTTCTTTAAATGTAATCCAGTGTTTAAAAACTAGGCCATGCACCATGATATATGTTTTTTTTTAAATCTTTAAAAATATATTTTGGGAGCATTTAATGAAAGCATGTTTCGTAAGTCAGCTCTATCCAACAATGCCTGCCACCATGCTTTTCAGCACCGTAATAATACCACTATTTTAGCATTTTATTCCGCTAATAAATTAGGGTAAATGATATATTTTATTGCAGACATACTACCCATACACTGTTAAGTAATCACATTTGTTTTTAGTTTATAATACAGCACCAACAAGATTTCTATTGCAACTTTCAACCAACCAATGAGATACATGAAAGATCACCTTTAACTGGCTTATATTAGCTTAACTGTGTGGGTACCTTGTTTTGTGTGTGTTGGACATAATCAATTGCAGGGTCCATGTGGGGGCCTGGAATGTCTTGAAAAAGTCTTGAACTTCATTTCCCCCATTTCAAAGCCTTGAAAAGCCTTGAATTTAATCTATTTTGGGTAATTAGTCTTGAAAAGCCTTGAATTCCATTAACAGAGATGAAAGACCTCCGTGGTTTCGCGGATTTCCGGGATTTCTTATATCCACCGATTAACGTTAAACAAAATTCCAAAAGATAGGATGTATATGACAACAGTTGGGTGGTTCGAATCCTGTTCTTATATGACCTTATATGTAGTTAGAACATAAAACCTAAGCAAGAAACTGTTAGATATGGGCGATAATGCAATCACAACAAGGCTAGTTGAGACCTGACTTCCGGTATTTTTCCACGACTCCCTGACAATGCTAAACCTATGGGAGAATATCAGCATTTCCGCTTTTTTTTCCCCGGAGACCACTTCCATCCCTACATTAAACTGTCTCCATTGATCTAAATTAGTCCAAACTTGCCATTCTGACTGGCGATTTCGGACTAAATCCAAATGAAAATAATCTTGAATTCCTATCAAAAACAGCATTGAAAAGCCTTGAAATAGCCTTGAATTCCATATCTTCACATGTGTACGGACCCTGTAATTGAGTAATAAACAACTATAGATTCGTGAGGACAGTTGGACTATCACCTTTAGCAACCGTTTTTACCTGTCTTTTGACATAAATTTGACACATGTTACTTTCTATTAAAAAACAGCGATAGAATCAATTCTCCTTTTCACTGTATACATGGCTTCCGCTCCTGAAATGACATAAACTCACCATCAGTCAATCATCAATCAGACTATTCGAAGTTGAATTTAACTAACTCAATTGCTGGTGTCTGTAGAAAGGTGGACCTGGTTTGGGTCATCATGGCACTGAGACTACTTGCATCTTGTGCCATTTTCATTTTCCTGTTCTATGTCAATGACCCAAACTACTATAGTGTTTGAAGAATTTACCATTTTCAAGATGATTGATACATGATACATTATTCTACATTGGCATTTCAACTAACCACTACAAACTTGACGGGTTGGCCTGGTGGTATGATGATGATGGTGAGGATGAGGATGATTGCTATTGCCCCATTTATATGTTGTGTTTCCATGTATGTGTCACATGAGTATTTTGGTACATGGAATTGGCTGCATTGCATGGCGCACTGGGGATGTCAGGGGTTGAATGATTCAGCAAAGGCCATATCCACAGTGAAAACTTAGTACTATTTATTCTGTCAGTTTTGTTGATTACATTTATATGCCTACTGGGTGGGAAGTCATCGGTTCAAGCCACAGTTGAGGCTGTCTGTGCCAGACACAATATGTGCATTTGTAATCGATTCAAGTTTAATCTATGCTGGGAGATCAGTGTAAACGCCCGCAGATAATGAATGCCCTAATCTAAAGTAGAATAGACGATTTCCACTACCAACCCGCCCTCTGACATCAATGGCAGAACTAATGTTCTGGGTAGCAGCATCTGCGGCAGGCTCTGTGGAAATGGTCTTATGGAAGACTTTCACCACCAACCTGCCCTCTGGTGCTTGCTTTGGGGGTGGTTTGTAACCTTACGACGGTTACTGGTTGCAGAACTGCAACATTTATAGAGAGGCTCCGATAAATCGGCCCAATCTTTGGTTGAAGATTTATCTTCAGTATGGAGTGTTGTAGAAGCTGGGGACATCTTTACAACGATGTAACGGCGAAGTGTTGAGGCGACCCCGAATCTCTTCGGTCCGGCGGTAGTTGAGCACTAGTTGAGCACTTGTATCCAGTCGACAGTAGCAAGGGTTTCGAGGAAGGGTGGGTAAAGATGCGTGCAGCGGTGGTTCCAGCAACGAGAACAAAGCGAGAGAAAACTTAAAGGTACAGGGCCCCACCAAAGCACACAACTCCCCTGGTCAGGGTGAGGAGTATGCCTGTGAGAAAAAAAAAAGGGTATAGTCTAGGAAAGAGAAATGAGGAGAGTTGAGTCAAAGGACCATGTCTATTTGCTCTATGGTGACCAGCCGGCGAGCCAAAGACATGGACAGAGTAAGAGTAGAAGGTGAAATGCCGGCGGGCTCCCCCTCCTGGAATTCTTTTCAGACATATCAAGGAGGAGCAAGGCCAGCGGAGAGGAGATAGAGAGAGGTGTGGACGATGTGTGGTCCAGATAGAAAGTCTCTGACCCCCTCTGGTGGTAGTTCCAAGAACTTATATGGGCAGCTGCTGATTGCGCATGCTTCCCGGAAAAAGTTCACTGTACTAGTACCCAATGTATCACTACCGTATTATTGCACACTCTTCACACTATGTACACACTATATCTAGTCTAGTTCTAAAATAGGAGAGGTGGTGGCACCACCTGGACTTGTAAGCTACCTATTCTTGCCATCAATTTCTATCAAAATGCTTAAAATGTTATCCAAGTACAGCCTAGATTAGAAATATAGACTGGGATCTAGACCTAAATTGTGCTTCGCTACGGGTGTGCTTCTTTGGATGGACTTCTGGTCTAGAAATTACAGCCCTTAGTCAGTTGGTCATTTCCTCATTGATCACTGACAGTGTCTGTGCATACTGGTAATTGTAATTTAAAAGTGTCCAATTAAATATATAGAACAATGTCTAAGTAGTGGTAATTTATGAAATAGATGATTATCTTTTGATTTACCAGAGCAATAATTGTTTACCATTACACCATGGTTTACAAATTATATGCCGCTCACCATGATTCATCTATTATAACGACCAGACGGGGTGGCCGAATGAGTACAGTGTACGTCTCCTGTTTTGGGAGATCGGGAGATCCGAACCCATGCGTTTGTGGGTTCGAATCCTGATCGAGTCAAACCAATGACTTAAAAATGTATACTTGTCGCTTCCTAGCCTGCCGCTCGGCATTATTACTATAGGGCAAGGACTGGTTGGCTCAGTGTTAGGATAATGTGACTGAGTGGGATATCAGGTCATGGTGCTGGCAGCCTGGTTTCCCAGTGGAGCAGCACTATAAAGTCGCCATGAGTGCACTGTCACAAGTCGGTACCCGTCCTGATATGACCTTAAATGTTGCTAGGACGTAAAACAACAAACAAATCAAATCATCTATTATATATAATGGCAATGGTCGTATTCTGTTATACATCGCTTTGTTCATGCATTAAATATTACATCAATCCTGTTATACTGTTACATATTATATACCTCACACCATGATTGATGCATTATGTCATAGCAAGGGTGGTAAACTGTTACACAATGATTTACAAATTATACACTGTGCACCATGATTCATGCATTATATATTGCAGCAATAGTGATTTACACATGTACTATGCACCATGATATATTCCAGCAATGGTGGTACAATGTTACACATTGGTTTACACGTTATTTATCCCGCACCATGGTTCATACATTTCATGTCACAGCAATGGTGGAATTATGTTATACAGTGCTTTACACATTATATATTATGCACCCTGGTTCATACACTATTTAACGCAGCATATGTGGTATTCTGTTGCACTATGATTTACGCATTATATATCGCTCACCATGGAAGAGTTCCATTACGCAGTGGTAAACATTGTAAATACTGCAGCAATAGTGGCAGATGGCTACATAGTGCCTACCGCATTATTTACTGCTGCACATTGGTTTGCACATTGCAAAAGCGTTATACCGCTTCACAGTAGTTTACACACTATGTGACTATTTAGTAGTAGTAGTAGTATGCTGCTACATAATGGTAAACTCAATACCCACCGCAAATACCACTTCACAGTGGTTTTACACACTATGTACCTATTTAGTAATATTATGCTGCTAGCTAATGGTGAACTCAATATGGTTGCAAATACCGCTTCTAAGTGGTTTGTACATTATACTATCCCATTCAGGCTGTACGATTTCAGATTTCATGGGAAACACCTTTTGTGTTACGTGCCTGGTACTCATGGGAACCCATGGGTAACTGTTTTTCGGTTCCGTAAAATTGGTGATGGGTACCCATTCTTGAAACAGTTAATTAAATTTAGTAGGAGTATATTTTGAACACACCTGTGCAGAAAGTGTACATATACCTTTAATCATCTACAATGTAATGAAAACAACCGTCTGTAGCACTTATTATTTTTTTTAATTGCCTTGCGTTTGATTAATATCATTGGGAAGCGCAATTTCGGTTCCGTAGTTGCCCCAGCACGGTAACAACATGTTACCGGTAATGACATGTTACCGGTAACGACATGTTACCGGTAACGCCATGTTAGCGGTAATGATCGTTACCATGAAATCCTACAGCCTGCCATTGTAATAGCGGTTTGCTACTGCACACTCGCTTACACATGTATAACTTCAGAAGCAGTATACAGCCATACAGTATTAAACAGATTCACTAACTCTACCATAGTGGAATACTGCTACACAGTGGTTTATACCTTACGTGTCACTTCAGTAAGAGTCCACCCCTCTACAATGGTGAATAGTAGTATACCTCTACAGAATGGTTGACACTTTTGATACTGCTACAATAGTAGAATTCTCATGCGCAATGGTTTCCACATAATATACCACTGTGCAGGGGTTCACGCATTCCTGTTGTAATATGACATTACATAGTGGAGAATTATTAGATACTACAGCAGCAATGGTATACATGTACTGCGACACACCCCGTCCTGATATGACCTTAGATGTTGCTAGGACGTAAAACAACAAACAAACAAACTGCTACACACATGGCTTGCGCCTCTTAAATTGCTACAAATTTGCCAAATGGTTTCCACGTTATACAGTGATTTAGACATATACCATTCCGCTACATTTGCATGGGTTTTGTTTCCTCCCTAGCTTGCGCGTCTTGGATTTTCACTTTTGTGACTCCCAAGTTATTTTTTGTGAGTTACCATTGCGTTTGTAAAAACTCGCCACCTGTTGCGTAAGTCATAATGAATGTACCGGGGTATGTAGGTGTGCATGGCTGAATATGAATGTGAATGTGAATGTTGACAAACCTGTTGATTACTGTATGGTGCAACTTTATCCAGGAACCTCTTTATGTCATGTGTGTGCAATAATTTACATAGATAATACACATCGTTCCAAATAGCTCATAGAATACACACCGCTCAAAATAGCACACATATATGTAATACACACCACTCAAAATAGCGCACTTATGTAGTACACACCACTCAAAATAGCACACTTATGTAATACACACTGCTCAAAATAACCCACATATCTAATAGTGTTACACACCACTCAAAATAGCCCACATGTGTAATACAACCTGCTCAAAATAGCCCACGTATGTAATACACACCGCTCAAAATAGCACACTTATGTAGTACACACCACTCAAAATAGCCCACATATGTAATACACACCGCTCAAAATAGCACACTTATGTAATACACACCACTGAAAATAGCACACTTATGTAATACACACATGAAAATATTCCGCATATGTAATACACACCGCTCAAAATAGCCCATATATGTCATACACACCACTCAAAATAGCCCACATATGGAATACACACTGCTCAAAATAGCCCATATATGTAATACACACACGCTCAAAATAGTGTGATGCACAGTGTGAAGCGTGATATAATTGAAATGATAAGGCATAATACAGGTGATGCAATGTGGGTGTGATACATGTCATAATTGTAGCGTTAAGGCGTGTGTGTTGCACAGTGTGTAATCCAGGTGATGCAATACAAAAGCGTGATATGTGTTGTAATTGTAACGATAAGGTGTGATACACAGTTGGTGATACAGGTGATGCAATACAAGCGTGTGACATGTGGTGTAATTGTAATGATTAGGTGTGATACACACAGTGTAATACAGGTGATGCAAAACAAGTGAATGATGTGTGGTGTAATTGTAATGATAAGGTGTCATACACAGTTTGTGATACAGGTGATGCGATGCAAGCATGTGATACGTAGTGTAATTCTAACGATAAGGGGTAATACACACTGTGTAGTAATAATACACAGTGCGTAATACAATATGTGTGAAAAGGCGGGTTCGGTGAGTCATCTGTCGCTCTGTCTCTGTTCAGCTTATGAAGCCCCATCCACGCCGAAGCAGAGTCCCTTCCCTGCGCCGTTTGAGGGTAAGAACCAGCGGGGCCCAGCGCCCATCACTAGGCACCCTCTGCACTCGTCACTGAAACCAGGCACCAACACCAGAGTAGATCAGAACTGCAGTCCTGAAGGGCCTGACACTAGCCACAGTAAGGACCATTGTGAAATTTTACTGCGGTGCGGTGGGAAAACTGACAGCTCAGACATATCGCTGTAAGCCATATCGTGTGGAGGGCCCTTTATGGAAAGCATACGCACCACCTAATACCAGCACCATTTGGACCAGTACTGTGCTTTTAGTACTGTGCTTTGTCGTTGTTGTCTTTTTTTGGTGTTTTTTTTGGTGCCTTTTGTTGTTTTTGTTTGGTAAGGTGCACCCATAAATGGAAACAAAATTGAATTGCTTAAATTCACACCAGTTTTAATTGGTTTTGGCTCAGTTTGGAATTAAACGGTAGATACCGTAGTGTCGCGAAATAGTGGTCTTAGTTCTTAACTGCTCCAATTAGGCTAATCAATTCATCTTCCTAATTGTGTTATTTTAGGCGAATCAATTCCTCTTCCTAATTGTGTTATTTTAGAAGGAATAGGTGTAGTCTGTATAGCCAGATGTGTTTGCCTTGAAAAGCGTGTGTGTCTATGTGCGTCTGTCTACATATATATGAGTGGTGAAATGAGTTGAGTGGCCGCATTCCTTGTGGCAGGTTGTGGGATTCGAACCCAATGACTTTAAAATTGATACTTGTCGCTACCCAGCCTGGCACTTAGCATTTCTAGGATAGGGCAAGGAGCAGTGGAATGGGGAAGAGCAATTCTTTGCGATTGAAATTTGACCCGCTTAATCAACAAATGTAATAACATTATTTTAAAATCTCTATCAATGGGACACATGACACTATTTCATGAGACAGCGGTATTTGTGGACAAGGTGGTGGAGGGGGAGGGGGGGGGGGGAGGGAGGTCATTGTGACGATATAGTCACATAGTATACTGACCTGTAGCAGCGATGCCCCGTGGTTGTGACACTGGCCTCTAACCATTACAAGTGTAATCGTGGTTCCGATATTGCCCACCAGAGGGTGCCTGTGATGGCGCTGGCTCCGGTCGCCCACCTAACACTGACTTAGGTTCTAGGTGCTTCTCGTGTGTGGTTTGCTGCTTTGGGTTTTTGTTCTTCCACTGGCTTTTTTTGTTTGTTTGTTAAGCTAATTAACCAACTTCCACCCCACCCCCTACTCGCCTCCCACCCCGCCCCACACCGACCTGCCCTCACTGGGCGACTTGTTCACTTACTAACACTTCACCGATCCTATTCTGAATTCATCAAAATATGGCTGTGTAGGATTATTTTGTAGATGCTATCCTTAATGAAAATGTTCCAATATAGTTACCACAAAATCTGCATCTATTTAGCTCCCTAATCGAATTAGCGCGCTGTAATATGTTATGATTAGGACTAACGACAATACTTTGGCGATGGATTGGTGAATTTGTTTCAATAAGGTCCCTGCTGCTTCCTACTGGGCGCGTATGTATGTGTAGTGTTGCGCATTCCCACCAGATGGCAGGTATATAACCACCTAACCCTTAAAGTTGCATAATTCGTTGATTTGAAACAAATTCAGTTAAATACATCAGGTTGAACATTATGACCTACCCTACATTAGTTTAAAGTACATTTTATGGTAATTTATTAGCTTTTTTAAATGCATGCAAGCAAACAAATTTGTGTGTGCAAACCAGTTGAAGACAAGTGCAATATGCCATTGATGGGGAGCGGGACGTAACTCAAGCGTTAGTGTCCACCTGTGAAAGTTTCGATCATCCAATCGATCCTGCTCAGTGAACCCATTTGCAGTTTGGGCTATTTTCCGTTCAAACCAGTGGTCTACAACTGGTTCCTCAAAGGCTGTGGTATGTGTTGTCCTGTCTGTGGGAAAGTGCGTATAAAAGACCCCTTGCTGCTTATCGGAAAGAGTAGCCCATGTGGTGGCTGTGGGTTTCCTCCAAACAAATATGTCAGAATGACCATATGTTTGACTCCCAATAGCCAATGATAAAAATCAATGTGCTCTAGAGGCATTGTTAAATAAAACAAGCTTTACTTTTTAATACTCCATTGCTATGTAAACTAGGTCATGTCGAAACCAGTGAGTTTTAATACCTGTGTGCAGGGACCCCCCCCCCCCCCCACACACACACACAGACACACATACACAAAGAACTGATCAATGAGTACACTTGTGTTTAAGTTTGATTATGAAATATCAAATCTTGCCTGATGTTTCAATTTTGAAAATGTGATTTCATCGGATTATGCAACTTGATAGAGACACTTCACCTAAGGATGTAGATAACTTTGGACGTTCACGTTGAGGTGTAATACAACCATTGGTGATATATGTCCTGTACAGGTATCAAGAGCAGCCACCATACTAATCTCGAATCTACCCTGAAAGTTTTGCGTGCATAATGGGTTTAGTTGTATCAGTGCATTAGCACAAGCACCGAAGTACAGTATCAAGAACGGCCGTTATGCTAATCTTGAATCTCCCCTGAAAGTTTTGCGTGCATAATGGGTTTAGTCGTATCAGTGCGTTACACAAACACCGAAGTACTGCAGTGTTCAGTGAGGTTTAAATTGTTTGTCGACAAGAGCAATGTCCACTCGTGGTTCGTACACGTGATGCGCATTGCGCCTCACACATACACAGGGTCAATTTTCCGATTTTCCGGGGATTTACCGATTTTTGTCATGGTCATATATGTAATTTTCTTTCACATCCTTATTACTGAAAGATTCACCAGAAATCTGTTTTTGTTGTTAGAGGCGAGCGAACCTGACTATTGGGTGACATTCTGAAGTCGGTACCTTCTCAAATGGGTTCGCGCCATTATTAGCTCCTGAATTATCATTTCCATATTATTCAGATGATTAATATAATTACAAATTAGAACATAGATACTGCAACATATATAATAAATAACATTCCACTCATCACATATGCCCCACCCCATCGACAATACATTATTCCATTTGATACAAATTATGTTAATTTATATTACTTTGTAGTAGTAAAATGGATTGATCATTGGATTTATTCATCACCAGTTTCTTTTAAAAAGGAATTCTCTTCGGCTATCCACCAGGCCCAGCTATAATTATTCATTGTATGGTTGGGTCCATGCTAATTCGTTTAATGATTTGGCCGATACCCATTCATTTATTTTTGAAGTTTTGGATCTAAGCCTTTTAGAAGGTTTTAGATAGTTTTCTACGGCATTAGAGGGATTGATCTATGCTTATTGATTAGAGGGTTTGATCTATGCTTATTGATTAGAGGGTTTGGTCTATGCTTATTGATTAGAGGGTTTGATCTATGCTTATTCATTAGAGGTTTTGTTCTATGCTTATTCATTAGAGGTTTTTTTTATCTATGCCCATTCATTAGAAAAGCATTATTTAGAGGGTTGGATCTGTCTGATTTCATAAAGGATTGTTCTGATATGAGCTTACATGTTGCCAAGACGTAAAACTCCAACAAGCAACCAGCCAACTGAAGGTTTAAATCTAATGTCCATTCATTAGAGGGTTGGATTGTCAATTTATTAAAATTGAAGCCATGCCCATTCACAAAAGGGTTGGATTTATGCCTATTCCTTAAAATATTTTTTTTAAATCTATTAGAGCATTGGAGTCCATTGATTAATGGGTTGGGTGGGGCTATGCCCATTGGATCTATGTTCATTCAATCAGTGGTTGGACCTCTGTCCATGATAGGGTTGAATATATGCCTATTCATTAGAATGCTGGATCTGACTATTCATTAGAAGTTTGGCTCCGTGTCGATTCATTAAAGTATTAGATCTATGTCACTGAATCAGCCATTTGGATCAATGGTCATTCACTAGATGGTTAGATATACGTTAATTAATTAAATGCTTGGATCTATGTCAATTCATTAGAGGTTTGGTTCTGTACCCATTTATTAAATGCTTGGATCTGTGTCAATTCATTAGAGGGTTGGATCTATGTCAATTTATTAGAGGGTGTGGATCTATATCAATTCATTTGAGAGAGTTGGGTTAGTGCCCATTCATTACAGGTTTGGATCTATGTCAATTCATGAGCAGGTATATCTCTGTCAATTCATTAAAGGGCTGGATCTATGCCAATTCATGAATTGCTTGTATTTTGATTAATTCATTAGAGAGTTGGATCTATGTCGATTCATAAGGGTAGATCTATGTCCATTCATTAGAGGATTGGATCTATAGATGTCAATTCATTAGAGGGCTGGATCTATGTCAATTCATGAAATGTTTGGATTTGTATTAATTCCTAAAAGAGTTGGATCTATGTCGATTCATAAGGGTAGATCTATGTCCATTCATTAGAGGGTTGGTCTATAGATGTCAATTCATTAGAGGGTTGGATCTATGTAAATTCATGAAATGTTTGGATTTTTATTAATTCGTTAGGGAGTTGGGTCTAGGGCGATTCATAAGGGTAGATCTATGTCGATTCATTAGAGGGTTGGATCTATAGATGTCAATTCATTAGAGGGTTGGATTTATGTCAATTTATTAGAGAATTGGGTCTGTGCCAATTGATCAAAGGTTTGGATCTTTCTCTGCCTATTCCTGAGATGCTTGGATCTGTCACTTTACGCTTACTTTCGATTAAGCACTATGAGTGAGATGTGTTCTGCACGGGTTGTCGTGAGACTTAACTTGTCACTCTTTCAGCTTCTGTTAACGGTCATTTCCTTTTGTCCACCTCGCTGTCTGCCTCAGGATTTGACTACCCAGGTAGGCAGTGAGTCACCGCTGGGCGATGCTGCATGATTCTGTGTAACTGTAACAGTGTATGCCAACTCGCTCTGTTCCTTTTCTCTATATTTTCAATTCCCTCTACAAACAAAAAAAGAGGTATATTTGTACTTCTCTAAATACGTATATATGTTTATATGGATACATATGTATATATAGATACATCTGTGTAGTATATCTATAGATGTAGATATATAATGTATATATATTATGTATATAACATATTATATCAAATTATAGATATATATATATATATAGATATATATATGAATATATATCTATATAGTCAGATATTTCTATTATATATCAAGTTAAGTAAATGTTCTTCAAGCCAGCTTAAGGCAGGGTATATTTCGAGTCAACAGCTAAGACAGCTTTAAAAACTAATTAGTTGGCTATAAAAAGAAGGACATTGCAATAGGGCATCTTTTTTTATTTGTTTATTTTATTTTATAGTTTTATTCCGCAATGTACAAAACATACTACGGCTGATTTCTACCCCCCCTCCCCCATGCTATATGGGTAATTTCCCCTCATGTTTTGCACTATAAGTGTTCTTTATTTATTTATTTATTTGGGGGGGGGGGGTCGGGGGGCGGGGGTTGCAACTGTCGTCTCTGCTTATAGAACCTATAAGTAGTTCTGGTCTAAATAGGAATACCACAACTGGCTTTCTGTATGTTCTAAAAGGAGACCCATTGCTTTAACCAAAGACCCTATAATACTACGGCGGCTCACTCAGCCTGTACTGTGTAATCAAAATGATCAAACCCACCACTTGGTGCGCTGGCTGTTCTCTTGGTTAAACAGTTGCTATATTATATGTATAAATGTATATATGAATGTGAAAGATGTGTGATGATGGCGATGATGATGATGCTGATGATGATGTGTATTTGTTCATAGCAATTTCATATTGATGTGTATTCATACTTACCTATCTCATGTATAATATAATTGTGTGTGTTTACATGTGAAACACCAACCAACAGCCGGGCTGATCAAACCCACCACAAGGTGGAACTGCGAAATTTACATTACCATGGGAGAGATATGGAGTGAGCTGTCTTAGTATTATAGGGTCTTTGCTTTAACCCAGTGCCTCTGGCCCACGCCAGTAAACTTGGCTCCAGTTTCTGCATGTTCTGCTCATACCTACTCAGAGCAGCACAGCCCATGACATGGATTTACTCAATCTCATATGTTTGCTTATTGTCTGTGTGCTCATTCGCTCGGAGTTACCAGACGGGATGGCTGTATTGGTAAGAGCGTTGGCTGGCTTCTCATGTTGGAGGTTGTAAATTTGAATGCCAACCGAGTCAAACTAATGGTTTACCAAGTTTATACCTGTCACTCGTTAGCCTGGGACTTTGAATCAATAGGGTAGGGCAAGGACTGGTTTGCTCGGTATCAGGATAATGTGCCTGAGTGGGATATTGGGTCATGGTAGCAGTTGCCAGCGGGGCAGCACTATAAAATTGCCTTCCTGATATAGCAGTTGTTGCTAGGATGTAAAACTCCAACAAAACAAATTCATTACAAGCATTGTTACTATTGTTTTGGTGTCTCTTTCAGCGAATCTAATAGTTGTGACTAAGCCCTATTAATCTAGATTTAAGTTAGGTCAAGCCGGTGTTTAGTTACTAAAACTAAATTAAGAAAAGTTAATGTAGCTAATTAAAATATTGTTTGCTGGTTTTCGCTTTGATGTCAACTGTTCTGATTTATTACTAATCAATTATAGCAGTAATGTCCTGTCGAAGAATACTATTGTGGTGCAAATAGATTTAATGAGAAAACTTCTTTTAACAAATTGGAACTCGTTTTAATTGTCCTGTTTCTGTTTTAATAATTGAAATTAGGGGATATGAATACTTGTATTACCAGATATTTTTGTAAGTTTATGTGTATGTATTTTAGCATCGTTTGCTTTTGTGATAACCTTTTTCTTTTGCCAACCTCATTATTCATTAGATAGATTATTAGTATCATACATAAATCTATGTATTAGCTAGTGCAATTATTGTTGTAGTTTTGTTCATTTTCTTCTTTTTGGTATTACTTGAGGAATCACATGTTGGTTATTGTTTTAGTATTTTTGCGAGAAATTCTAAAGAGATGTGTGTTTTAAATAAAAATATATATAGCAAAAAACGGACATATAGCACACTCACATCACATCAGAAGCACATAAGCATGTGCATACACACATAGCACCACAACATACACACGCTCACATACATCACCGCCTGCTCACATCACTACAGCATATGCTCACACACACACTTCAGCACATACTCACACCACCCAGACATACACATGCTCACACATCACCACATTATACTCACACCACCCAAACATACACATGCTCACACATCACCACATTATGCTAACAGCACCACAGCATACATACGCTCACACACTTCACAATTTACTCACAGCACCACTGCATACACACGCTCACACTCATCACCACATTATACTCACACCACCAGACCATACACATGCTCACACTCATCAGCACATTATACTCTCACCACCACACCATACACATGCTCACACACTTCACATATTACTCACACCACCCCAACCTACACTCACACTCATATGCTCAAACACACAACATGTTCACAGCACCATAGCAACATATTCACACAGACACTCATTCAGAAGCTCATGCACACCACATGCAATACCACATCATACACACATGCTCACACATACACCACACACATACACAACACACACATACAGCAACACACTCTTTCACTCACATGCTCATGCACACCACATACAACACCACATCATACACACATGCTCAGACAAACACCACACACACACACATACACACACAGCCACTGTAGTTGGTGTCTTATAACTGCTCTTGATGTTGGCCGTGCCACAGAGCGGGACCGGCCCCCGACCACCTCGGCCCGGTCCGTCCATCAGATCCCCCCAGAGCGGGACCACGTCTTCAAGCCGCCCACCCCCAAGTCCAGCCACCGCGACCAGTCCCGCGAGAAGCCGACGCCGACGCACCGCGAGATCCCTCGAGAGAAGTCCGCCGGGAACCGAGAGCCGACGTCGCACCGGGAACCGGCCTCGCACCGTGAGCCAACGTCGCGCCGTGAGTCGCCGCCACACCGGGAGCCGCCCCAGGAGAAGCCCGCCGCCGCCACGGCCGGGACCGGGGCCGTGCACATGGACGACTTCCTGCCCGTAATATAGATGCTTCCTTGTTTGTGGTCAATCAAAGCCAACCCACCTTCCCTACTCTCCCCCGCTCTGCCCCCCCCCCCTCACCTCCCAGCCTCCCCCGCTCGTGCCTGCCCACTCACCCCCAGCCTCCCCCGGGGCTCCCCCATCTCTCACCCTCCACCACCATCTCCCACCTTCCTCCACTCTCCCCCACTCTCCTCCACTCTCCCTCAGCCTTCCCCACTCTCTCCAGCCTCCCCCACTCTCCCCAGCCTCCCCCACTCTCCCCTAGCCTCCCTCACCTTCACCCGACCTCCCCCCCCTACCTTCACCCAGCCTCTCCCCCATCTCCCACCCTCCACCACCATCTCCCACCCTCCACCACCATCTCCCACCTTCCTCCACTCTCCCTCCACTCTCCCCGCTCTCCCCCACCCTCCCCCACTCTTACTCACCCTCCCCCTACCCTCCGCAACCCTCCCCAATCCTCCCACTGTAGCAACTTTTCACTCAGTGTTTGTAAACGGCCACCACATGACCAGAAACCACATGGTGCCACTCAGTAAGTGTCCTGATATAGGTGGGGACCAGAGGCGGCGTTGGGGATGGGGGGAGGGGGGGGCTATAAGCATAAGTGCTGGTGACTGACAATAGCAACAAGAAGTATGACACCTCCAAATACGGGTCATGGAAGGTCAGGGTCTTAATTGGCAACTTACTAGTTTGTCCTACCTTTGAGAGTCTTGACCTTGAATGGAATGTGTGGCTGCTTCACATGACCTTTGACCCATTGCTTTGGTGCCTTACAGAAGGCGACCCCACCCGACCTAAGCGATGCCCACCTGCCATCCGAAATGTCTGAGGCCGAGGCTGTCTCTGCCATCATGCGTGGCCATGACTCGATGGCGCTCGTCATGACGTCACGCCACAAGAACCTGCAGATTGTCCGTGCCCTGTGGACCGGTGGCAACGTCAAGGTAACCTTTGCGAGATTGTCGTTTTTGTTGTCACATTTGTCATGGGGGTGATTAAAATGGGAAATATTGCACCTACAGCGGGCTCGAACCTACATCTCTTTGCATTCCGGGCCAGTGTGCTAACCATTACACCACCTAGGCTCCCTGATATCAACACACTACCCATGCCTACCTGTCTATGTGGTTACTTGCCTGAGAGGTCAGTGCAGCCTACTACACTCGTCCCCCCTGGAATTGTAAGTCTTTTAAATGGTCATTTAATGCTTACAATTACATACACACAGGCAATGCACTTACACATACATACACAGGGTAGGTTCAAAAACCATACAGCGCATAGCTTGTACAGGATCCTGGTCACGGCAACCAGTGTCATGGGGGTGATGAAAATGGGAAATACTGCGCCTAGAGCGGGACTCGAACCCACATCTCTGCATTCCAGGCCAGTGTGCTAAGCTAACCATTACACCACCTAGGCTCTCTGATATCAACACACTACCCATGCCTACCTGTCTATGTGGTTACTTGCCTGAGGTCAGTGCAGCCTACTACCACACATTCATTGATTAAGCAGAGGGAATTTCAATCACAGAGAATTGGTCTTCGTCATTTCACGGCTCCTTGTCCTACCATGGTAATGTCAAGTGCCTGCCTAGGTAGTGGCAAGTATATAGATTTTGTTGAAGATTTATACTGCCTATCATGGATAAGCCTGAATAGGCTTGTTTTCACCATTAGACAGTTTGTCGATAGAAAGCCCGAGTCTACACTTTTACCGACTCAAGGGATTTTTAACCTCCCACACCACATGGACATGGTATGAGAGCAACTGGCCTTTGATGATGCTGTAAGTTATACACAGCGGTGGAAATCCAAATTGGCAGAGATGGGGGCACGGGGAATCGAACCACCGACCTTCAGATTATGCTGATGGAATGGGGAGGGGGATTGGGGTGCGTAATCTTGTATGACTTGCACTAATGACAGGTTCCATTAAATTGACTTAATATTCCTTCTGTGCAGCAATAAATGGTTAACAAGTAGTTTGCTTGGATATGGAGGGGAGCGGGACGTAGCTCAGGCGGTAGCGTGTCCAGCTGTGTAGGTGTGGGTCATCCGATTGATTCTGCTCAGTGGACACATTTGCAGTTTGGGCTATTTACCATACCAACCAGTGTTCCACAACTGGTTCGTCAAAGGCTGTGGCATGTGCTGTCTTGTCTGTGGGAAAGTGCATATAAAAGACCCCGTGCTGCTTATAGGGAAGAGTAGCCTATGTGGCGGCAGCAGGTTTCCTCTAAAGAAATGTGTCAGAATGACCAAATGTTTGACGTCCAATAGCCAATGATAAAAATCCATGTGCTCTAGAGGCGTCATTAAATAAAACAAACTTTCCTTTTTGGATATAGAGGATCAAATGTAGGTATGTTTAGTTTAGGAAATTTGATTTTAAGACCTTTCGCATTTATGTTCATATAGACGGCCATCGACACAGCCATCAGCATGCGGGACCAGGCAGTACTTGTGGACATCATCGGTATTATCATATACAAGCCGTGAGTCACCTTTGTTTTTAACTTAGCGTTTCATTGAACAGTTCTACCAGTATCATTATAGGCGCTTAAAAGAAAATGTATTGTTTGATCGCCAACAATATTTCCAAGATTTTAGAGAGCCAATGCAGGCTTTAATCTCTATTATTAATCTATTGGGGACACCGGCTGCATTAGGTTCCACGCAAGAGGACGCTGCCTGCATTTATACATCCCTACTGTATATTTACTTCAAGGGGATGTAACATGACTAAAACAACTACTTATTTACAATTATGATGATCAAATATGACAAGTAATAAGTTGTATATATCTTGAAGCAACCTATTCTTTAGGAGTTATTTAGTGCGGAACCATGGTCTGAGGGTCTCTGTGGTCAAGCCGTAACTATTAATGTCATTCAGTCATAACTGTTCTGACGTAGGCTAGGGTACATTGCAGACTTGAAAAGTAGTGCAACCCTACCACTAAAAGTAAATTTGTTGACTGAATTTGCATGATACTTTGTTGGACCGAATCTGTACACAGTTACTACTACAGCTGATACTTCATTTATAAAATGTATAATACTTCTAGTAACAAACAGGATTTGCATGCAGTCACTATTACAACTGATAGTAGTTTCATTTATGCATGATACTTATTGGACTGGACTTGTACACAGCTGATACTTCATTTATATAATGTATAATACTTTTAGTACGCAGTTACTACTACAGCTGATACTTCATTTATAAAATGTATAATACTTTTAGTAACAAACAGGATTTGCATACAGTCACTATTACGACTGATAGTAGTTTCATTTATGTATTAAGGAATTGTACTGTACGCCCGGAAGACCAGTGCTCTGGCGCTGACAAAAGATATTATTCGATGAATAAATACTTGAACCCCCCCAAAAAAGGCTTTTGAATATGCCTTATAACTGATGTAAGCCCACCTTTCCCTTCCCCTGTGATGTTACAGAATAACTAATAATGTCGGTGTGGTACTGAGAGTCTACTGGTACTGGGAAAGCCCATCCCGACCTACTGAGTGCAAGCTCAAATATACCATTCTAAGCTCACTTCTTTTATTAAGATATATAGAATATTCATGTATGGAATACATGGTGAAATCACGTGACCAGATATTTAGGGTGTTTTTTGTTAGACTCGTTACCCACATAGCGCCTGCATTTAGTCATCCCGGCAGCAGGAAACTGCCTGCATTTATCCATCCTGAATGATATACCGATTAGCTCACTCTTATCATTTCCTAGCTGATAGCCTGTATTGCGGTTTCCCATGGACACCAGTTTGCCAGGGACACATTGCTTCTGCGCATGCGTCAAAATCGAGCCTGTATTGCGGTTTCCCATGGACACCAGTTTGCCAGGGACACATTGCTTCTGCGCATGCGTCAAAATCGAACAGCATCATCACTAACCTTATAAATTTAATATAATGTTTTTGGTAAAGATGTTTTCTATATGTGTACCAAACGATTTGTGTCTAGGTGGTGTTGTTTTAGAGATATATAACTTTTCCTGTATTTTCTGTATGAAGATATCTCACGGCCATTGACAATGCCTTGAGTTGGATGGTATGCGCAGTGAAAAACATTAGTTTCATTCAAAATTAATAGAAATCAAGAACCCTAACCTTATCAATTTAATATAATCTTAATGTTAAAGATGTTTTCTATATGTGTACGAAGCGATTTGTTTCTAAGTGGTGTAATTTTAGAGATATTTGATTTTTTCTGTATGAAGATTTGCTCACGGCTGTTGACAATGCATTTGAATGGAAGTGTCCCTGGCAAACTGGTGTCCCTCGGAATCCGCAACACCTGCACCAATGCAATGGTGAAGTAGTAAGTAAGTGTCATGGAAGCGCTAGTTCTCATAAAAAATAGAGTTTGTGAGAAAAACCCGGATTTTGTCAGTTTTTCCTAACTCACGCATGTGATTTCTCCGGTTTTAACCGGAATTTCATTGTTTTTTTCCTGGCTGCCGAAACCGGAATTCTGCTTGTTGTTTTTTAATTCTGTTTTTTTTCTGGCCGCTGAAACACCTCTGAAATACACTATTTGCATCCCTCTCGCGACTCAGTGGGATGCTGTGTGTCGCCATGATAACCTAACAAGAATGTTAATTTTTTTTCCCTGCACCCAATCACATGCCTGCTGACTACAATCTGTATTAGAATTTCGTATTCATTTATACATAGCTCATCTTGTTATTGCAGTGCCTTGTGGAGCCTTGACATGTGTGGCATCATTCTTCCGAGCATCAAAGATCTCTTAAGCAGCAAGTACGAGAGTTATGTGGCGATGGGGTGCGCTGCACTTAAGGTTGTGCTCAAGAACTTCGCACATGTCATCAAAGCCAACATGACAGCACCGCCATCCATAGGCGTTGACATTTCCCGCGAAGAGAGGTTTGTTAATTAAACGGGGTAAATTTTAAAATGCGATCAATTGGTGTTCGTCATTCTTTGCCCTCTCCTAGTAATTTTTTAACCGAAAAGGATGGCTGGCTTCCCATACGAGACATCATCAGTTTGAACCTCGGATGAGTTAAACCGATGACTTGTTGCTATCTAGCCTGGCACTCGGCATTAATATGATAGGGAAAGGACAGGATAATGTGACTGAATGGGATAGCAGGTCATGTTGCCACTGGCTTCGTCTCTTATTGGGGCAGCATTATAAAGTCACCATGAGTGTGCAATGTCACAAGTCGGAACCCATCCTGATATGACCTTAGATGTTGCTAGAATGTAAAATTTCAACGAACAAACAGTAATTCTGAGTGCCACCCAAGTATCAATTTTGCAAGTTTTTGTGTTTGACTACTGGGCATCGAACCCATGATCTGCATGGGAAGTGAGTGCTCTATTTATTCTACCATCCCATCCCTTATGCATCTTTAAGATTCATGGTTCCCCTCCTACAGCTGATCTTACTTGTATTAACCATTATGAGTTTAGTCAGGTCATGGTCCTTGAAGTCAACTGCTTCATGCTTCTCTTAAAGGTAGGTGCTCTCAGTGGCAAATAAGGCCATGTATCCACAGGCGGTTACCCTTGTGGCGTGTTCCCTTGGTCCGTGTTTGCTTGTGACCTTGTGATGCGTCACACAGACATTAAACATGTTCATTCTCTTATGTTCCCTGCACAAGGCCAACCTATGGGAACAGCCACTAAACAAAACACAGATTCATTGTCTGTGGCGTGTCATAAGGTCGACAAGCAAACATGGAACAAGGGAACACATCACAAGGGAACAGCCTATGTATACACTGTCTTAGGTCGCCACTTTGTGGCCTGCCCTGCACTCAATCCTTATTTGGGGCATGTGGCCTTCTGTGGCACATGGTGCTGCCTCCAATGTTAATGTTCAAAGCACCTTTACCAGACGGGATGGCCGAATGGGTTGAGTGTCCATCTCCCGTTTTGCTAGATTATAGGATTCAAAGCCACTGGTTCAAATCCTGGTTGAGTCAAACCAATGACTTAAAAATTGATACTTTTCGCTTCATAGCCAGATGCTCGGCATTATTAGGATATGGCAAGGACTGGTTGGCTCAGTATCAGGATAATGTGATTGAGTGGGATATCAGATCATGGTACTGGCAGCCTGGTCTCCCAATGGGGCAGCACTATAATGTCAACATGAGTGCACACTGTCACAAGTTGGTACCCAACCTGATATGACTTTAGATGTTGCCAGGATGTAAAACTCCAACAACCAACCAACCAAATCATAGCGCATAAACAAACATAAAGCGTTAACAATTTACGAATTCCTGAGGACAGCTGGATTTTATCAATGTTACCTACGTTTTTTTGTCATCAACATTATCGTCTTTTGACACATGTTAGTTTCAGACCCTCACCACACGACCTTGACTTCTACCTACCTCGATTAACTGTCCTTATGACTAACGGACCACTACGGACCGATCAACATGAACACTGAACATTACCTACTTAAGACACTATGACTCTACCTAGTCCGATCATGAACTTGAACTTAACCCACATGCCTATACATCCTTATAACCCATACATTTACCATTACCTTACCTCACTCCACTTACCTCTTCCTGAATAAATTTCCATACTATAGCTCCGTCTCGTGTCCTGAATTAAATTCTACTCACTTTTTACTGTGAATATGACCGTCGCTGCGGACATCTGTTTTTCATATTGTTTTGTTTTTGATTAGGGTCTAGCAATAACAAGCATTGTTGGCTCTGTTTTTGTGGCTGCAATTTACTGTTGCATTCTTTCATCAACTCTTGTTGCGAAAACGCATATTTGTAGTCTCTAATTCTTATCGCGTGTACATTGCAGGTATCAGAAATGTCAGCAGTGTTACGGAACACTGATGAACATCCGGCCACTGCTCGATGCCAAGAACCCCATGTACAATAAGCTGAACTCAAAGTTTCGCGAGCTCCAACTGCTCCTCTCACAACTCGACTGAGCTGCTCACTGCAATGCGCTGAGCTGCTCCCTGCTCACAGTCCAGCACTCGGTGGGACAGAATGGACTTTGCAAATGGCTGGTTAACTACTCTCCAAACAGCACGCGCATTAATTCTGCCTTCGATGAGCAGCTTTCGCAGAGCATGTTTGAATTGATGAGCCATTGAGAGCGGCTTGAGTTGTGTGTGTGAGTGGTTCGGCTTGTGAGAGCATCTTTTGCCTGGGTGTGTTGTTAAAATGTTCCGGCCTCAGGATAGTTTGTTGACTGATGCCTGCAGCAACATCTCTTGGAAGCTGAGGCGCAAACGGCTGGCGTTGTGAACGGCTTGCGTTGGGACCTTTGATTGTTAACAAAAAAAAGGTACTCTCCTACGAGCTGTGTGAGATGGTGAGCAACTCGTATGCATAGAACGCAGCACAACTTCCTTGCAATCTCACTGCGCATAGTCACTGCAAAACAACCACTCAGCCGGGCAACAGATGTCGAAGAAAGCATCACAGTCCTCTATTATTAATAATACTTCACCAACGTCATCACGCGAAGTCACTGTGACATCGCTTCCTCCATGCCATTGGGCTGGTGCACCTCCCAGTTTCAAGTTCAAGTTGCTACATCATTGAAAGACTGACCTCCAATGGACGCTAAAGGACTTTGATGACGTCATCATTGTGATAGTATAAGTTCAATAAGTTCAGCAATTGAATGGTTGGTTTTGATGATTTTTGGTGTCCAACCGCCATATGCACACACACACAAATACACACACATGCACACATACGCACACACACACAAACACACACACACACAATACTAGCCGGCAGCTTCACAATCCATGTTTTCCACTAAGAGGAAGCCTGTCTGTTTGGGAAGCTAGCTCTGTTTCATAATCTCCTCTGCGATGCCATTTGGGCAAATAAAAAATATCGGTCCCATGACATTTTTCTCAACATTTTGTCGATTCAACATGCAGTTGGTCTGCTTTTTTCTTTGTGGATTTTTTCTAATTTAAATTGATTATTTTTGTTAATTTAAAAATAACTAAAATACAGGTTTATGTGCGTAAAGTGTACTATTTTGCTGATTTGGGACCACACACTTGATTCACGTGTCATTTTGAACAAATGTAATAATCACTAGCGAAGCTATTTATTGATTGCAACCCCTCCACCCCCACTACCAACAACAAAAACAAAAATTAATTGAAAAGAAGATATGGAGAGATGGAGAGAGAGGGGGAAATTAGTGGGGTAATTTATATAATATAATGTGTAATAGTGATAAATACACAGGGGGAGCTGTGTGTGGGGTGTTTCAATGTAAATAAAGTGATATAATGCAAGGGTCTATTTTGTTTTCAGACAGGTTAGCTTGTTTAAATTAGTAATTATCACCACGTATTATGTGGTAACAAATGATCAGCGGAATTGTGTCTTTTTTTGGTGTGTGTGGGTGTTTTCTCGTTCTCGGGTTCAAAGCAAAATTTGTTTCATTAGAAATCCACGCGCAAGTGTTTTGGTTTCGACTGAGAGGTCAGCGTGATTGAATTCAAGTGACCATAGTTAGGTTAGAATATAAGTATATTTTGTAACTAATACAATAAGATAATTGGCATGAATTCAATCAAATAGCCCATCGTATGAGTTTGCGATAAACTCATCTGAGAGCAGTCCTGAACAATCTTCGTCCAAAAAGGGGATATGTATTCAATATGTTCTCTCGTATAAGAAGTGATGGAAGAACATTTGGTAATATTACCTAAAAGATACAAGCTGTGATCAACTTTTTGTATGAGTGTTACTCCAATCTTTCAGTAAGCTATAAGTTATCTGCACAGAGGTAGCGATGTTTTGTGCAGTTCTACAGATTTTGAAGCCGATAGAATTCTAAAACGGTTTTTAGATTGATTGATATCCTTAGTTTTCCCTTCATAACTAATATCATTCGCAATGAGACCTCTACATTGGTGTCTAACGCGCCTGAATTGATCAATTTTTAGACTTGATCTCTGATCTTCGTTGTTTTATTTTTGTTTTTGAAATTCAGTGATTAGCCCATCTGGTACACAGACACAAACACATTCACCTGGTGTGGGGTAAGAAGGGAGGGAGGCTTGGGATGGGGATTGTAATTGATATACACGGTGGCTGTAAGGCAAGAGAATTATCACGCCTGGCTTGGTAGTCAAGTTACAAAAAAGGCCCTGTTAGGCTGGTTAACTCTGCCATATACAACTTTCCTTTCTTAAATGAAGCCGTTGTGATCGAAAAGTAACATTACAGCTGGAAAGCGCTGAGCTGCTCTCATATCATCAGTTTCAACTTATTGCGATATGTGGAACTGTTCTAACAGCTACTTCCAAACTAGCGAATGTAGTTAATAAGTTGGAGGCTCTGACTTGCCACATTATTAGTTTCAGCCATTTATTTGTTAAAAGAATAATGTGTTTTTTTTACAGCAACAGCAGGCACTGTCAGTGGAAAAGTATCACTATAATTGGCAAGCTTCCATTTGTTGTCACACTGTCAGATTCAGCCTTCTGTTTTTGAAAGCAACAGCTGTCCCTGTCAGGTGAAAACTGTTACTACAATTGGCAACCCCGTCCTGATATGACCTTAGATGTTGCTAGGACGTAAAACAACAAACAACAACAACAATTGGCAAGCTTCCACTTGTTATGATACTGTCAGATTCAGCATTCTATTTTTGACAGGAACAGCTATCACTGTCAGTGAAAAACTGTCACTACAATTGGCAAGCTTCCATTTGTTATCATGCTGTCAGATTGAGCCATCTGTTTTTGACTGTCACTGTTGGCACCATCTGTATAAAGGTGATGCTTGAATGAAAATGGACAGAATACAAGTTAAACACTTCTCTCCATGAATATGATCTTTGCTGCGGACATGGACAACCACCAATCAATCAATCAATCCATTGTCTGATCACTGTCAACTGGCCCTGGTGACACAAGATAAGGGTAGTACGGTTGAACGAATTAAATCACTGTACCATCACAGAATCATCTGACAATGTCCAAGGCCCTTGACCATCAATATTGAAGAGCTTAAACCATTATCCATGCACATGCTCAGGTCACTCTAGAGATGGAGAAAGTTGATTCTCATTCTGACCACTCTGAAATGTAACACTACTGAGAATGGTGGGTCCATTTTGAAAGCATTAACCTGTAACAATGATCAATCAGATAGTATGTTATCTAATTAATAAGGGTGAGTTTCATGATTAAGCTTTGCTATTAGCCTTAGTCCACTTGACCTAGTTTCCATTGAAGCCAATGTTACAGCTGCTGACCATGCAGACTCATCCTCTGCATGGCTGATTAGAACTTGCCGTGCGCCCCAATATTAGCATCGCTAACATTGACTTTTTTGGTGTTTAGGTGTAGTTTGCCAGTTGAGCTGCAGCTAACATCTTGACTGTCAACAGTGTGACAGTACATGCATATTAGCTGTCAAAGCGATGGTTTCAGGCATGAGTGGCAAGGTTTTGAACAGTTCACTGTTAGAATAGGGAATTTTTTTTTTTTTTAAAGAAAAAAAAAGCAACTTGTTGAGTTATAATCACACACAACAGCAATTCAAATAGAGATTTTATTATTAACATATGAAAAGGATAAAGTGGCTATAAAAAACCAGGTGGCGAAAACTGATGTATGCGATCCGTGTCGTGAAAGCAGGGCTGATATTAGGGGCTTTACCAGTCGCGCCAAAGCTAGCGAGAAACCCAAAAGAAGATTTGAAAAAGCTATGGCAATGTTTGTTTAACAAGCCTTGCAGGGTAGGTGACAATGGCGATTGTGATGTTCAGTAGATATATATCTACGTATATGGTTTACGCCACGAGGTGCTTGAGCGCTAATGAACTGGGCAACCGCTGTAAGTGGAGTGGGGCTGGTTTGTGATCAGAACTGTGACCATTCATCATGACAAATATGTGTATACTGCTGGCTCTCATCAAGTTTACCCCCCCACCCCCCGAAAAAACCCTAAAAAAACCCACATTGTTTTGCACAACCCTGTAGGTGATTTTCTAGCTATTAAGTTAGCTAGACTTAGTTTAATTGCACACATTATTTTTGATAATATTTAGTCATATACTTAGTTTTAACTGCCCTCCCCACCCCAACCCCACACCTCCAATGTTCTCTAAGCTATATTTAGTGACATTTATAACTACACAAATGAATGGTTAGATTGCCATTTAACCTTCTCTTCAAGCCATCCATCATATCACATTACCATACTCTATATCGAAGTCACCAGCCAGCTCCAGAATATATATTAGTTAGATGTGGATATTTACAGTGTATTAAGATATGCACAATAGCCATAGGAAACAAAGTACCATTTAACTGATTGACTGTAGTCTGTGGGAAATAAATAACATTAAATTTGAATGCGCGTCCAGTTTATCTGGTCTACACCAAAGCAAATCCAATCACAAATGATGGATTCACATCTAAGTTTGTCCTTTATAAACAGCAGGCCAGAACACATGGTGCTTCACACACATTTGCATGGCTAGCCTTGTAAACATTTCCAGATTGTTATTGCACATGTGTAACTTTGACATTGAGATGCTTTCTGCTTCATTGAATGGCACTTGTGTCGTAAGAAGTATAGTCTCCTGGCATTATTCAACTGGAATAAAAGTTGGAAAAATAAAAATAACTGAGGAAAGTATTCATTACTTGTGCAATAAAAATGTGATTTTTCATACATGTCGGCAGATGAACTCATCCCAGTGAGTGGGTGAAGTTATTTCAAATGGGTTGAAGCTTTCGATTTGAAAGCTTTTAATCCTTCGATTTGGCCCAATTTGAAATCACGACATCTGCCTACTTGGATTAATATGTATGCGGATACAAATGTAAAATCATGTCTTCTGATAAAGTTTGCAACTATTCAAATATGCATCTAGCAATGGTTCTTGTTTATGCGAATCAGTTGATAGTTAGCTACAGAGACAATGCCCTCAGAGTGACACCGCTTGCTTATTCCAATAGTAACTTGGCACCCAGTGAAGACTTCTGGTGGGAATTAATTTAACAGTTGTCTTCTGATTTGTCAGTTCTGAGATACCAAAGTAGGCCAGCCGAAGACTTATCGGTAAGGCCATCAGCGATTATAGATTAGTACGGGTTACACTTCAAATGCAAGCTTCGGTATGCCTTTGTCGACAAAATGTGACGCGAAAAGTCACTATGGCTAACCAGTTAGGACTGGCGATAGCACCAATGTAACCCCAAACAGACCTTTACAGCATGTCCTCATTAGTAGAACATACTTCAGTGCACTGCACAGGAAATGTAGGATATAGCATTACTGCTACATGTTGGTCTATAATGATTTAATTGTCTAAAAGTCAGCTAAAAAAATGCAGACTAGGCATGCTGACGTCAATAAACAATTTCCAACATAAGGCCTGGTTAGGCTTGCTTTTAGACTGTTTCTAGTAATTAAAATGGGGGACAGATCAGTCTCTGGAGGTGAAATTGAACATTGCATTGGGTTATCGACTGCGCCTAGCTTGGTTCAAACCAACATAGAAAGCATTGTGTCTAATTTACCCACAAGCTACAAACAACTGCCCTAGTCTGTATCTGGGTAGAACATCATTCCATCTCCTTGGCCCCAGCACTTACCTTGTCGACGAAGACCTGTCAGAACCTTGAGAATGTGCCAGTGTTGAGACGAGTTTGATTTTGCTATGTGTGACTGGATTTGACTGCAATGCTCATAGCTGGTTTAAAGAAACAAAATAAAAGGAAACATTTTTGTAATGCGGGAAATATCACATTGGAAACATCCGGGCCGTGTTCAGGGTGCATCTTGGAGACGCCTCCCATTTTAGACAGGAGATGAAAAGCGCCTCGAAAATGGCTGCCGTATTCAGTGGTTTCAGTTAATCACAGTGCAGCTTTTCCATTGCAAATGGCCACCGCCTATGGAGGCCACCATTTTCGAGGCGGCTGACAGCTAAATGCCGTTCAGACTAGCGTGACGTCAGGGCCATCTCCAAGGTGCCTCCAAGACGGATTCTGAACGTGGCCCAGTTTTCATCCAAGCACCAAAGTCAATCAACGTTGAGCCCCCATCAGTACTTGGATGCATTGACCAGCTGTGGGAATACAATGTGCAAAAGACCTTGATACAGGATTATTTATTGTGTACCAAATCAGTAGCCGATAAGTATTTCTGAGTGTGTAATCTCTTAGAATCTACATGTCTAGGCCTGCTTGTTAATATGGCAACAGGCATATTACCGCATTCTTGCGGGCTAACGCCCTGGGCGTTTAAATTGGCAAATCACTGAAGTGAGGAGTGGGTGTTTACCAACACATGGGCATTTAAGGGGTGGGTGTTTACAAAATATTAGCCATGTTAGGGGTGGGCGTTAACCCACGAGAATGCGGTACTTATCTATCTGAAGAATAGCCCAAAATCGCCATCTGCCAGGAACCATGTTAATTCTGTTTTGTTCTGTAGCCTAAGTTAATGTACCATCACATAGTTCCTATGCCCTAACAGTTTGTGAATTCAGAATGAGAAAGTGTGTTTGCATGTTCTGCTACCTTGATAAGTGAAATTCCACTCTAAGCCGATAACTTGAATGTGGCGTAAAGTCAGCACATCCGAGCGATTTCCATATACGGTGTTGAAAGTTAAAAGGTGACGTCATGGTACAGCCTGTAAGCGCATTGAGGCTTGGTTCAGGCATGTGACAGTATTTATGTTAATTAACCTCTTTGGGTAACGCCCCCAGCATGTATTGCTGACAACTTTACTAGGAGTCTTTATTAAATAGGAATTATGTTTCATTAAAACACTCAATAGCGCTTTAACTATTTAAGGCTTCTCTAATTGTGAAGGATTTATTTCAAATAAAAATAACCAAATCATTTATGATGAAAGCTGTTTATCAGTTGTGATGTGAAAGGAGAGCTAAGGCTGATTAGTAGGTATATTATTATTAATATTATTATTATTTATATCGCATATATACTACTTATAGCGCAACTGATGATGTTCATGATTTATTAACAGGTGTCTCTGCTCTATAAGTCCAACCCCATGTACATTCCAACACTGAGGAGGCTGAGGATCCCCCTGCTATGGGCTACACATCAACTGAACACACACACATATATATACACACACACACACGCACTCACACTCACACACTCATATCCACTGCCTGGTACTCACTATCAACACACTCACATACAGAAATTCACACTCAGAAAGTCACATGCGCAGATCCATTTACACACTTTGTGTATGTGTTTTTACACACACACACACACACACACACACACACACACACACACACACACACACACACACACACACACACACACACACACACACACACACACACACACACACATATATATGCACTATAAATTTAATGTGAAACAAATTCGAAGTTGTATCAGTAGGCCTTTGAATAATAGTAACCGACTAAATACCGCCCAAGTCGATGTGTTGAGGGGGGTGAAAATAATGGGAGTGTGGCATAAAGTCAGTCAGCCATTGTGATTTCCATGTACAGTGTGGGGAGTTAAGCGATAATGTCGCGACACGCCTCTGAGCTCATTGAGGCTTCATCAGGCACGTGAAACTAATTTATGTTAATTGAATGCTTTACATAACGCCACCAGTAGGATTTGCTGCCATCTCCATGGGAGTGTGTCTCTAGCTTAATGCAAAAGAAATTAAAAGCAGAGGGAAAAGCTAACCTTGTTGAATATAAAATGTGTGATTGGTTGGTTACATTTGGACGCCTTGAACTGCTGATAATAAATAGGACACTTAAGCTGCGTTTACACGGGCAAAAAGTAAAACGATCTAGGCAAAGCGTTTTACCTGAAGCATTTTAGTGGCGCGTTTACACGGACCGAGATTGAAAGTGTGTCACGTCTACACGGGCAGTACTTAAACCGTTTCAATGCGGTTATACTCGACGTCGCCAAGAGAGAGTGTGGGTTCGACATAGATATGTATAGACTGATTGGTATTGTTTTGGAACGGTCAAAACTTCTGCTGGGCAGTGAAAACCTAAAAATAAATGATGAAAAAAATATCAGTGCACAGCTAGCGGTTTCATAGACCAAATTATATAATATACACTTTTGATCAACCGGAAAGTCAACAAACTAAGGTCTCGACTGCGCATGCGTGTGACGTGCTTAAGCCGCTTCCGTCGCCACAAGAGAGTGTGGGTTCGACCTAGATATGTATGGACTGAATCGTATTGGTTTGGAACGGTCAAAACTTCTGCTGGGCAGCGAAAACCTAAAAATAAATGATGAAAAAAATATCTGTGAACAGCTAGCGGTTTCATAGACCAAATTATATAATATACGCTTTTGATCGACTGCAAAGTCAACAAACGAATCTCTCGAGTGCACATGCGTGTGACGTCAGTAAAACGCCTCAAGTATCATGCTACCGTTTACATGACCATTTACAAACCGTTTCATCTCAAATGTTTCACGTAAACCACCTCCCGAGGTGGTTTACGTGAAATGTTTCAGGTGAAACGTTTCAGCCCTAAAACGCCTCAGCGGTGCGTTTACACAGGCAAATGTAAACCGATCTAGGCAACTGGTTCTACCTAGGGCGTTTTAACTCGCCCGTGTAAACGCAGCTTTATACTAAGTTATAGTCGCTCTTATCAGTGTCTAGTAACAGTGGCGGGTCCTGATATGACCTTTGATGTTGCCAGGACGTAAAACAAGCAAACAAAGTAACAGTGAAAACTAATAACAAACCCTTGTATTAGGAATTATACAAGTAAGGAACAGGTGGTTGGTGGTCCTTATTACCTTTCTTTTCTTTCTTTCTTTCTTTCTTTCGTTCTTTCTTTTTTTTTCTATCAACGTTTAAAAAATTTTTATTAAAAAAAAAATTTTTTGTTGAATATAATATTGTATCCCAAAACCCACCGCCAATTGAAATTGACTAAGGATTAACATTTGAAACTAACTTTGGCAGGAAGCTCTCGGTGCACAAGGTGCAAAATTCACACACATCCAACTCAATTAGGCGCTGGCCGGACCAGGCAGTGTCCAGGACCGATGCTAACATTACCTTTGAGGGGTCACATTTATACACAAGAATTTTGGCGGGCAGGGGTGGGTGGGTGAAAGTAGTTTGCTTTGCTTTGAACGTCAAATAGTCTGGCACCGGTCTTGAGTGTATCCGGTGTGTAATGTTCATATCTAGTTTTCTAATTGAAGTTCTGTTGTTTCAGTTGATATTTATTTTCTTCTCTTCTATTCTCTTCTCTGCTCTTCCCCCCCCCCTCTCTCTACCTCTCTCTCTCTATAGATATCTACATATATATTTTTGTTAATGTATATACACACATGTGTATACATACGTATGTACATGCATACATACACAAATGCATACATACATACATACATACATACATACATACATACATACATACATACATACATACATACATACATACACACATACATACATACATACATACACACATACATACATACACACATACATACACACACACACACACTCACTCACTCACGCACCTATGTGCCCCAGAGCCTGGATGGGGCACGGCGGGTAGACATACATATCCCAGCATTCACTAGCACCAAAGAGAACCGGAAGTGTCCAGTCCTCTCCGTCCCACCCACTCTGAAAAGCTGAATGCAACGCATGCGTGTATGCATGCACCCGGCTCCCCACACCCTCACCCACACCCACAAAGCACCCTCCAAATAGATAGAACCAGGATGAATAAAAGAAAGTATTGTTCCATCAAATGCTTTTTATTTACATATCGACTTCAATCAAACCAAACCCAGGGCTCATAATTTCACTGCCTAAAGTCACTTTTGGCTGCAGCGGTTTGGGTAACACTTGATGAGCACTGTGGCTGATTTGTCTTGTGTTTTTTTCTCTTTTTCTTGTCACGAGAGGATTTAGTCTCTGAACACTTTAAGGGGAGCGCCACACACTGTGAGATTATTGTCGGGTTCACATCCCTTTCTACCTGCTTTGTACAGTTTTTGAGTGAATCAATAAATAATGTTAACCAATTTACATTTCTCGTCCGTGTGTGTGATGTTGATTGTTTTTTTTTTATATGGGTCAGCCTCACGAAAATGGGCCAATTGGAGGAAGTTGTCGGCGTCGATCATTGGATGTCGGTGTCGATCGGTATAATTATAGTTTAGCATTGACAGAGGTGTTGGAAAGTCCTTAAATTTATCCTGAATGTAAAGGTCGAGAAAATACAAACTTATTTGTTTCTAGGATAATTTAATATAAAACAAAGAAATGCACTACACTTTAAGAATTGCGACGCTGACATCTGGCAAAGTTGTCGGCGTCGATCATTGGATGTTGGCATTGATCGGTATAATTATAGTTTAGCATTGACAGAGGTGTTGGAAAGTCCTTAAATTTATCCTGAATGTAAAGGTCGAGAAAATACAACAACCTTAATTGTTTCTAGGATAATTTAATATGAAACAAAGAAATGCACCACACTTTTAAGAATTGCGATGCCGACATCTTCAATTGACCACCGATTGGCCCAGTTTCATGAGGCTGACTCGTATATATTTTTTTTAATTAAGAAGTTGTATTTGAAGAGATTGGTGGGGGGGCGGGGGGGTGGTATGTTGTGGTTAGGGTGATGCTTTCCAGAAATGAGATCTCATGTGAGAGACCGGGTGTGGTTGTCAAATCAGTAGAGCGCAGGTTTCCTGTGTGCAAAGTCGTGAGTTCAAACCTCGGCCGAGTGAAACTAATGACTTACAAAATTGATCATTGTCGCTAAAGTGCCTGTCACACTTTGGCGGATTGAGCAACGGACAGAACCAGACAAAGAATATTCTAGTCCAGTGTTATTCGGGTGTGAAATGTATCAAAATGTATCAAAATTGCACCGGTGTAAAGATTTCAAATTCCCCCCATATTCAAGTTCCCCCCCGGGAACTTGAAAACGTTTTCAAATTCCTCCCAGGGGAATTTAAGTTCCCTCCCTCGTTTTAACTTTCCCTCCCTCCGGGGAACTTGAAAACGTTTTCAAGTTCCCCCCACAGGAATTTGAAAATGTTTTCCCTCCGTCAATTTAAATTCAAGCCTGTCCACTGTGAAATATTTGTAAACCATGATGTTCTTGGTCTCCCTCTCCTTCTGCTGCCATTCACCTTCCCTTCCAACAATGTACGGTATTTTGAACTCTGACGAATGATGTGGCCAAAATAAATAAGTTTCTTTGTCTGTATAGTGGCAAATAAGCGTTTCTCATTTTTAATTTTGCTGAGAACTTCTTTGTCCATGATATTTTCAGCATCCTTCGATAAGTCCACATCTCAAATGCTAATGTTAATAGCACATTAGAATCCACACCATCTTATATAAAAATGAACTACAGACTGACATACACACACAGACATACAAAAATCTCTTAGTTTGTTCAATTCCGTGAAATTCCGCTTTTTTGAATAATTAAAAAAATATGGAATTTTTGTGTGAAATTCTTTATTTTCGTGAAATATACATTTTTTTGGTGAATTTTTTACGTGAAATTGTTCGACGAACAAAAATTCTTTTTGGGGAAATTTTGGTGACTACTATTACTATTTTTCATGAATTTTCGATCTTTTTAAAACTTTTACATTTTTGGGGAATTTTTATTTTTTTATTATTTTTAAACAATTTTAAAGAGGGGGGAATTTGAAAACAGGGGGGGGAATCTGAAAACAGTTTTTAAGTTCCCCACCCGGGAATCTGAAAACGTTTTTAACTTCCCTCCGGGGAAGTTTAAAACGTTTTCAGATTCCCAGGGGGGAACTTGGGAAGGGGGGAAGTTGAAATCGTTACACCGGACACAGAACGGAAATGACGGATGCTGACCGTATAGAAAGCGGACATTGACGTATTCCGCCGGACTTTGTTTGGATTCTTTCCATTTCGCCAATCTGGCGAGGTGTGACGGCCTTCTGGTGCTTGGGATTATTTCTAGGATGAAGCAAGGACTGGTGAGCTCTGTATTGGTGGGAAATCGGGCCATAGTGGGGCAGCACTATTAAGTCGCCATGAGTGCACTGTCATAAGTCGGTACACATCCTGATCTGACCTTAGTTGTTGCCAGGATGTTAAACCCAAACAAAAAACCAACAAAATCTCAAGTGAAAATCAAACCAGAGATTTTTTATACTGCCACTGCCTAAAGCCGAGGTCACACGTACCCGGATCAGGGGCCGGACGAGCCCCGGACTGTGATTCGGTGTGGTCCGTGGCGATCCGGTCTGATCCGTGGCTCATCTGTGGCTGGTCCTTGGTGATCCCTGGCTTGTCCGGCCTCATCCGGGGTTGGCCCTGGATGTTTTAAAATGTTTAAGACATCAGGGGAATATTGCAATCTGGGCTCGATCCGGGAGTAGTCCGTGTCCCGTCCGGGGCAGTCCAGGTGTTTTTTAAACTGGATGAGCCAGGTTTTAGCCATGGTTTAACCCGCACTAGCCCGGTCATAGCCATGGACCACTTGCAGACTGCCTGGATGAGCACGGATTAGCCACGGATAGCCCGGTTTACCACGGATCAGTCCAGGATGAGCCCTGTTTTTGTATATATATAGCAGGAGCAAGTCTGGGACTGATCCGTGACTACTCTGTGGATACACCCGGTAGTCCGGGGGATGGTCCGGCTAGACCGGGGGCTCGACCATGGCTCGTCCGGGTAGGTGTGACTGCGAGCCCCAAAACGACCAAAATAACGATTTTATCTGGGGCTGTCCAGGACAGTCCGGGGGGGGGGGGCGGGGGCGGGGGGTCCGGCTAAAAATCCGGGGCTCGTCTGAGTAGGTGTGACTTGGGCTTTACTATGTGACGTTCAGCATTGCTTGGGTAAGGACTGGTTGACTCAGTGTCAGTAATACAGATGGACTCCCCACCCTGATTAACCTAAGATAAGTAGGGACTTGGGAAGGTCGATTCGATATAAATTTACGGTACACAAATAACAAAGGAGAGAGAATGAGTTGGGCGTGTAGTTTAATCACTGGCTCAGGAATTAATAGCCTTCAATGTGTGTGAGGATGATGAAAATATCATGGACAAAGAAGATCACCAACAAAGAAGTTCTCAGAAAAATTAAAAATAAGAAAAGCTTGTTTGCCACTATACAGACAAAGAAACTTATTTATTTTGGCCACATCATTCGTCAGTGTTCCAATATACCGTACATTGTTGGAAGGGAAGGTAAATGGCAGCAGAGGGAGAGGGAGACCAAGAACATCATGGTTTACAAATATTTCACAGTGGACAGGCTTGAATTATTCACAGTCTATCAGAACAGCACACCATCGGGACAAGTGGAGAACCATTGCATCCAACCCTCGACTAGAGGACGGAACTATTGATTGATTGATATTGTGTACTACTTTATGGGTGACCCCCCCCCCCTTTTCACGGTGGGACAGGTGGCGCCCCCCCCCCCCCACCGCTACCAGTGCGCGAATACTGCCACTCACGCACTGGGTGTAGAGTGGGGGTGTGGGGGTGTGCATAGTGCCTCTAGACAGCTACCCCGCCCCACACACATCGTATAATTAGGTCAGTTATGTAAGACACTTCACCTGCTAATCAATAGCCTCTGATACTACTGTGAGTCCAATTTCACCTCTCCTCCGCCCCCCCCCCCCCCCCCAATTCACCTCTACTCATTCACACACACACACACACACACACAGACACACATACACCTTTCACTGGCACTGGACATTTCCCAATATAAGCGTGACAACCCAAATAACCCAGACAGAGAGGCCATGCCTTAGAATGGATTAAAATTGCAACATTTATGTCAGCTGCTACTGGAGGAGTGACTCCAGCTATAGCCCATATAAACACTGGCACCCATTACGAGCCTCCCCCCCCCCCCCCTCCCACCCATAACACACTCTTTCCCACTCACTCTTGTACTCTGACCGTCCATCTGTGGTTTACAGTTTGGAGGGAAACAGGCTGACCTGGATGAGTCCCCCTCCCCCCCGCCCCCCACTCCCACCCCCTCACTCCCACCCCCTCACATTGGCTATAGACTACATCACGGTTCCAGCGGCGCGGTGCATTGTGGGATGGGTCATAGCAAAACAACCCCCCCAAAAGCACATGGCACATGCTAATACACTGGGTGCAGCTATGAAATGTGTGAGTTTCAGCTTATCTCAGCTCTTGTTTGAAACATAGAATACTAACTAAAAAAATTTATATAATAAATTAAGATATTAATCTTTCATCTAGCGTTGCATTTCCATCAATATAATCAGCACATCTTATGCCATGTGCATTTAGATTTAGAACGATCTAGGCACTCAGACTAGTGTTAGAGCCACAGCCAGAGTACTCAATGCATTGTCAATGGCAGTGAGTAATCTCCTTACAGAAAAAGTAAAATATTGCTAAAACCACACCACCTAGGCACAAACCGATTGGAACACATATAGAAAACATGTTTAACAAAAAGATTATATTAAATTGATAAGGTTAGGGTTTGGGATTTCTATTAATTTTGAATAAAACTGATGTTTTTCAATGCGCGTATAGGCAAACTCAATGGCCGTACGCCTTTACTTTGCTCCCAAGGCTGTTTTCGGCGCATGCGCAGTCGGAACCATGATGTAGTCTATTCGTGAGACTGAGACCTATACTACCGAAGAACCCCCACCCCCACCTCAATCCACATATATACACACAATAAGGTATTCTGCTGTACAGAATAATAGAATATTGCATCGTGTTTGTTTGTTTGTTGTTGTTTTACGTCCTAGCAACATCTAAGGTCATATCAGGATGGGTACCGACTTGTGACAGTGCGCACTCATGGCGACTTTATAGTGCTATCCTACTGGGAAACCAGGCCACCGGCACCATGACCTGGTATCCCACTCAGTCACATTATCCTGACACTGAGCACACAAGTCCTTGCCCTGTCCTAATAATTCCGAGCGCCTGGCTAGGAAGCAACAAGTATCAATTTTTAATTCATTGGTTTGACTCGATCAGGGTTCGAACCCACGATCTACCAGCACGGGAGACGGACGCTCTAACTCATTCGGCCATCTCGTCTGGTCTATATTGCATCGTGTACACTTTCATTTCAGAATTTACTTCACATTTCAATTGACGATATAAACCATGTAAAAAAAAAGTGTAAATACCTACTATATACCTGTAACACTTATGACCGATAGACCAGTGCTACGGCACTGAGAAAAGATATCTGAAGAGTTCAGCCGCAAAACCCCGTAAAGTGCAATCCAAAAATCGAATTAAAATAAAATATTTGTACATGAAGGAAAGTTTAATTCTCACTAATTCCACCTTGCTTGTGATGAAATGGTTATGGAGAAACTCACAAATAATAGGAATGAAAAAAAAAAGGAACCTTTTGGGGGTTTGACTCGAATGTTTATTTCAATTTTTGGATTGGTCTTTATGGGGTTTTGCACCTGAAGTCCTTATATATGAATAACATTCGGTAACCAAGAAAAGAGAAGAATCGTTGACACAACTCCCACTGCTATATATATCTGTGCTGAGGGGGTGTTTAGCGGGGCAGCCATCCGTGACGGGCTCTAGCTGGGGTTATACACAGGCAGGCGGATCCAATATAGTAACACGCCTAGTTGAAGTTGCATAGTCCGATATCCAAAACACGTAGAGCTCTACATTTCAATCTATATATGAGGAGTTCAGGGCCGATATGCATGGAGCAGTGTTAGCGGCGTGTGGTGTTAACCGTCTAACACAGGGTAGCTACCACCGGTTATCAGCGTCATCGAAAACTATGTCACGCCGTATGCATGGGCACTTAAACGGTGAGTGTTAGCTATGTGTGAATTAATTTATTCATTATGGAAATTTCTCTGAGCGTGTTGCCGGCGAGCACTTGGTTGGGCCTAATATATTGCCTTCTCTACCCACCGGGAACCAGCGCACTTGTTACTGAGGCGGCGGCGGTGGGGGTTGCTTGCATTCATCGATTCGACACTATTAATATCACCGCCAATGCGGTGGCAGCGTTAATATCGCTTCGTTTTTAGGGTTAATCTGATGAAATTTCACTTATTGCGTATTTAATTCTGTTAAATATGATAGCATTGAATAGATTTGGGCTTAATATATTGCTGCCGATGCGGCGGCGAGGACAGTATCGATAGCAATGTCGATGCGGCGGCGGCAGTGATTTGTTTACTTTACATTCGTCGATTCGACAATCTTAATATCACTGCTAATGCGGCGGCAGTGTTAATAGCACTTCGTTTTTAGGGTTAATTTGATTAAATTTCACTTATTGCATATTTAATTCTGTTAAATATGATAGCATTGAATAGATTTGGGCTCCATCCTGACACTAACCTAACACTAACACCGCTGTAAACCTGCTATGGGCTGGGGTTAGAATATCCGACTTTAAACTTGTGGTGTTAGGCCTAACACTGTTCCATGCATAGCGACTTTTCGGCGCTAAACCAGAAATCCTGCCCTAACCGCGGTTTGGCTCGCTAACACCGCTCCATGCATACGGGCCCAGGCGCAAAACCCCGTAAACGCCAATCCAAAAATTGACCTGAATTGATTAATCGAATACGCCCATCGTGACACGGAGCGATCAGAAATCAGGAATACTGGTAGAGCACATGTTTCCCGTATGGAAGGTCTGAAGTTCAAATCCCAGTTGAGTCAAACCAACAGGTTATAAAATTAATACTTGTCACTACCGAGAGTGGCACTCGGCATTAATAGGATAAGACAAGGATTGGTCAGCACAGTATCAGGATAATGTGACTGTGGGAATATCAGAAACCTGAAGCTGAGAGACATTAAGACTGACTCATGGACATCACTCTCACAGCAGAGAGCTAAATAGAGAGCGGCAGTCAAATAATGAAAGCAGTCTTTGTCGCATCGCGACCGACAGCATGATGATGATGATGGGAATATCAGATCATGGTGCTGGCAGCCTGGTCTCCCAGTCCCAGTGGGGCAGCACAATATTCGCCATGAGTGCGCACTGTCACAAGTTGGTACCCATCCTGATATCACCTCAGATGTTGCTATGCCATAAAACAACAAGATATAAACAATTGACCCTGTCACCTTGCGAGGCCACTAGTAGTAGTAGTAGTAGTAGTAGTAGTATAACCAAAGGTGTCAATACTATTGGGTAGTGTTGTTCTCCCCCACCAGCTGGCAGCACCCTACAGTGTGAAAACCCTGACAGAAATTGCTGCGAGACGTTTAATACACGTGTAGCGCTTTGCAGATGGCAAAAGTAGTCTATGCCTAATATAATATTTGTCATGTGATGATGGGTACCCAGTTGCAAGAGTGCACATTCATGGGCAACTTCATCTGGTAGAGCAGGGACAGGTTTGCTCAGTAATAGGATAATGTGACTGAGTGTGATATCGAGTCATGGTGCTGGTGGCCAATGGGGCTACACCAAGGAATCGCCACCAGAGCACACTGCCACAAGTCGGTGCCCGTCCTGATATGACCTTACATGTTGCCAGGTCGTGAAATCCTAACAAACAGCAACCCAATTGTGTTTAAAAAAAAAATAAAAATAAAAGAAATTAACAAAATAAAAGTAAAAAAGAGAATATTTTGTATCCACAATTTCCATACACAGTGCACAAACATAAATTAACGAGTTGACAATAATAGAAATCGTAGGAACAGTCTAACCATTAATGGTTGTCTTCCTCCCCCCTCATAAACAATTTGTTTTAATAAATACATGAAAGTATATGTCATATTGCACAGCTGGAAGACCAGTGCCTTGGCACTACCGAAACAAGTTGCTTCCTGAATTGAATATTAAAAATACTTTAAAAAAAACACGTATGTGGCAGAAACTGAAAACCATCGGACTAGGTCACTTTAAGCCCTAATGGAACCTATAGCAGAAAGCACCTGCGGCAACAACCACTCCTTATAGAAGCTCTTTTAATATTCATACCCAAAACGTTTTTTTCGACCTGACCACCTGCGCCAGGCAGTACTGCACCTAGATAAATGATTCACCTTGTACTCGCAGTACACGGGTGAATACCAACCCTATATAAAAACTGTCGAAAAAGTGGGGAAATGAAATGAGAGCCTAATTTCACAATCTAACAAGCAACAATTATTCTTTTTATATGTCTTAATATTTCCCCGCTACCTTTGAGTTGAAAAATATAATAAAACATAGAGTTTAATAGAATTTTAAGGTGAAATCGACGGTGTTCTATGGTCGCCATCTTGTCGTTTTGCATTCTCTCCCATTTCACCAACTCTGTGCCGATATAAGTACCCATCTGATACTGGAGGCAGGCATTCTACTTCCTGTTCCATACTAATGCTATTTTCGCCCGTATGTACACTATGTTGACGTTCACCCGTGTACTACAAGTACAGGGTGAATCTTTTATCTATCCTGCACCCTGCAGCCTTTGTGTACATGATTCCACTTAACATCCTATACACTGACCAAGCCGTTGGACTCAGCTTACAACAGAAGATAGGATGTAGGACACCCGTTAACGGGACTGTAACAGGACCAAAATAGCTTCACTCATTCATAATTATTATGATCAAATATAACTAGTTATAATGTATGTATCATGAAACAACCTATTTTCTGGGGATCAGACAGGATGGCCAAATGAGTTGAGCGTCTGCCTCCTGTTTTGGTAGATGGTGGGATTCAAACCCATGGTTTTGAACCCTGGTTGAGTCAAACCAATGACTTACAAATTTATACTTATCGAGTCCTAGCCTGGCGCTCATCACGAATAGGATAGGGCAGGGACTGGTTACCTCAGTCTCAGGATAATACTGCCCCACTGGGAAATCAGGCTGCCAGCACCATGACCCGATATCCCACTCAGTCCCATTATCCTGACACTGAGCTAACCAGTCTTTGCCCAATCATATTAATGCCAAGCGCCAGGCTACAAAGCGACAAGTGTCAATTTTATAAGTCATTGGTTTGACTCGACCGAGAACCGAAGTCCCGGTCTCCCTCACACGAAGCCCACGCTCTACCCATTAGGCCACCGCGCTGGTAATAACCAACAAGTAGACCTTCTGTTGATGTTGAAGATCCGGAAGAAGTAGATGAAGATCATTGTTTGTTTGTTGTTTGTTTTACATCCTAGCAACATCCAAGGTTATATCTGTACGACTACCGACTTGTGACAGTGCACACTTTATAGTGCTGTCCCACTGGGAGACCAGGACACTAGCACCATGACCTGATATCCCACTCAGTCACATTATCCTGACACTGAGCCAACCAGTCCTTGCCCTATCCTAATAATGCCGAGCGCCTGGCTAGGAAGTGACAAGTATCAATTTTTAAGTCATTGGTTTGACTCAACCAGGGTTCGAACCCAAATGAAGATGATGACTCTCAGTGACCTCCTGCATGACCCTGAGTAACTAAGGCACTCAATGCTGCCTGTTTAGTGACCTTTATCAGTGTACTTTGTGGGCAGTCAGTTACTCAGTGTGAAGTAATTTACCATGCCAGTCATTAAATTGTAAACCACATTATTTATTACATTTGTTTTCTTTTGATGTTTTGATTTATTTGTGTAGTTTTATTCCCATAACCATGGAGGTTAACTGAGATAATAAAGATAAGTACTGTGGATAATTGAAAATTCAGACGGACAAGTGAAAATCACACCAGAGTTGTCCCATGGACTACTACTGACTAGTGAACATTTTTGCTTATTTCTATCACTGGATACAATCAATTAGGATGGGCGGGTAAGGCTAAGTTGCGGTGTGTGTGAGGGGGGGGGGGGAGGAGCCTTTCTCTGTTTAGTGTTTACCCGGACATTAACGGTTATGTTGTTTAAAAAACTAGGACACCTTTTTCTTATTTTGAATTGCGTGATTTGATTCGAGTGCCTCCATGTTCCATCGGTTGCTTTAGAAAAGAACGTTAAAGCCAGGTCTTTTTAAATTATTCTTCATAACCACAAATGTGCGCACCCTCAAACAAACATGCACACACTCATACATACTCACACACTCGCTCACACACTCACTTGTGGTAGATCGTGGGATTCGAACCCACGGGTTCGAACCCTGGTCGAGTCCAACCAATGACTTAAAAATTGATGCTTGTCGCTTCCTAGCCTGGCACTCGGCATTATTAGGATAGGGCAAGGACTGGTTGGCTCAGTGTCAGGATAATGTGACTGAGTGGGATATTAGGTCATGTTGCTGGTGGCCTGGTCTCGGGGCAGCACTATAAAGTTGACATGAGTGCGCACTGTTACAAGTCAGTACCGGTCTTGATATGACCTTAGATGTTACGAGGGCGTAAAACTCCTAAGAACCAACGAACACACACTCACTCTCACATACACTCACACACTCATTCACACACTCACGCACGCACACACTCATTTACACCCACTCACACACATTTACACATTCACTCACACTCACTCACACTCACGTTCATACTCATACTGACACACACACACTCACACACAAACACACTCACACACACTAACACACAAACACACTCACACACACAAACACACACATACTCACACACTCATTCACACACTCACGCACGCACACACTCATTTACACACACTCACACACACTTACACACTCACTCACACTCACGTTCTTACTCATACTGACACACACAAACACACGCACACACAAACACACTCACACACACTAACACACACAGACTCACACACACAAACACACACATACTCACACACTCATTCAAACACTCACGCACGCACACACTCATTTACACACACTCACACACACTTACACACACGCTCACACTCACTCACACTCACGTTCTTACTCATACTGACACACACACACTCACACACAAACACACTCACACACACTAACACACACACACTCACACACACAAACACACACATACTCACACACTCATTCACACACTCACACACACTCACACACACTCACACTCTTACTCATACTGACGCACACACACACACTCACACACATACACACTCACACACACAACAGCAACCCGTAAAAGAACAACATTAAAATAACACAGGTTGACTTAATAAAAGAACAGTCTGTGCGTTCGTGGACCCTGCACAACCTCACACAGTTCCGAAATGTCAGTCTCAGTTTCTAATAAGCTTAAGGAGTGCGTAGACATGAGCCTGGCACCATGGCAACGGCGAGAGGCCGATCTTTTTTGTACCAGTTCTTATTGGGTCTCTGCTGATTGCACACAAGGAATTGATACATGTAGCGGAAAAGAACATTTGATTCAAATGTTGCGTTCATAGTGGTTTGAATATGCTCGCGACTAGGACCAGGGCCCGTATGCATGGAGCAGTGTTAGCGGCGTGTGGTGTTATCCCTCTAACTCCAGGTAGCTATCACTGGTTATCGGTGGCGTTGAGAACTATGTCACGCCATATGCATGGTGGCCTAAACGGTGGGTGTTAGCTATATGTGAATTAATTTATTCATTATGGAAATCCCTCTGCGCCTGTAGCCGGCGAGCACCGCTATTTCATAATATCGGCGGCCAGGAACCAGCAGCCTTCTTAGTGTTGAGCCTTTTGCCGGCGAGCAATGCTATTTGTTTAGTTTACATTCGTCGATTTGTCACTATTAATATCTCCGCCAATGCGGCGGCAGCGTTAATCTCGCTTTGATTTTAGGGTTAATTTAATAAAATTTCACTTATTGCGTATGTAATTCTGTTAAATATGATAGCATTGAATAGATTTGGGCCTAATAATATTGCCACCGATGCGGCGACGGCGACAGTATGGATAGCGACGTCGACGCGGTGTGTTTTGGTGATATGCGACAGTATGGATATCGACGTCGAAACGGGGGTTGCTTGCATTCGTCGATTCGACAATATTAATATTGCCGCCTCTGTGCTGCTTCGAATTTAGGGTTAAATTGATAAAATTTCACTTATTGCGTATTTAATTCTGTCAAATATGATAACCTGCTCTCGGCTGGGGTTAGAATCTCTGACTTTAAGCTTGCAGTGTTAGGCCTAACACTGCTCCATGCATACCGAATTTTCGGCGCTAAACCAGAAATCCCGCCCTAACCGCGGTTTGGCACGCTAACACCGCTCCATGCATACGGGCACAGGTAGTACTGCCTAATCACACTAGGGTCACTTAACTGTCTGAACACGCCATGGCTATATGTCTAGAAGCCTTATAAATACCACCCAGTCTCGGAGACCAATATATTTATATATATAACAATATATATAGAGAGAGATACCAATATATATATATATATATATATATATATATATATATATATATATATATGTATATGTGCGTGCGTGTGCGTGTGTGCATATATATACTTAGATAACAGATTCACCCTGTACTTGTAGTACACGGGTGAATGACAACGTAGTGTAAATAAGGGCGAAAATAGCTTTAGTATGGAACAGGAAGTAGAATGCCTACCTCCAGTATCAAATGGAGACTTATATCGGCACAGAGTTGGTGAAATGGGAGAGAATGCAAAAAGACAAGCTGGCGGCCATAGAATGCCATCGATTTCACTTTTAAATCTTATTAAACTAGATGCTTTATTATATTTTGTAACTCAAAAGTAGCGGGTAAATATAAAAACATATATATATATATATATAAATATATATATATATATATGTTTGTGTGCAAATATATTACTATATCTAAGTATATGTTAGATAAACGATTCAGCCCGTACTGACTGCATAGGGGTGAAAACCAATCCATTAGAAAAGCTGGCAAAGAATTTCGACATGCTGGGGACATTAATTGAGTGAATAATGTCTTAATTTAAGAAGCAAAATATATTCTTTATATATATATAATCATACATGGCCGAATGAGTTAGAGCGTCTATCTCTCGTGTTGGTAGATCATGGGATCGTGGGTTCGAACCCTGGTCGAGTCAAACCAATGAATTAACAATTGATACTTGTCGCTTCCTAGCCAGGCGCTTGACATTATTAGGATAGGGCAAGGACTGGTTTGCTCAGTGTCAGGATAATGTCACTGAGTGGGATATCAGGTCTTGGTGCTGATGGCCTGGTATCCCAGTGGGCACCACTATAAAGTCGCCATGAGTGTGCACTGTCACAAGTCGGTACCCGTCCTGAAGTAACTTTTATTTTAAATGGCCAACTTTTGGGATATTTGATGTGCAATTAGTTTTGGCAAGCACACCAAAACTCTGGCACCATAAGCTTCAGCTGTAACAGGTTCTATTAAATTGTCTCAGTATCCCCTTCTGTGTGGCAACAAATGTTTAATCAGTGCATCGATATCTAAGTTTGATGTGTAGAATCAAATCTAGAAAATTGCATTGTTATTGAAAATTTGATGCCTCATCGGACTATCAAGATTTAAGTTGTTTACACCGAAGCACTCATCTTTCAGATTTTATTTCTTTCTTTTCAATGTACGTTGTTTATGGTGATGGTTGGGGATCAAAGGAAAACTGGCTCAACATTTAATAAAACTTGCTTAGTGTAATAACATAATTATTTGAATGCATACTTAGAGTTAAGCTGCCTTTAAAGGCTCTGTCCCACATCACCGGATTGGGGAAACAGAAAGAAACCGAACAAAGTCGTTGATATCTGGCAAAGTCCAGTGTGTGTCCATTGCATATCCGTTGCATATCCGTTGATATCTGTTGATATCCGGCCTGATCCGTTACAAGTTTTGAACATGCACAAAACTTGGAACGGATGCCACCGGATTGATGTCTATGCCTCTTGTCCAGTTTGAGTCCGTTTAGTCTGCTTATCATCTGTTGGCTATCCATTCATGTCCATTCATGTACATTTCATGTCTGTTTCATGTCCGTTTGTCCGGTGGCCTTTGACACAATATCGCAACATTTTGACACATTTTAATACATTTTGATACTTATCATGCTCGAACACCACCAGACTAGAAAATTCTGTCCGTTGCTCAATCCGGCATAGTGTGACATGCACTTAAACCATGGAATTGCTCATTTCGTAAAATGAGATGAAGAAACCTAATGCCGCATACTCCGATGAAAACATAACATTATCGGTACCAAAGCACTAGCCTAGAATTGATCTTACATATCCAATTTTGACACTGGTGCACTTGTAAAACATTTATTGCTACATAGAAGGGAATACTAAGTCAATAATAGAACTTGTTACTGCAGAAGTGTATGTTGTTCATCATTTTGACATGCATGTGAATATTAATTTGACTTGTCTTCACTTCAAATATCTCAAGAGTTACTTTAAACTAGAAGTAAAGTAGATTCATGATGACTTTATACTGCTACCTCACTGCTACCTCACTGCTACCTCACTGCTACCTCACTGCTACCTCACTGCTACCTCACTACTACCTCACTGTTACCTCACTGCTACCTCACTGCTACCTCACTGCTACCTCACTGCTACCTCACTGCTACCTCACTGCTACCTCACTGCTACCTCACTGCTACCTCACTGCTACCTCACTGCTACCTCACTGCTACCTCACTGGGTTGACCCGATATCCCACTCACTCACATTATCGTGATACTGAGAGAACCATCTTGCCATATCCTATTAACCTAGTAGGCCACGATAAGTAGTGATAACTATTAATTTCGTAAGTAATTGGTTTTACTCCGTCAGGGTTCGAACCCACGTTACCAATTCGGCCATCCTGTCCGGAGCCCACATAGACTAGTCACGTGTACAGTAGTGCCTGTCTTCAGTGACCCCTGTGATCAACGAACCCCTGCCATGTGCGGACAATTTTTCGATGTACAAACTGTCTCTGTTTCATTATCCTTCCGATGTCTATGCTATTTCAGAACAACAATAGTCTATATGCAGAATTGCCATTTGAAGACAGCTAGAACTGTATAGTTAAATAGTACAATTCTACCATGCAATTTATTTTTAAATGGACACTTTTGTTTATGATGGCAAAAATATTGACATTAATATAATAATAGGCAATTAAGACCTAATTTTCTATTTATCAAAAACAGAGAGAGAGAGAGAAATATATACATAACTCCTCACAATGTGATGATAGTAGGTTTTAAAACGGTTCCACTCGAGTCTCACCAATGATGTAGCGATTTACTAACTGTGCCACGACGACAAGTGAGAAGACCGACGTTTTAGTAAACCGGCCCCTGCGGTGTCTCCGCTGGTTTAGCCTCGTTGTGGGTGGGCGTCAAATTGCCGCTGGGAGGTGTCTGAAGCTGATTGCCGCAGTGCCGTGGGTGGTGGGATGTGGCGGCTTGTGGCGGGGTGTATCAACGTGTGGCGGTGTGTAGCGGGGTGTGATATGGCAGTGTGTGGCGTGGTGTGTGGTGGTGTGTGGCAGGGTGAGGCAGTGTGTGGCGGGGTGTGGTGGTGCATAAGAGTGTGTGGCCGGGTGTGATATGGCAGTGCGTGGCGTGGTGTGGCGTGGCGTGGTGGGGTGGTGTGTGGTGTGGCGTGGTGGGGTGGTGTGTTGTGTGGCGTGGTGTGGTGGTGAATGGCAGTGTGTGCCGGTGTGTGATATGGCAGTGTGTGGCTGTGCATAGCAGTGTGTGATATGGCAGTGTGTGGCTGTGCATAGCAGTGTGTGACATGGCAGTGTGTGGCGTGGTGTGTGGCGTGGCGGGGTGGGGTGTGCCGGAGTGTGGTGGCCATCACTGGACCTACCGATATATTACCAAGCCTCTCCCCTACTACAACCGTCCTGCACCGCCCCAGCACTAAGGCTCAATACTCTTTCACCTGCTACATCCAATGACTCCCCTCCCCATCCTCCGCCCCCCCCCCTCCCCCCCCAATCTCGGCCTCTTCACACATCTCCCCTCCGTTCACGTTCACCGGGAGGGCTAGCCGAGTCGGTAGAGTGTGCGGCCCACCTTTCCACTCGGAGGGCCGTGGGATCAAATCAGTCAATAAATGAATTCCCGGCCGAGTCAGATCCAATGACTTCTATAAAATTGTGATATTTGTCGCTACTTTGTAGAATAAATCCCCGGCCAAGTCAAACCCAAAAATACTTAAATATTGGTATTTATCGCACCCTATGCCACGCTGTATCCTGGATTGTCTAGCTCTTCCCTGCTCTTCCCTGCTCTTCCCTGCTCTTCACTGCTTTTCCCTTATATCCTGTCTTGTGTTTCTTTAACCTTCCCTACCTTTATATCTTGCTCTGTCTACAAGCTGAGGAAGGTCCTTAGCGGTGAATGCCCTTAAGGGTCACAGCTTGACCAAAGTGACCCTTGGTTTTGATCGGGCCGTAAATAACTCCAATGGGTACTTTCACGATATACAAACTGTGACTAGGCATGTTCCATTTTGATATGTATTAACAAGTAAAGTTTTGTTTCCCCTATAATATTCTATACAAAATCCAGTGATGCTGATAGGTTCTTCATATATACATTTCTCTCAAATAAAGCATTTAATTTATAATTTGGTATATTGATGATTTTGAAACCTAGTAACATCTAAGCTCCTATCATGACGGGTAGCCTCTTATGATTTGAAACAATGCATACTCATGGTGGCTTTGTAGTGCTGCCTCATTGGGAGACCAGGCTGCCGGCACCATCACAGCGACAAGTACCAATTTTGTAAGTCATTGGTTTGATTTGACCGAGAATCGAACTCCCGACCTTCCGCATGGGAATCCTGGTTAGCACACTGGCCCGGAATGCAAAGAGATGTGGGTTCGAGTCCCCCTCTAGGTGCAATATTTCCCATTTTCATCACCCCCATGAAACTGGTTGCCGTAACCATGATCCTGTACAAGCTATGCGCTGTATAGTCATTGAACCTACCCTGTGTATGTAAGTGCATTGCATTGCCTGTATGTATGTAATTGTAAGCATTAAAAGACGTACAATTCCAGGGGGACGAGTGTAGCGGTCTGCACTGACCTCTGGGGCAAGGAGCCACATAGACAGGTAGGCGTGGGTAGTGTAGTGACATCCGGGAGCCTAGGTGGTATAATGGTTACACACTTGCCCGGAATGCAAAGAGATGTGGGTTCGAGTCCCACTCTAGGCGTAATATTTCCCATTTTCATCACCCCCACGACAATACAATAAATCCTTGAGTAATAGCAGCCGCGTGTAATATATTATATCGGCCTAATCTGTTAATCTAAGAGAGTCTTTTACCAGAACAGGCATCAATCCCCTCTTTATCTTCCATTATCATGCGCCCTGCGCCGCATTTGCTGCAATCTATGTTTGTGATGCCCCGTGGCTGGTGTTGCAGTTTCCGCTGCACACCAGTTTGCGGGGGACACATACATTCACATGCATTGGCAATTGCCGTGAGCAAATCTTCATACAGAAAAAGTCAAATATCTCTCAAATTACACCACCTAGAAGCAACCCACTTGGAACACATATAGAAAAGATATTCAATGAATAGATTATATTAAATTTATATAAGGTTATGCTTCTGCACTTCTATTAATTTTGAATAAAACTAATGTTTTGCACTGCACATACTGTCAAACTCAAGGCACTGTCAATGGTCGTGAGCAATCTTCATACAGAAAATACAGCAAAAGTGAAATATCTCTAAAACCACACCACCTAGAAACAAATTGTTTGGTACACATATAGAAAACATCTTTAGCAAAAACATTATATTAAATTTATAAGGTCAGTGACGATGCTGTTCGATTTTGATGCATGCGCAGAAGCGATTTGTCCCTCGCAAACTGGTGTGCCGCGGAAACTGCAACACCGGCCTGGCACAAACTGACGGCTGTTTTCCCGGTCAGTGCTGCTCACAAACATTTATCAACAACGACAGTTTGATCCATAACCCGACTCCATTACTCCCGGCATCGGCCGGCGGTCGTGGGCTCTCCCTGCGTAGTCTCAGGCGCCCTGCCACTGTATAACCTGTATAAAGCAAGTTGTGTTTGGAGAGTGCCCGCGTGTAAACACAGCGTCCGGTGGATTGTGTTCATGCGCGCGCACTGCCGCATCACGACTCGTTGGCGCCAAATCTTCCGCAGTGACCGCTACTTGGGCAGCTGGTCGGGACATAGTTCCTCCTTGCTAGGCGATGTTGCCAATTATCGTCTGCTTCCGAATGACACAATTATACACATGATGAAATATACATACTGTCATCACGTGTTAAGACTATAGTTAGTAGATAACGTTATGTTCATAATGCGTTATATATACGCAGTAAAACTAAAATCTGAAGAGCTCTTTTCCAAAACATGATAAGCGCTGATTAAAAAAAAAGAGCTTGCAATGCCAATGCCAAGCTTGTAGCTTGTACTTTGGAAAAGACGTCTTCATATATATATATATATATATATATATATATATATATGTATATATATATGAACCTACTAAGTCAATAGAGCACGGACAATACATGAGCTCTTTTCCAAAACGCGATAAGCACCGATCATAAAAATGAACTTGCAATGCCAATGCCAAGCTCGTAGCTCGAGATCGTGCTTTGGATATATATATATATATATATATATATATATATATATCCAAAGCATATATATATATATATGTATATATATATATATATCCAAAGCACGATCTCGAGCTACGAGCTTGCCATTGGCATTGCAAGTTCATTTTTATGATCGGCGCTTATAGCGTTTTGGAAAAGAGCTCATCTATAGTCCGTGCTCTATTGACTTAGTAGGCTACTAGTCTAGTATCTGTCTATGACTCCTTTTATTCCCAGGTGGTCACCCATCCAAATATTGACCGAGCGCGCAGAGCGGGTTGGGGGGTGGGGGGGGGCATCAAGGGGGGGTAGGCCCAGATCATCCATATCGGGGCATATTTAAAATGTCTTCCTTGTTGACATTTATCAGTACTAGACCTTATGCTTGAGCTTTAGGGGCATACAAATTAAAGTTGCATAGTCCGATGGCTTTAGAATTTGTGCATCCTTTTTGAGACAAATATATCAAGTTGACTAAATTAACCTAATATTCATTATTCCTGAGTCATTTTGAGGGAAAATGGCTAGTTTTGGAGCAATTTGAGCTGAAAGAACACAAACTCATTTCGGCAAGCTTGTTAAAAGTCTTGTTGTTTTGGCCCAGATTCACATCTCGAGATGGTCATGTGATGAGGAATGACCTATTAATGTGTAGGTAGTCTGGAACCTGACTAGTGCCATATATGGTACTGGGAATGAAGGTCAAACGAATAAGGCCACAGGATTGACGTAATTGGTTAGTGGTCTCCATGCCTAATGCCTGTCTCAAAGTAGGCCAAAGGGATGGGGGTCACAAATTTACTGATTATTCTGTATATACTGGCCCAAAGCCTTAGTTAATGCACCAGCACCTAAGTTGTATATATATATATATAATCAAATGTAGGTAAAATGTAGGTCAGTGTTTTGGTTTTATAAAAAAGTTTCATCGGACCATGCAACTTTAAGGAGTTTGTCCCGGGCATCACAAAACGTCTGCACGCCACTGTGACCGAAGCTCAATGGTACTCCACTGAGTGAATTGGACGAGAACAAGTGTTTCTAAAGGGGCTGTCACATTAGGGTTTTTTGCGGGAGCGTATGGCGGCGTAGGCGCGTTACATCATATACGTCGGCATACGCCGTATACGCTACTCATACGCTACGCATACGCTACTCATACGCTACTCATACGCCGCCAGATGCCGCCAGATGCGGGCTTATGTGAAGCGTATGAGGCATACGCCGCCATACGCTTTCATAAATCCGTCCGTCCAATTTTTTTGTGCATGCTAAAAAAAACTCGACCTATGAGGGCATATGGCCCATACTGTCAAAAAATGTCACAGCACACTCCCATACGCTCCTCATACGCTCCTCATACGCTCCTCGTAGGTTGCACATACGCTCAAAACCACCCGAAAGGTCACCAAATATCATCATAGGCCGGCACGCGCAGAACCTACGTAGGTTTTCAATACGCTCCCGCCATACGCCGTAATGTGACAGGGCCTTAACGTGATGTTCGCTGTGTATTTGACTGGGGAATTTCAATTTGCGCTTATGTCCTGAAAGCACTTGTAAACTTCACGCTGCGAGTTTCACCAAACGCAGGGGGCAGTTTTCTACGTGGTTTGAGCCTTCTCTTAAGGCCCTGTCACATTACGGCATATGGCGGGAGCGTATTGAAAACCTACGTAGGTCCTGCGCGTGCCGGCCTATGATGACATTTGGTGACCTTTCGGGTGGTTTTGAGCGTATGTGGAACCTACGAGGAGCGTACGAGGAGCGTATGAGGAGCGTATGGGAGCGTATGGGAGCGTGCTGTGACATTTTTTGACAGTATGGGCCATACGCCCTCATAGGTCGAGTTTTTTTTAGCATGCACAACAAAATTTGGACGGACGGATTTATGAAAGCGTATGGCGGCGTATGCCTCATACGCTTCACATACGCCGGCATCTGGCGGCATCTGGCGGCGTATGAGTAGCGTATGAGTAGCGTATGCGTAGCGTATGAGTAGCGTATATGGCGTATGCCGACGTATATGACGTAACGCGCTTACGCCGCCATACGCTCCCGCAAAAAACCCTAATGTGACAGCCCCTTTACTGGCACTGCTACAGCCTGATGCCGAGCCCCCCCCCCCCCCCCCCCCCCCCACCCCCCCCCCCCCCCCTCCCCGAGGCCGACATCCCGGCAGAAAACTCGTCCCATTATCCACAAACGGTCCCGCCAGGGGTGGGTCGGGGTGAAGATTGATTGATTGATTGATTGATTGATTGGGGGTTGCTTTACGCCGTGTCGGCAATATTCACGGCGATGTCAGGGACGAAGGTGCGGAGGGGGAGGAGTGAGGGGCGGAGGGAGTAAGAGTCGGATCGGGGGGGGGGGGCAGTGAGGAACGGGAGGAGAGGTAAGGGCGGCGGAGGTGACGGTGGGGGGGTCGGGGGGGGGGGTGAGGTGAGGGACGGGAGGAGTGAGGGACGGGAGGCGTGAGGGGCGGGAGGAGAGTTATAGGCGGGGAGTGAGGGGCGGAAGAGAGGAGGGAGGGGCGGGAGGGGGTGAGGGGCAGGCAAGTGAGGGGCGGAAAAGGGAGTGAAGGGTGGTGGGTGAGGGGTGGGAGGAGTGGGGGGCGGGAAGGGCGGTGGGAGTGAGGGGAGGGGGGTGAGGGGAGGGGATTGGGAGGATGGGAGGGGTGAGGTGGGGGTGGGGGTGTTGGGTGGGGGAGGGTAATGCGTGGGGCGTGGGGGAGACGGTGGGGGTGGGGAGGAGGCTGAGTCCAGGCGATGTTAATGTGACAGTTCCTGCGATTCTTAACAGCCAGACATAAATGCCACTGTCGATACACTACTCACAGGCTGGAGCTGTGGGCTGTCGGTCAGTGACCCACTTCTGTCATTCAAGCCCCAGTCACACCTCACCAGACTGAGTACCGGACACCACCGGACAAAGAATTTTTCTAGGCCGGTGGTGTTCGGTATCGAAATGCGTCGAACTGTTCCAATGGCAGCCGGACGAAATGGATGCTAAACGGACAAGAAACGTACATTAATGAATAGCCAACGGATGAGAACTGGATGAGAACCGGATGGCAACCGAATGTCAAACAGACAGACTGGACACCAACCTGTCACCAACCGGACACCTACCAGACACCTTCTGGACTGATCACGGACGTGCCGAAAACAGATAAAAAACTGACGGACCGAATTCCCGCAGCACAGTCAATGGATTCTACAGGAAGCAAACTGGAGCCGTAACGGATGGGTAACGGACATGGACTGGACAAAATGGATTAAACGGACTTAAAATGGACACCAATCATACACCTCAGTCCGGCGGTGTCCGGTACAAGTTTTGTGCATGTTTAAAACGTGCTACAGTACACACTGGATACCAACGGACAGAGAACGGACACGCCGGATGCCAACCGTATATAAACCGTACATTGCCGTATTTCACCGGACAGTGTCCGTTTTCTATCCGGTACCCTAATCCGGTGAGGTCTGACTGGGCCTTAAAGGGGTTGTGTATGGACTGGGATGCCTCCCTGCCTAAATAGCCCGAGACTGACATATGGAGAGTGATAGGAAGTACAGTAAAGCCTCTCAAAATCGACCGACCATGGAACTCACTTTAAATGGTCCATTATGGGAGGTTTAGGGTGTTTTAAAAAGAATCGTTACAATGGTATTGTATGGGCGATCGTCTGGGACCCAAATAAAGTGATTGATATAGGGGAGTGGATGATCTGTGGATGTGGTTGGTTAGAGAGGTCTCTCCTTCGGGCTCTCTCACACACAGTCTATCCTTCAGCCTCTCTCTCATACAGTCTTTCAATCAATTCTTTTATTTTAACTCTCTGCAAGGTATGTTTACAATAAACTGAGGTGATACAATAAATGCATACAAATTCCTTACAGACAGAAAGGACCCCACAAAAGCCATGCTTATCTAGCTGGTCTCCATGATGTGAATGAACAAGTGATGACAATAACAAATGATTCAACTTAAGCTACAGTTTTAACTAGTGATTATGATGAGATACTGATGCGTCTCTTCACAGTTAGTAAAAAACTAAGTAATGATAGGAATATTATATGTATATTGTGTCATGGATTCATGTACTTACATGCAATTAGTCTCTCTCTCACACATCCTCTCCTTCATCCTCTCTCTCACACACTCTTCACCAGCCTCTCTCACACAGTCTCTCCACCAGCCTCTCGTATGCAGCCTCTCTCCATCAGCCTCTCTCTCACACACACTCTCTCCATCAGCCTCTCACAAACAATCCTTCTTTCTTTCTCTCTCTCTCTCTCTCTCACACACAGACCCTGACCAGACCCTCTTAAACCAGCACTTTCTGAGCTCGGTGTGGTATATGTAGCCCGCACTGCGCATGCTCTCAAATGCTGACGTCACTGCTGGATGCCAGTTGCAGATATCACCTCCAGATAGCGGTGTGATTAACCTAGTCGCCGGGCAAGGACTGCCTCCAGTACAATTACAGCAGTTCCGCATCAGCGTCGGCACCGTTTCACTACTAATGGGGCTGTCACATTACAACGTTTCTCGCCAACGCACGTCGACGTGTATGCTTTTTTGCCGCAACGTTGGGATACATCAGGAAGCGTTACGCACGCGTTATGCGCACGTTGGTATTCGTTGATGGACGGCGATTTTCGAAGGCACGCGTCATCGGATCGGCGAAGTTTTGTGCTTGCACAAAACTTTCGACGACCGGCAACGCGCGACAACGCACGGATCCCAACATTATGGCAACATCAGAAGCACGTCGACATCACTGGAATAACGTTATGCGAACGCTAGGCACACACCTCGCGCACGTGAGGCTCATTGCGCCAAACTGTTGCTTTGTTGTTTTACGTCCTAGCTACATCTAAGGTCAGATCAGGATGGTGCGCCAAAACTTCCCTTCTATGTAGCGACAAATGTTTAATAAATACAACATTATCTAAGTTGGATATGTAGAATCAAATCTAGATAATTTTTTGGTTTTGAAAATTTGATGTTTTCTTCGGACTATGCAGCTTTAACAACCGGGCGCAGTGGCCGAATCGGTAGAGTGCAGTCCTCCCGTGCGGGAGATGGGAGTTTGATTCCCAGTCGACTCAAACCAATGACTTACAAAATTTATATTTGTCGCTTCCTAGGTTAGTGCTCAGTATTACTAGGATAGGGCAAGGACTGGTTAGCTCAGTGTCAGGATAATGTGACTGAGTGGGATATCAGGTCATGGTGCCAGTGGCCTGATTTCCCAATGGGACAGCACTATAATTTATAAAGTCGCCATGAGTGTGCACTGTCATAAGTCGGTACCCGTCCTGATATGACGTTAGATGTTGCCAGGATGTAAAATTCAAACGACCAAACAACCAACTGTTTGGTTGATAAACCCCTGGATTGCACTCAAAACGGGATTGTTGAGTGCGTAGAGTACCATGCTTATATACGGGAGGTCGTGAGATCAATCCCCGGCCACGCGAAACCAAAGTCTGACAACACTGACATTTGTTGCCACCTTGCCTGGCACCCTCCGATAGAGCAAGGACTGGCTTAGATGTTGCTAGTGCGCAAAACCCCAATAAACGAAACTAACCCAAGCCAGTCAACCCGAATGGCGTCAGGCTTTAACAGTTTAATTCACTCTAATCTACATCAACCAGTTTATTTTTAATATCTGAACCAGACGGGATGGCCGAATGAGTTAGAGCGTCGTTCTCCTGTGTTGTTTGTTTGTTTGTTGTTGTTTTATGTCCTAGCAACATCTAAGGTCATATCAGGACGGGTACCGACTTGTGACAGTGCGCACTCATGGCGACTTTATAGTGCTGTCCCACTGGGAAACCAGGCCGCCGGCACCATGACCTGGTATCCCACTCAGTCACATTATCCTGACACTGAGCACACCAGTCCTTGCCCTATCCTAATAATGCCGAACGCCTGGCTAGGAAGCGACAAGTATCAATTTTAAAGTCATTGGTTTGACTCGACCGGGACTCGAACCCACGACCCCACGATCTGCCAGCACGGGAGACGGACGCTCTAACTCATTCGGCCATCCCTCTCCTGTGTTGGTAGACCATGGGATCGTGGGTTCGAACCCTGGTCGAGTCAAACCAATGACTTAAAAATTGATACTTGTTGCTTCCTAGCCAGGCGCTGGGCATTAGTAGCATAGGGCAAGGACTGGTTGGCTCAGTGTCAGGATAATATGACTGAGTGGAATATCAGGTCTTGGTGCTGGTGGCCTGGTATCCCAGTGGGGCAGCACTATAAAGTCGCGATGAGTGCGCACTGTCACAAGTCAGTACCCATCCTGATATGACCTTAGATGTTGCTAGGACATAAAACAACAAACAAACAAACTTAATATCTGAAATTGGAACATCTTTGGCAACTTTGCTTTTATCTTTTAGAGCTGCATAGTCCGATGAAATCATCAAATTTTCAAAACAAAGACACGCACATATATTTGATCCTAAATATCTAACTTAGATATGGGTGCACTTAGTAAGCATTTGTTGCTGCATTGAAGGGAATACTAAGATAAATTAATAGAACCCGTTAAAGCTGAAGCCTATGGTCTCAGAATTTTGACGTGCTCGCCAAAATTGATTTGGCATGTTAGCACTTCAGACATCTTCAATGTTAGTCATTTAAAATAACGGTGACTTCAAACTAAAGTAAACTGGGTCATAACGACCAATCTAATATATTTGTCTCAGAAAGTAGCAGAGACTCAAAACCATCAGACTATGCAACTTTAAGTCTAAAGCCAGAATGGGACAAACGATGATTGTTTAAAAGCCTTTTATTTCTTCATGGAATTTGTATACCTGCTACATTGTAGATAGTTAGTTCTATTTGACATTGACATGTACAATGGTGTGTTATTGTTGTATCCATGGTAACCTTTGGTGGACCCTACAGATAAACGTCCCCCATCTTCTCTTCTCCTCTCACATCGCTAGGCAGCCAGCTGTATTCAAGGCCAACTCACACTAGTCAACAATTTGACCTGAGTCCTATTGGTTCGCGGGCTCATTAATGCAGGCCACAGAAAAACCTGTGTATTGTGTGGGGTGGGGGAGGGGGGTGGGGGTGGGTGGGTGGGATGGTAGTCAGTACAATTGGGACAAGGGGGGGGGGACTCGCCCATAATATGGGTTTGTAGCAAATTCTCAACCATGTAGTGATTGATTTGAAATCTGAAGTAAATCAGAATAGCCCCTGCTATCCTCGATCAATGGTATCCTACTCAAATTGTCGGCTAGTCTGAGACAGGCTTTAAATACGCAACTCCGTCGGGACTATATACAATGCTATAGATAACGTAAATATTCACCGATGGAATATACAGACTGTTATATATCTGTTATTCTCATGTAATAATGCACTTACTGCAAACTTATAGATGTACAACAACATGGATTCATTAAATCAGAAGAGAAGCTTTGAGTGGATGGTATTTAGAGTAGGCTAACTATTACAATGTGTTAATTAAGCATGTAGTCATGGCCTCGGAACAAGAGGCCCTTCTAAAATATGTATTGCACCAGGCGAATTGTATTGTATATATTTACATATAAACTGCCGGTATATGCAGTGAAGACTTGTAGTTAGAATATTAGTATAAGTCCACACACACACACACAAATGCGTTAGAAAGTGATACAATGGCACAAAGCTCGCCTCGTTTAAAAATCCATCAGTACGCGATTCTTTACAGCTTTGACATTAAGGCCGCCGCACAATAGCTGACGTGGTAATTTGACTTGAACTCTGTTGATCGAGAATCGGGAACAATTAATTCTAAAGCTCAATATCTGTAAAAAAAAAATAAAAATGTTAAAGAAAGAAAAAGGAATAACAAAAATACTACCTATCTTTGATAACATAGCTTCTTTCCCCTCCCCTCCTGTGTTTCAGGACACATTAATTTGACTCTCTTGGAAAATTGCCTTTCCGAGCCCCGATCAACTGTGTTTCACGAACAAATTACCATACAACATGTGACCCTTTTGTAAGAGAATAACAGCGCAAAGCAGAAGAGTGAATATTAATATTAAGCCCAGCAAAAAAAAAAGAACAAGTCTCTGCTCGTATTGAGCATAATATATAAACACATTAAGAATTGTGTACCGTTAACACAATGGCTGGAAAGTGAGGAACAAAATCCCTCCTTATCTGTATGTACACATCTAGAGACAACATGTATTCAGTTGAAGAGTAGGTCGAGAAACACGGCCTCGGCTATTGTGTACTAGAAATCACAGATGCTTAAAGCTGCATAGTCCGATGAAATATCAAATTTTCAAAACCAAACCAATTATCTAGATTTGATTTTACATATCTAACTTAGATACTGATGCACTTATTACGCATGTATTTCTGCATGGAAGGCAATACTGAGTCAAGTTAACAAAACCTGTTACTGCAGAAGTGAATGGGGTGAGAGTTTTGGCAAGCTTGCCAAAATTAATTTACCATGTTTACACTCAAAATATCTCAAAAGTTTACCATTTAAAATAAAAGTAACTTTGAACTAATGTCAAGTAATTACTACTGATCAATCTAATATATTTATCTCAGAACAAATCCAGAAATTCAAAACCATCGGACTATGCAACTTTAAGAAAAGTAGCAAAGAAACAAGTAGACCTCTAATGCCAGGTACACGCCTACCGTTTATCCGCACCCACCTACCATATACGATCTAAAACTGCCCGTTTCATGCACAAAAGTCGTTAGGGGTGCGATCCTCTAGCACACCTACCGATTGCGATTCATGACTTAAAACTCAGTTTTAGGGCTAAAACTGCTTGCTTGCGATTGTGATTCGCGATTCGAAAAATGAATCGGCCCGTTTTCAGTCATAAGCGGGATGGGACAGGGTCATGAGTTTTAGTGCGCGAATCGTATACGGTAGGTGTGTACTTGGCATAAGCTGACTGGTGCTACCCTGAAGATGGGAATAACCAGAACCTGGTTAACGCACTCTGTCACAAATCTTTGTTGTTATCAGTTTGGAAAATAAAGGAAATGATTAACGGGGCTTGGGCAGGGGCGGAGTGGGGACGGGGGAGGGGGCGGGGGTGGGGGTGGGGGGTAGGAGACTACAGCTGTATACCGTCTAGACACCTATGAAATTATCACCCGAATTGAACACACACACAATAGAGAGAAAGAGAGAAATGGGAGAGAGGGGGGTGGGGGGAGGGTGGGAAGGAGGAGGGGGAGGAGGGAAGGGAGAGGAGAGAGAGAAAGAGAGAGAGAGAGGGGAGAGGGGAGGGGGGAGGGAGACGAGAGCAGTCTATGAAAGAAGGATATTATTTAACATACGGTGGGTTACAATTAATGTTAAATTAAATAACAATTAATTTTAATTCAACCTCATTTTGAAACCAACCATAGTATGGCTTTATTGTCAGGTAATAATGACCCCACTACACATTACAATCACCTGATTTACGCATATAGCTATGTATTTTGTTTATAAATATATGTGCATATAACTATATATATATATGCATATATATCTATATATGAAGAGTTCAGGCGCAAAACCACGTACACGCCAATCCAAAAATATAGTTGAAATCAAAGATGTTTACCTGAAAATAATTTTAATTCTCATTAATTCCACTTTGCATATGACCACATGCCTATGGAGCAATGAACAAATGAGTAGGAAGATAACAACAGTAAGTATTTGAGGGTTTGATTCCAATGTTTATCTCATTTTTTTTATTGGCGTTTACATGGTTTTGTGCATGAACTCTTCATATGTATGTGATTCAATTAATTAATTGTAACCAAGCAATCGCCAATTTATATAATATATATATATAATATATATATAATATATACCTATATCTGTATATAAATCTTCACTGCAGCCAATGAGGGGCACACTCTTTTGTTGTAGTTGTAAGGGTTCCACTCCTGTTTGTATGTGTATAAGTAAATTGACGACACTCACGTAATCCTAACCCGGAAGTGATCTAACCGGATGTAGTCCTGGGCGATAATAGACAACAACAGCTTTTACAGATACATCATATCGATTCATCATTGACTGAGTACATGGGGTTGGGTGCAGGTTGGAGTGGTGGATAGGGGTGGTGTGTGGGGTGGGGGTGTGAGTGGGGGTGAGGGTGAAGATGAGGGTGAAGGTGGGGGTGAGGGTGGAGGTGGGGGGTAAGGGTAGGGGTGAGGGTGGAGGTGAAGGTGACGGTGAGGGTGAGGTTGGGGGTGAGGGTGAGGGTCGGGGTGGGGTGGGAGGTGACCCATGTCAGACTTGTGTTGAGATAGTGAGATAGCGTGGAGAATCCACTCTATGAGATAGTGGAAGTTGTCATTATCTGGTCCACTACTATTCTACAAATCTCACTATCTACACCAATCACCCGCTGATCGACGCGCCATCTATCTAACCTCCCGCGAACTAAACCAACATGGCGCAAGGTGAACGCTGGACCAGGCCTCTCACATTTCTTCTTCTTCTTTTTTCTTTTAATGAAGAAAAGAAAAAGCTACTTTAAAAAGTAGACGGATTCGCGTACATCTTCCGCAGTTTCGTATCAAACAGCAGAATACCAAAATAAAAAAAATAAACATGGACATTATTTGACCAAATACAGCAAAAACAATTCGAGATTAAACAAATAAAATAATACTTAGGAATGATAGGTAGCTATAAACAAACAGCCTAACACGAGTATATAATTATTTAGGCTGTAGCTGTATCAGATTGTATACAGACTTATAAATCCACCTTAGAATAACCTCTGTAATTTTGCTGGCGAGGCATTTATATATATATATGTATATATAATATATACATATATATATATAAATGCCTCCTATATATACATATAAACAAATAAATGTCTGATACCTTTGTTCATCGGCTCAATGAACACCAACGGTTCAATTGTTCTGTGTTTATTTCCAATCAGTGGATGGCTTTGAAATTAATAGCCGCCAACTGATTTTTAAATAACTAGATAACAAGATAACATAGGATGTACGGTGGACAGCAGGACATTTCTTCACTTTCTACAAAAGCTATCTTTACCCCGCCTATTCTGACATACACACCGTGTAGAACAGCAATCATCTCCTCCCTGATCCCGTAGAAGGGATGGGCTGCCTCTGACTCTCAGGGGATGTATATATGAGTCAGCCTCACGAAAACGGGCCAATCGGTGGTCAAGTGAAGATGTCGGCGTCGCAATTCTTAAAAGTGTAGTGCATTTCTTTGTTTCATATTAAATTATCCTAGAAACAAATAAGGTTGTTGTATTTCCTCGACCTTTATATTCAGTAAAAATTTAAGGACTTTCCACCATCTCTGTCAATGGTAAACAATAATTATACCGATCGACGCCGACATCCAATCATCAACGCTGACAACTTTAACAGATGTCGGCGTCACAATTCTTAAAGTCTCGTGCATTTTTTTGTTTTATATTAAATTATCCTAGAAACAAATAAGGTTGTTGTATTTTCTCGACCTTTATATCCAGTATACATTTAAGGACTTTCCACCATCTCTGTCAATGGTAAACTATAATTATACCGATCGACACCGACATCCATGCTCGACGCCGACAACTTCCACCAATTGGCCTCTTTTCGTGATCCTGCCCCTTATTCAACTATTATTCTTCTTCTTATTATTCTTATTCTTATTATTATTAGTATTCGTAGCAATCCCATTTAATAATGTCTTCAACCCGACGTTGCCTAGTTACTTATCATTCATTGTCAGCATCTTCAGACACATCCATACCGTCATATCAAATAATCCCACGCATGCGCACTTACATTAAAATACCCGCTACCGATTCTTTTTTATTTGCAACTCGCCACTCGCGACTACATATATCCAAATGATATAAAAAAATAGAGCTATCTTTATGAATGATTAGTGTAAGTCCATACTTGTCGATGGATATTCCACTGGAAGTCTTGGAATCCTTCGAATATGGCCGTGTACAAGATGTGTACTATTACTTACTATGCAGAAAGGGAACGCTTTCATTTGTCAAGAGTCCGAGCAAATTTACACATTTGCTTACATATATAGTAGAAATGTCTCTGAATTGTAGTGTCTAATCAAATGAAGAGATTCATAGAAAAAACCCCGCCCCATGACAATCACCATGTTTAATTATGTTGGCGTCCAGACCACTGGCATTTTGCTGATACTGTGGCATGTAAGGCAAATAAAATACAAGTCCAAATTCAGTCTGTTTAAAAAGACTACAGCAAAAAGTGATTTAATCAATATACTAAGAAAATCATTGTACATATTTTGTTCCAATCTAGCAATAAAGGCCACATCAGCTTCTGCGAAAATACCTGTATATGATATCTATCAAGATATATATTGTGCTATATATATCGTGATATATATACATTATATATATATATATATTCTTTTCTTGAAGATTTGAGACTGCCTATTATGGATAAGTCTGAATAGACTTGTTTTCATCATTAGACAGTTTGTCAATAGAAAGCCCGAGCCTACACTTTTACCGACTCAAGGAATTTTAAACCTCCCACACCACATAGACATGGTATGAGAGCAACTGGCCTTTGATGACGCTTTAAGTTATAGACAGCGGTGGAAATCTAAATTGGCAGAGGTGGGGGGGAATCGAACCACCAACCTTCAGATTAGGAGTCTGACCTAGAAAAAAGTCAGACACTCTAACCACTCTGCCACAAAAAACACCTGCATATCATGATATATAGAGATATCATGATATATATGAGCTATAAGTAGATATAGAGCGTTTTTGCTATGAAACTCTTCAAACTCGTCTCCACCTACATGTCTAGAAGTCTACGCATGTAGTGTCTAGTTAAAAGTGGGTCGTGACCTACTTCAATGGGGGATCGATGAACCACACCCATTCTCTATGAGCAAGCAGCCCGGCTCTAGTCATAGTCTTTGAGCCCAGCGCACACCAGCCGACAATCCCACTTAATTGGGGTCGATTTCAACAAACGCCATTTCATGGTGCCCGATCAATGGGATCCGCGTCAAATTCTCGAGTAGTGTGCATCGGGCTTTCCCCCCAAATTTGAGTCATGTCATCCTCAGCGTCTCCGTTCAAACCGACTGCGCATGCGCATTGCGGGGCGCCACGCTGCGGCAAAGAAATGCACTACTTGTATACGGCTTTGTTCACTTTTATCATTGGTGCTGGTTATTTTGTGCCGGCAAGTTTGTCCAGTTCTTACTTGACACCCTCACTTGCATATATATATATGTGTATATATATGTATATGTAAATGTATATATTATATATATGTGAGTATATATGCATATATATCTATATGCGGTGCCCAGTGATAGTTCTTACATAATGTAACTCACTAGCGTCTCATATATATACATGTATATATATATATATATATCCTGTACACACCTTCCAGTGACACAGTTCTTATGTATGCATTTTCTAGCCTTTTCTTTATATATATATATATATATGTTAATACACGTAACATACACATATATATCCTACAGACAACTTCCAGTGACACACTTCTTATGTAAGCACCTCTCTAACCTATTCCATATATATATATATATATATATATATATATATATATTTATATATATATATATGGAAGATATATATATATATATATATATATATACATATCCTTCACACAACCTTTAGTGGCAGTTCTTACATATGCCCCTCACTAGTCTCTTCTTTATATATCCATGTACATATATATACACACATATATATATATATATCATGCACACAGCTTCCAGTGACACAGTAAGCCTGTCCTGACGCCTTCCACACACATCTAGTTCACAATGTATACATCTATATAACTATGTGTGCTTGGAGAGTGTGAGTAGTGAGTAAACACATCAGTCATGTTATTTTGTCCGCAGTCTTTCCCATCACAAGACTACCAGCTCTTGACGGCGCATCTCGCCTATACACTGACGTTCATCCCGTGTAGAACAGCAGCATATCCTCCCTGGGCCTCTACGGGGGTCTCTAAACATGTCCAAGGGGCAGGCATTGGGGGTCGGGTGGGTGCAGAGAAATCACCTCGACATCCCACTATAATTTCATATAATAATTTCCATCGTGCACCCTATCCACATGTGGTATTCCGTCGAGACATTCATCGTGTACCTGTATCGCAGGGCCGGCTGAAGGTACCGGCAGCTCGGGTGTCACCCGGGGCGTCATGTGCTCGGGGGCGCCATATCAGTGTTCAAGTTGCATAGTCCGATGGTTTTGAATTTCTGTATTTTTTATGAGATAAATATATGCGATCGATCACTAGTGTCTACTTTATATTAGTTCAAAGTTACTTTCATTTTAAATGGTAGACTTTTTTTAATAGATATTTTGAGTTCAAACATGGAAAATTAGTTTTGGCAAGCTTTCCAAAACTCTGACACCATATATAGACTTCTGCAGTAACAGGTTCTGTTAAATTGACTCAGTATTGCCTTCTACACAGAAACAAATGTTCAATAAGTGCATCAGTATTTAAGTTAGATATGTAAAATCAAATCTAGATAATTGATTTGGTTTTGAAAATTTGAGATTTCATTGGACTATGCAGCTTTAACATTTAACAACAAAATACTTGTAAGGGTGCTGAAGTTCAGCTTTTCCGGGGTGCCAGCAACCTTGAAGCCGACCCTGCTGCAGCCCGCTGGGTGCCCAACTTCCTGTCGTATAAGTCTCTCAGCTCACCCGGCATGGCGTTTTATTGAGAGTTTCCTCAGCAGGGATTTGTGTGCTGCTGTGCCCTAGTTTAGGGACCGGACACGCGTCGACCTGCACGTCACGGCGACGTGTCCCGCCCAGGGAGAAAGGAGCTGTCAAGGAACAATCCCCCCCCCACCCACCCACCCACCCACCCAATACAAAAAAAAAGAAGAAAAAAAAGAAGAAGGTACAAATATTCTTTTTTTTAAAACTCACACACAAGAAACTACCAAACCGCAGTAAAACGGCATCATGGCTGTCTCCTTACAGCCGTACAGTCACAAATATATCAATATAATAATAAGCTCCGATTGCTCAACCAACAGGAAGTGTTGCATTGTCCATACCGTATAGTTAGTTACCTTTCGCAAGGGAGAGTTCGAGGAAGTGATTCTAGATTATCCATTTATTTACCTTCAGTAAGGGAGAGCTCTACGAAGTGGTTCTGCATTAACTACCTTCAATAATGGAAACTTCTCTGAAGTGCTTCTGGTTTGTTTATCTACCTTCAGTAAGGGAGACTTCCACGAAGTATTTCTGGGTTGTCTATCTACCTTCAGTTAGGGAGAGCTCCACAAAATGTATCTCGATTATCTATCTACCTTTAGTAAGGGATAGCTCCACAAAGTCCATCTATCTACCTTCAGTAATGGAGAGTTCCACGAAGTGCTTCTGGGTCGTCTATCTACCTTCAGTAAAGGAGAGTTCCACTAAGTGCTTCTGGATTACCTATCTACCTTCCATAAGGCAGAGTTCCAGGAAGTGCTTCTGGATTATCTATCCACCTTCAGTAAGGGAGAGTTCCACGAAGTGATTCTGGGTTGTCTATCTACATTCAGTAAGTGTGAGTTCCACGAAGTGCTTCTGGATGATATATCTACCCTCCATAAGGGAGAGTTCCATGAAGTGCTTCTAGATGATCCATCCCCCTTCAGTAAGGGAGAGTTCCTCTCTGAGGTGATGTACCTTCCATAGAGGACGATCGATTAAAATGCCAACACATATATAGTAATAACAATGATCACGTGACGACATGTGACGTCATGCCTTCAGGGCAGATCCGACAATGCAGGGAGCTGGCGTCATATTCAGAAGATAAAGCCTGATTAAGGTACGGTTCAGAATTCTCATGAATGTAATATACATGTAGATAGGTCAGGGCGTCATGTCAATCACCATCACCACCACCACCATCATCATCACCATCGCTGCCTAGAAGGTGGCCCTAGTCTCGTTCCCACTGCTGTTGTGTTAGACTTCTCAGTACACACATACTGATTCTACCCTTCATTTCACCAGGGCGACAAACACTCGCTTCTGCTACATATAGTCAATTGTTACTGGTAGGGTTTCGATTGAAATTTTAATTCACATGTTTATCGTATATGCATTTTCCCCCACGCTTCCTTAGTGAATTGCTACCGACAGCATTAGTTCCTGCACTGACGTTAGAGGTCGGGTTGGCATTGACAATAATTTGTTGGGGAACTATCTATTATAAGTGTGCTAATCTTTCTTGATGCGTAATCCACTGACGTCATTTTGCACCGTGTTTGATTGATTCTCCTCATTTTTGATTCATTCTCCATATTTGATTCATTCTTCGTGTTTGATTCATTCTCCATATTTGTCTCCGTGTTTGATTCATTATTATAGCGATAGACCTTTATACCCACAGTACTGTGTTGTGTGCAAGCATGCACTCACACAGGCTTGCATTGCTGGTGTTTATTGTGTAATGAGGTGATTCATTATTATAGCGATATACCTTTACACCGATAGTACTGTGTTGTGTGCAAGCATGCACTCACTCAGGCTTGCATTGCTGGTGTTTATTGTGTAATGAGGTGCACTAGCCTCTCCAGGTAAAATGCAACATGCACAGGTAGGTGTGGTTAGGTTGATTGCAGTAGGGACCATAGATGGGCTAATGGTTCGGACGCCAGCTCCAGAATAGCAGAAATGTATGTTTGAATCCCACTCTTGGCGCAATTTGACCTATTTCTAAAAACACTCCCTATGACATTGGTGCTGTGACTAGGATACTATACAAGCTAGGCACTGCATAGTGTTGAACCATCCCTGTATATATATATGTACTGTAAGTGTGCTACCTTTATATTTGTAATTGTAAATATGAAACTTACAATTCCAGGTGGACGAGTGCAGTGAGGTGCACTTGACCTCCCCAGGTGAAATGCAACATGTACATAGTAGGCATGGGTAGGTTGATTGCATCAGGGAACCTAGCCAGTCTAATGCTTAGGATGCTAGCCCTGGAATGGCAGAAGTGTGGGTTCGAATGCCGCTCTAGGCGCAATATCTTTCCCATTTTCAAAATTTGAAAACATTGCAGAAATTGCAACAACAAAAAGAAACAACACTCCCCATGACACTTGTTCAGGTCAATTGAGCCAATCTTATATATAAAATAGATAGATGTGTGATGTATAACGCATTATACAAGTATAAATGCGAGGGGAACATATACTTCTCACTATATTCCTCCATAGGCGCCATGGTTGAGTGCCCCCTCCCCAACCCACCAGCTGTCGGGGTAATCTATACGGGTGGCCCCCTCCCGCCGCATACACTGGAGGATATATATATATATATATATATGGTATGCAGGTATTGCAGGTATTGCAATACCTCAGGGAGTTTGACGCCCCTGCCCTGCAGAGTTGTAAACCACTGCCTTGTGGTACAGTTTCTTGACGAACCGAAGGCTAAGGGAGCAAACCCTAAACAGAAAACCATGTCACTGTGGCAGCATTAAGGGCGGTTGATGTATGGAACTCCCAACATCTCCCGACCAGCCACTGCAGGGGCAAATAGTTTTGCGCCTGTCTGGACATGTTATTGCCGGTGTGAAACCTCTATTTGCTCCCCAAGAGAGTGCCGCTGGTAACTTGCAAAAGCCAGCAGCACTTCAACACTTTTGCAGGCAGCTTTCATGAAATGACATCACTCTCACAGCAGAGAGCTAAATGGAGAGCGGCAGTCAAGTAATGAAAGCAGTGTTTGTCGCATCGTGACCGACAGCATGATGATGATGATGATATATATATATATATATATATATATATATATAAATAAATATATATATATATATATTAATTCCCCACCCCACAATATGAAGGCATTAAGTTGAATAGTTCCAAGCATACACACGCCGCAGCTAGGGTCTATGTCCACATTGCTTTGCCACCTTTTTGCTTAGCCCAGCACACAGGGGCTGAGTGCGGATAGTCACATGTGACCCTTGAGCGGCGCTGTCATCTCCCCCCCCCCCCCACCCCAAATCTCCCTGCTAGTCCCTTCTCACCCCACAATTTCGATCCCTGTGTCCTTCCGGCTGATTATTATCAGGCAGCTGCCAGACTTCTGGACATCTCTCACATCACGGCTGTAAACCCACAACCGATCCGATAATTTAGGCAATAAATCCTTTTTGAAGTATAAAAAAAAAAAAAATAAGAAGAAAAAAATAAGAAGCCCAGCGAATGTGGGGGTGGGTGGGTGGGTGGAAGGTTGATGTAAAGCAGTCTAATCATCGTAATCTGCGTTTTGCTTCACGTTGGCAAAAGTGGCAATTTTGGTATCAATTGGAAAGTCTTCACGCCTGGATATTTAATTAATAAGGTGCAACTGGCGCATGCTTGCTTCCCACATTTCTCTCTCTCTCTCTCTCTATATATATATATATATATATATATGTGTGTCACTGTTTTGCCATTCAGTAGCCTACACATGTACTTACGCCATTTAGGTATGCCAGACTGAATAATGTGTTGTTTGTTTAGGTAGCCAGTTAAATAGAAAGACCGGTCCTCCAAGAAACGCTAATGGACCCTTAGGGAGCCAGCCATCTTAAAAACCTAGCGGCTTGGTAAGAAAACAACCTATAGTTTACAGATTCAGCCCTCCAAGTCCACCTCCATGAATGCACACATCACTTGCTTATCCAATACTGACTTTGTCGCCAAAATAAGCCCGTATCAGGATGTCTACGGCACCTTGTGGGTATTTGTCATTCCCAGCCGACCACCCGTCAAAGTACTGACGAGGCTGTCGATCGGTTAATAGGCGGTGATCAGATGTGGAACCGTTTGTTTCCAATGTGATATTTTGAATGGCCATGCTAGCTAGATTAGAGCTGCCGGGTTAGTGGTGGCTGGTATCTGGTGTCTGGTGGCTGATGGCTGGTTCCTGGTGGCTGGTGGCTGGTGGCTGGTGGCTGGTGGTAGGTGGCTGATGGCTGATGGCTGATAGCTGGTGGTTGGTGGCTGGTGGTTGGTGGCTGAATCCTGGTGGCTGGTGGCTGGTGGCTGGTGTCTAGTGGCCGATAGCTGGTTCCTGGTGGCTGACTCCTGCTGGCTGGTGGGCAGTGGCTGGATTCCTGCTAGCCGGCCTTCCTTACACATAGGCCGGGAGCTTAGGCTTGCTGACCAGCTGGCGGCGACGGACGATTCCCATGAAGAAGTAACACACGATGGCGAGGACCAGGAGGCCTCCTGTGATGAAGATCTTGATGTCCATGCAGATAAACTGCGCGTAGGCAAAGGCAATTGTGAAGCCTATCGACTCGTACATGCGAAGAGTGGCGAAGGCAGCCTCCTTCTGCTTCGGGAACAGCAGCCCGCACAAACCTGTTTGCGTTGTTTTAGAAGAAAAAAAAAGAAGATAGGATATAGCTATTAACCAAAGGACATCATTTTAGACATATGTTGGCATGCATAATATGTTGAGTGGGTTGGTGGAGTGATTTTGAATGGGCTGAAGTCGAAGGCTGTCACGTGACTAATTTGGAATCACTTTCCACACCACAAAGGATGGCCTCGATTTATTTGAAATCACGGGACTTACCCACATAGATTGCTTCGATTCATTTGAAAACATTCCTCACACACAAAGGGATGGCTTCAATTCATTTGAAATCACTCAACTCGCCCCACATTGATGGCTTCGACTTATTTTAAATCACACCCCACACACAAAACAATGGCTTTGGTTCATTTCAAATCACTTGAGTCAGCCACATAGATGACTTCAATTCATTTGGAATCACTCCCCCCACACAAGGCAACAACTTCCGTTCATTAAAAATCACTCGATTCACCCATATAAATTGTTTGACTCATTTGAAATCACTCCCCACATATAAAAGGATGGCTTCAGTTCATTTGAAATCACTCGACTCACCCACATAGATGACTTCGACTCATTTGCAATCATTCCCTAGAAGGTTTGATATATACCTTGAGTTAGTTCTATTCTCTGACGTCAGCCATAGGGAATTGATAGGGCTGCAATACATAAGCAATATTCTACTGGAAACTGGCCTCAATGTAAATATCATTTAAAGGAAGCATCTTGTCACTTTCCTGGGTATTCTTGATGGTATTCTTCTCTTACAATGTTCTTCAACAACTAGTGACTCAAGAGTATAGGCATGATTCAGTATCGTTTCATAGAGATTTATCAATCCATGTCAACTGTTCCCCGGGCTACACAATTCTACTAGATCATGTTCCTGAAAAGGGAATCATTAATCTTGACTGATTGCATACTGGCTACAGTCTGACCCCATCCCACCCCCACACATGCACACACGCACACACGCACACACACAGACGCACGCACACATACCTGCTGCCCGGCTATATTATAAACAAAGAGCTCACTGCAATGAGTTCCATAAAGGAAAGTGTCACCAAACCCGGAATAAAACCACCTTCAATCAACCAATCAATCAACCAATCAATCATAAAACCCGGCATAAACCACCCGCAATAAACCAATCAGTCAGCCAACTAATCAATCAATAAACCAATCAAGCAATTCATCACAAAACCTGGCATAAAAATACCTTCAATTAATCGATTAAACAATTATTCAATCAAATAACCACAACAATTAATAAATCAGTTAATCAATAATCAACTAATTAGCCAACCAATCAATCAAGAAACCAATCGAGAAATTAAGCATAAACCCGGCATAAAACCTCCCTCAATAAATCGAATAATCAATTATTCAATCAATTAACCAAACACTTAATCAATCAATTAATTAACATTTATGTAAATTCGTCTCATGCATTCTTTTACTCGGTTAGTGTCGTTTTACATCGGGTTTAAGGTGGTTAGAACGGCATGGCAGGTCACGGTGCTGGTGGCCTGGTGTCCCAGTGGGACTGCACATTAAAATCACCATGAGTGTGCCGTGTCACAAGTCAGTACCCATCCTGATATGACCTTAGATGTTGCCAGGATGTAAAATTCCAACAACCAACCAAAGCTACTGTCAGGCAAGGGGCGAGTGGGACCTATCTCAGGTGGTAGAGTGTCCACGTGTGAAGCTGTTGGTCATCCGATTTATCCTTCTCAGTGGACCCATTTGCAGTTTGGGCTATTTTCCATTCCAACCAATGGTCCACAAGTGGTTCATCAAAGTCTGTGGTATGTGCTGTCCTGTCTGTAGGAAAGTGCATATAAAAGACCCCTTGCTGCTTATCGGAAAATGTAGCTTATGTGGCAACGGCAGCAGGTTTCCTCCAAAGAAATATGTCGGAATGATGATATGTTTGACGTCCAATAGCCGATGATAAAAAAATCAATGCGCTCTAGAGGCGTCGTTAAATAAAACAAGCTTTACTGGGTTTTTTAACCATTGGTTCTGGCTACTTACTGCAGTTCTGTGTCTGCCAGATGCCGTCGGCGACGCCCCATCCGCCGGCGAGCAGGAAGACGAGCGGCGTGTAGTGGTGGACGGGCTCCAGCAGGTACATACCCGTCAGCAGGCAGCCGTTGATGCTGGTGGCTGCAAAGAAGCAATGTCACATGTCACAGAGAGAAAATGCAATGTCGAATAAGTGAAGATGCGCAGGGAGTGAATGACTCGCTGTGAAACAGTACATAGTACACGCGAGCGGACGCGGTGGCCAAATCAGGAGAGCTCGGGCCTCGCGTGCGGAAGATCGGGAGTTTGGTTCCTGGTCGAGTCAAACCAATGATTTATAAAATTGATACCTGTCGGTTCCTAGCCTGCGTTTGGCAATAATAGGATAGGGCAAGGACTGGTTAGTTTAGTTTCAAGATAATCTGACCGAGTGGGGTATCGGGTCATGGTGCTGGTGGTCTGATTTCCCAGTGTGGGAGCCCTATAAAGTTGCCATGAGTGTGCACTGTCACAATTCGGTACTCGTCCTGATATGACCTTAGATGTTGCCAGGACGTAAAACTCCAACAACAAACCAACAACCAACCAGTACATAGTACATAGGCAGGGAAGGTTCAACACTAAAAAGCACATATCACGCACAGAACAGAACCCTGTTCACGGACCCATAGTCCTGCAGGTTCTTTTTGCAAACAGGAACATTGCACCTGGAGCGAGATTCGAACCCATACTTCTGCCATTCCAGGGTAAGCATCCTAACCATTAGTTAATCTAACCCCTCATAATCATGCCCTACATGAGCATGTGGCATTTTACCCGAGGAGGTCAGTTAACCTCACTCACTGCAGTAGGGCAAGGACTGGTGGATTCTGTGTTGGGATGCTGTGACTGAGTGGAATATCACCTCATGGTACCGGTGGTACAGCATTTAAGTGGGGCAGCACTGGAAATTCACCAGGCGTATGTGTACTGTCACAAGTCGCTAGCCGCTCTGATATGAACTCAGATATTGCTCCGACGGTAAATGCTAATCAATCAATCCAATTAAGATAGCAATGTAGTCCAACTAAGATACCGTCTAAGATAGCAAATAAATGCCCCTTGTTCTATCACAGCGAGGAAATGTATCATGGAGACCAGCTAGATAAGCATCGCTTTTCTGGGATCCTTTCTGTCTGTAAGGAATTTGTATGCATTTATTGTATCGCCTCAGTTTAATGTAAAAATACATTGCAGAGAGTTAAAATAAAAGAATTGAATTAGCGCACTCACTCATGGGAACCACCGCACATTGATAATAACCGCTAAATGCGGCCGTTATAGTCCCACTTCCGGTCAGTGACAACAACTTCCGGTCAGCGACAACCACTTCCGGTGTGTAGGAGGGGGAAGTACGTGACTGGCATTAGTCAGTGTCATGCCTGCTGAACCTGATTGATATGATGCATTAGGGGGGAGTTTGAGCAGACCACAGAATATTGCTTGATGGTCTATTGCAGAGTATGCACATGACAAATGGCTATATATATATATCTATATGTGATATATAATTTATTATATGAGTATAAATGGACGGAGCTAAACGGTGTTTATATTTATCTATATTTACTTATGCACACTATTTATTTATTAACTTATCGTTAAGTGTTGGTCTATTTGCTGCGGGTTAGTACCCGCCCCGCGATGCTGACGCCATCACCGCCTAGGTCATTTGATTACAGTGTATGGGTGCTATGCATTTTTATTAAACAAACAGTGAAATAATCCACACAATACATATCTAAGGCAGTAAGAATGTTATGTACCTAATGCTAAGTTGTTGACATTGTCTAAATCTATAAACTTAAAGGGGCAGTAACATGACCGACAAGAATTCACATATTCACAATTATTATGATCAAATATGGCTAGTCATAATTTGTATATCTCGAAACAACATATCCTTTTATTATTAGTTAGCAACCTATCCTTTTATCATTAGTTATTTAGAGCCTAATAAAACTGTGTCGATTAGGGTCATCAGATATTAGAATGATGTAGTCCAGGAAATACTTAGATCATTGTATAAGCTTTCTCTATGAACTATGGACACCTCATGAGGATGTCATCAGACAGGCTACCAAAGCAGATCCTCTATTCTCAACTGTCTTGTGGTTACAGAAAGAGAGGGTGCCCTTATCTCCGGTTCAAGGATACCATCAAGTGAAACCTGAAGCTGAGAGACATTAAGACCGAATCATGGACATCACTCTCACAGGAGAGAGCTAAATGGAGAGTGGCAGTCAAGTAATGAAAGCAGTCTTTGTCACATCGCGACTGACAGCATGATGATGATGATGATGAACTATAACTAAAACATACTTGAACTAATGAACTACTAATTATAGATAATGGCTGAATAGAAGCAGTTCATTGCAATAGATTTTCTCAAGGTAGTATGACAAAACCTACTTTGACCAATAGTGAATTTTAATATATTTGACGATGCCTTATTTTCCTATCACTTCCCTACATGCCGTCATAGAATGCATTATTTGAGCTCCAACACAGTAAGTAGGACAAGACCATTAGGCCCAAGTATCTCATAGTTATTGTTAATACTTCTAAGTGCAATGCAGTTGATTTCGTTTATGAGGTGGAATATTTTGCTAAGATATAGAGAATATTCATATTGGAACACTTTCAAGAGTCGGGTAACAAGATTGATAAACAACTCGGTTAGGATTAGTTAGAACTATTTGGTTTCATACAGGGAAGAACATATCCGTTGCGTAATAATTTATACCTGAATAAGATGCCGGTAGTTCTAGTCCAGCTTTAAGTAGGCACCATACAAGTAATGTCAAACGTGGAGATATCTACTACATCAAATTTGTATAACACAATCCGCTGTTATCTTTTAGCCAGCCAATACCTAGCCTCCGTTTGATCAAATCTAATCAGAACTATATTCATTGTTTAAAAAAAGTTAACCCCCGTGGGGAACCGGGGTAGAATAGTTCACTTGCACTCCCTTGCAGATCGTAAAAGGCGGCAAATGGGGCGACTCGTCGCAGCGCGTGTTGGTGGAGGAAGGGATCCTGGTGCATGAGGTCTTTGAGGAGCTGCAGCTTCTTGCCGACCAATACTGTGCTTTGGTCCTGACTTCACCTAGACGAGGGGTGGACTGGCCCAGTCAAATCAATCAACTGGTCACGCCAAGCCCCAGGAGTAGTGGTATGAAGAATATATCTATTTACAAACCTTTTGTATTTATGTATACATATATATATGTAATGGCCCATGGCCCTCCGACTCTCTCACTGCCACACACACACGGAAGAATGCCAAGATCCAATATGAGTATGCTTCACTGTGGTTTATTGAACCAATCTGCTCTCCACGGCGTCCACAGTCATCTGATCCGCCCCCTGACTCGCCAGGTCCCACATCGACTCTATAGGCGTGTGTGTGTGTGGGTGGGTGGGGGGGGTGAGCTAGCCACACGCAGTAGAGGGCAGCCCAGTCGGGGTCTGCCCGGTGGCTAGCCTGCTGCCACCTAGCACAGTTCAGTGTAACTGTGTACGTGTGCGGCGTAGTGTCCGCCGCTATCGCATGGTAGTAGAGCTCATGTACAGACTACTACATATACATAAATCCTATTATTTTCATTTTTCACTACTCCTAGAAGGCGGTGGCTAGGGTCAATCTGGTAATGATCCACCTTTTTTGGTAAATCATTGCTTGAGTATCCGCAGCTCTGCACACCCCCATGTGGGGCTCCGTGGTGGGTGGAGAGCAAGGATGATGAACTTTAAAGTCCAAATTATGGCCACAAAAAAAATTTCGATGTGGCCCTGAAGAGGGTCCGGACCGAGGTTTCGGTTTCCTCACCATCTGATGAGGAATCCAGTAGCACCAAGACAAGCAATAAATCAAAAGTGGTAAGTGGAGAATCCTGGCCAAGGTTTCTCCTCATTGCATCAAGCAGTGAGGGAACCTTGCAAAGGTTATCACCATTTGCAATCCCAAAAGGGCTCGTTGGCCTGGCTGGCGAGCCCACAATGGTAAACAAAACTGAAGAATGAAACGTTGTTGGTAGAGGTCTTGACAAAGTGTCTTCTCAAGTCAAAGACCCTCTGCACCCTGCCTATCACCGTGACCGCGCATTCCTCCCTGAATTCATCGAGGGGAGTGATCCGGTCGCAGGATTTGGAAGGGGCTGGTGATGATGAGATCTGTTAAGAACTGGCCCCCTCAGGGTGTCATGGCGGTGAGGAGGATTAGTTTTCAGCGGAACAATGAACTTGTTACGATGAATACTCTCGTCCTCACTTTCAGTCTTCCCAAAAATTCCAAAGTCGATTGAGTCAGGGTACCTCAGCATACCTGTTGAGCCTTACATCCCGAATCCCTTACGGTGCTTCAAGTGTCAGAAGCAAAATGCTGAAACAAAATGACGTGTGCTCCTTGTGGTCAATTTGACCACGACAGCAAAGAGCGTAAGCGAGACACCACTTGTTGCAACTGTAAGGGAGCCCACTTTGCTGTCTTCTAATTCAAAAACATAATCCTCTGGCAGTCTGACTTCAGGATCTTTCCTGAAGCGGACTTACCTTTTAACTATTAGAGGATTATATTTATATAGTAAATACCATGAAGCCGGTGGTAGTGCTTCCGGGGGCATCTCCATTATTGTTAATGAAAGCGTCCCCCAAAGCCCAACACCTTTAAGCACTAGCTTACAAGCAGTGGCTGTGCAGGTCACAGCTCATAAGGTATTTACTTTATGTTCATTATATTTACCTCCTAGAAATAGCTTTAAATTTAACCCCCGAGATCTCCAAGATCTCATTGATCAACTCGGTCCCCCTTTTATTAATATGGGAGATTTTAATGCTCACCATACTCATTAATATTAAAGGTAAGCAATTGGAAGACTTAGTTCTCAAAAACAACATCATCTTATTTAATAACAAAAGCCAGACATATTTTCATCCTGCTACTGGCTCATTCACAGCAATAGATCTGACCCTTTCTAGTCCATCTCTTTTAATTGATTTCTCCTGGAGAGTGGGTTCAGACCCATGTGGTAGTGACCACTTTCCTATTTTTTTTGAGAGCGATGGATCACCATCTCTTCAAAGGGTTCATAGATGGAAGTTGGCAGAGGCAAACTGGGACCAGTTTCAGCATCTCTGCAGTACTAGACTGCATTGCAGAAAGAGATCATAACGGACACTGACGGTCCCATGTCTCTGTTCACTTCCATCCTGAAAGATATTGCAGATGAAACTATACCCAAGACTTCGGCAGTAGACCATGGTGCTGGTGCCCTGGTCTTCCAGTGGGGCAGCACTATAAAGTCACCATAAGTGCGCACTGTCACAAGTCGGTACCCGTCCTGATATGACCTTAGATGTTGCTAGGACGTGAAACAACAACAAACAAACAAAAATCAGCAGTAGGCAGTTCCAAAGCGAGCTCGGAAGCCATGGTTTGACAACCGCTTGACAAATTTGCTAAGAGAGCGAGATTGGGCGTTGGCAAGGTTCAAACGTGAACATACCAGTGAAAAGCTGGGCGATTATAAAATCGCTAAGGTCAAGGCTCGTCGGGAGACTAGACGGAGTAAGAGGTCATCTTGGAGAAATGACGTCTCCGAGTTGAATTCTCTAACTCCGTCAAAGTCTGTTTGGAATGGGATCCATAAGATCAGAGGGAAAGAGTCCAGTAACCCTATTCACCACCCGTCTGTCAATGACATAAAGGTCACCATGCAGCGTGACATAACCAATTCATTGGCAGACAGCTTTTCATAAAATTCTTTGTCTGCATTCTGTGCACTCTTTTCTTTCAATAAAAAATATAGCTGAAAAGCAAACCATAAATTTCCAGTCTGGAAATACCGAGGTGTACAATGAGAATTTCTGTGTTGAGGACCCCCAACTGGAGTTGGACAAAACCCCGATTCCGATTATGGAGGAAACCAAATTTCTAGGAATAATCTTTGCCAGAACACTCTCTTTCATACCACCTTTAAGGTATGTTAAAAAGAAGGGCTTATAAGCCCTCAACATTTTAAAAGTGTTGAGTAATACTGAATGGGAAGCAGACCAATAGCCGATGTCTACTTTTGTGCTGGGAGGGTCCTTAAACAAACAAAACAAAAAAATAGAAAAAGAAAAAGTCAAATCACAATAAAGTATACATTTAACCTTGTTTGTTTGCTTGAGTGAGCATTTATGCCCTATCAATATCTAAAGTAATATGACGGGTACCGACTTGTGACTGCATGTTCATAGACAACTTTATAGTGCTGCCCCACTGAAAGACCAGGCTGCCAGCACCGTGACACGATATCCTACTCAGTCACCTTATTCTGATTGAACAAATCAGTCCTTGTCCTATCCTAGTAATGCCAAGCACCGGGGTAGGTAGCGACACATATTAATGTTGTAAGTTATTGGTTTAATTCAGCTGGGATTCAAACCACCGACCTTCCATACAGGAAGTCAGTGTTCTTCCCGACTTGGCCACTGTGTCCGGTGTTTGAACGATACCCCGGATGATGAACTCGGATAAGGGCCCACCCAGCTTTATGGCTGGATTCAGAAAACATCATGCAATAAATACTAAAGTAACTGAACCCATTTTATCTATGTGGAGAAAACTACCCACGCGTTTGTGATCGTGAATTCAAGATCTGGTCACCCGCTCTTAACATGTAATTCTTTAAATGAATATTCGCCGTCTCTTAAAACCACATAGTCCGATGAAAGCATCAAATTTTCAAAACCAAAACAATGATCTAGAATTGATTCTATTATATCTAGCTTCGATACTGGTTCACTTTTTAAACATTTGCCTAAACATAGAAGGGCGTCTTGAGGCAATTTAATAGAACCTGTTATTGCAGAAGCCTAGTATGATATCAGATCTTTGGCGTGCTTGCCAAAATTAATTTGCATGCTTGCAATTCAAAATCTCAAAAGTTAACCATTTCAAATAAAAGTTACTTTAAGGTAGATTAAATGGTCAACCTAATTTATTTATTTCAGAAAATGACAGAAACTCTGCCAACATATTCAGATCATAGACATTTCAACTGCATTGCCTTTGTAACTACTGAGAACAACCATGACTTACGTATGGTAATGCACCTGGACAGATCAATCCCCACTTAAATACCCATTCTGTGACGTCATGTAGTGAAAGCGTAGGTGGAATTACATAGGGTTTAAGTAATAGATCTATACGCAACGGGCTTCAAATCCATTATTAGTCAAAGTAGGCTTTGTGATACTTTCCTCGCTCAGCCCACTTCTCACCAGCCATCGCACCGACAAGACCCACCTAAATTCGACCACCCACCCACCCAACATCGACAGATGGAAGGTTGAGGCCCGGATCCCGCCCAACACACAACACCTCACCCCCCTCCGCCCACAATCCAACATACACAACACCTGTCCGCATACATGATGCACTTACCTATTACCTTGCTGATCATCAACTGTACTGATACATTCACTATGTACCGATGAACCATTGACCCTATTGGTGACCTACACCCGATATTAACTACTCAACTTACTTATTACATCACCTACTCAGGCATTCACTAAGCTATCATAAACCACTGACTCTTTGATGATCTACATGATCCACCTAACTGCTGATCATACCACTCCTTATTATCACTGCATGACCATATTGACTACCGATGTTCACAATGTTCACTATTGCCTATGATGGCCTGATGATTACTTGTTGATATTGTTCATTCACGCCACTTGATACATTGTTCACTGTTGTACTCAGATACTTATTGCTTCTATGCTTGACCTTCCTCGAACTCCAATAAAGTTCCATAATATAGCTCCGTCTCGTGTCGTGAATTAGTGACCCATGAGTCTAAACCTGTTTCAGTTCTATTTCATAGAGAAAATCTATCCAACTGTGGAAGCATTCCCTGGCGTACAGCACTCTATCTAACAGCGGAAAAGGGTCATTTTGTCAAAATGACCCTAATAGTCACAGATTATGCACAAAGACCTTCAGCCTTTGTAAGGTCCTAAATCTTTCCCACATAGAGGTGTTTTTTAAGATATAGAGTATGAATAGTTATATTCCACTATGACAATTGCGAATACGTGAAGTTGTGCAGACAGCTGGTCATGTTACTGAACCTTTAAGGACACCGAGTACAAGTAGTGTGGTAAGCATTGATCCTTCAAACATCGCACCCCACCACACACCACCACACACAACCACACCACCATCACACCACCACATCACCACATCGCTACACGACCACACCACCACACCACGACCACACCACCACACGACCACACCACCACACCACACCACCACACCACACCACCACACCACACCACACACCACCACACCACCACACCACCACACCACCACACCACCACACCACCACACCACCACACCACCACACCACCACACCACACACCACACACCACACCACCACACCACCACACCACCACACCACCACACCACCACACCACCACACCACCACACCACCACACCACCACACCACCACACCACACCACACCACCACACCACCACACCACCACACCACCATACCATATCCCCACCACACACACCACCACACCACCATCACACCACCACCACACCACCACACCACCACACCACCACACCACCACATCACCACCACACACCACCACACACTCACACACCACACCCCCATCACACCACCACATCACCACACCACCACCACACCACCACACCCATCACACCACCACCACACCGCCACACACCCCACCACATCACCACACCACACCACCACCACCACCCCACCATCACCCCACCACCCCACCATCGCACCACCATACCACCACACAACCATCACACCACCACACCACCATCACACCACCACACCACCACACCACCATCACACCACCACACCACCACACCCCCATCACACCACCACACCACCACACCACCATCACACCACCACACCACCACACCACCACCACCACACCACCACACCACCACACCACCACACCACCACCACACCACCACACACGGCCTGACGACACCACCACAGCACACACTCAACCACCACACCACCACACCACCACACCACCACACCACCACACCACCACACCACCCACCACCACACCACCACACCACCACACCACCACACCACCACGCCACGCACGATACCATCCACACCACCACACCACCACACCACCACACCACCACACCACCACACCACCACACCACCACACCACCACACCACCACACCACCACACCACCACACCACCACACCACCACACAGGGTGCCTGTATGCGACGATATGTTATGACAGATTGATCTCAGTCCACAAAACGCCATCACTTATCAGGGCCATATGTTCTAGAAGAAGTGTGTGTGAGGGTCGGGGTGAGTGTCAGGCGCGAGGGACAGCTCCCCTCTCCCGCCATCGCCCTCTGAGAATTTCAAAGAAATGTTAAAAGAAAATAAAGTATTGCGAAGAAAATTGTATGCTAATTTCATGCTTTAATCTTCATAGTATTTTTCATTCCATATATTTCGGATGACACACACTCATGTTATATAACCAGAGCCTAGGAGAAAGGAAATGGCATGGCAGTGGGGTCCTAGCAAGGAGCTGCTCCATTTGAACCTCGAGCCGGTTTTCGAACCCATACTTCTGCCATTCCAGGGTAAGAACCCTAACCATTAGTTAATCTAACCCCTCATAATCATGCTTACTTGTGCGTGTTACATTTCACCTGAGGAGGTCAGTGTACCTCACTCACTGCAGTATAATAGTGCAAGGACTGGTGGATTCAGTGTTGGGATACTGTGACTGAGTGAAATATCACCTCAAGGTACCGGCAGCATAGCATTTATTATTAAGAAAACAATATGACAATGTCAGCTTTTATACCTTCACAGTATTTTGTATTCGATATATTTCAAATAAAACGCGCTGAATCCGAATAGAATGCCACAATAACATAATGTAGGTAACTAGTATTTATTTAAGGTGGACACAAATTTGCAAGCCCAGCTCTAGAGAAATACAAATTATTGTTGGGTGGGTGGGTAGGAAAATAAACATGTTGAAAGTGTAGTAGAAGTGTGTGAATTGGTGGCTCGCTGATAAGTGAGGAGACAGTGGCGACCCAGCGACGGCAGGGGAAAAGGTGTGAAAGCCCACTGGCCAATCAGGTGGATGGATGGTGGACTCATCAGTCCACCCAAAGTTGAGTCCAAAGTACAGGGTGAGGAGGTGTGTCATTCCCACTGAATCAAACGGCAATGCTAACCTTGCGACTCATGTTATAATCATTGTTGTGCCTTGCATACTAGTCATAAATCATTCATAGCAAAATTATCATACATAGGACTTTGGTCAACATCCGGCCCTCGTTATGGCTTCAATCAATCAATCAATCAATCAATCAATAGTTCCGTCCTCTAGTCGAGGGTTGGATGCAATGGTTCTCCACTTGTCCCGATGGTGTGCTGTTCTGATAGACTGTGAATAATTCAAGCCTGTCCACTGTGAAATATTTGTAGACCATGATGTTCTTGGTCTCCCTCTCCCTCTGCTGCCATTCACCTTCCCTTCCAACAATGTACGGTATATTGAACTCTGACGAATGATGTGGCCAAAATAAATGAGTTTCTTTGTCTGTATAGTGGCAAACAAGCTTTTCTTATTTTTAATTTTTCTGAGAACTTCTTTGTTGGTGATCTTCTTTGTCCATGATATTTTCATCATCCTTCGATAAGTCCACATCTCAAATGCTGCTAAACGTTTGTACATTTTCTTAGAGATTGTCCATGTCTCAGCCCCATACATTAGAGTAGACCACACATAACACTGAAGAATACGCTTCCTTGTTTGTATTAATATCTTACTTGATGTTAACACTCTATACATTTTGGAGAATGTTGTTCGGGCTATTGTTAACCTTCTTTTAATTTCTTCCTCACATCTCCCATCATTTGTAATCTTTTGTCCGAGATATATGAATTCGGATACTTGTTCTATGTTTGTGCCATCTATGGTTATATTGATATTTCGTTTATCTGTCTTTTTATGGCTTACCGGTTAAAATATATGTAAGTGATACACAGAAAAGTATGTGTATGTATAAATGTTTACATTTATGCAAATATTATATAAGCGGTGAAGGTGAATCTATTGTGTGCTGATTCTGGAAGGTTCTATGGTACAGCTAGAGCAGCTTGGAGCCCTGGTGCTTGTTGGGCCAGGTAAGCAAAGGCAGCTGGTCAGCAACACTGTCCTAACACCGGTTGGTCACTTCTACCCGATTTTTTCTTTATTTCAGAAGCAATCATTTTGTTCCATCAATGGTCTGAAGGAAGCTAGTTTGAAAAGACGGTTTTATGCAGTAATTTCTTGGAGCTTTACGTCCAGGCAACATGTAAGGTCATATCAAGACGGGTTTTATTTAGTAAAATGATAGCAAGGGTATTTGGCATTCAAAATTCGCGTCCGTCACTTCGTTCTTCAGCCGCAATGCCTCATTGCCCATGGCATTAATAAACAAAATTAAAGTTAAATATATGAAACCTAGCTATTGAGAACATATAATATTGTCATGGCGGTGATGAAAATGGGAAATATTGCGCATAGAGCGGGACTCGAACCCACATCTCTTTGCATTTCGGGCCAGTGTGCTAACCATTTCACCACCTAGGCTCCCTGATGTTACCATACTACCCATGCCTACCTGTCTATGTGGCTCCTTGCCTGAAAGGTCAGTGCAGACTACTATACTCGTCCCCCTGGAATTGTAAGTCTTATAATGCTTACAATTACATACATACAGGCAATGCACTTACACATACATACACAAGGAAGGTTCAACAACCATACAGCACATAGCTTGTACAGGATCCTGGTCACGGAACCAGTGTCATGGGGGTGATGAAAATGGGAAATATTGCGCCTAGAGTGGGACTCGAACCCACATCTCTTTGCATTCTGTGCCAGTGTGCTAACCATTACACCACCTATATCACCATACTACCCACGCCTACCTGTCTATGTGGCTCCTTGCCTGAGAGGTCAGTGCAGACTACTACAATATATTTTGATTTTTGTTGTCTTATTGATTATCGCGTAGTAAGGCAATCAGTTGTGGTCATTTGTTACAGGCAGTCGATAACGTCTGTGCCATGAAGGCATAGTTCAGCCATCCTCCCACCACCCCGCACCAACCTCCACCCACTCACATCTTCCTCCACCCTTCAGCACCAGCCTTCATGTTCAATGATGGAGTGGATTGGCGCGTGCTGACTTTACTGCATCATGTCACCAAGTCACCAAGTCACCGACACGAAAATAACATGTAAATTAATATATATGTATTTATATGTCTATAGATATATTAATTTAATATATATCTATTTACAAATATATACAAATATATGCAAATATATCAAATATATACAAATAAATAAATAATATATCTGAAGAGTTCATGCACAAAAAAATCCATGTAAACGCCAATCCAAAAATGTAGTCTAAATAAAGGATTTCTACCTGAAAATAATGTTAATTGTCACTAATTCCACTTTTCATATCTTCACATGGTTATGAACAATGAACTAAAAAGGAAATAATTTTTAAAAAAAACTGTTGAATGTATGATACCACTGTTTACCTCCATTTTTGGATTGGTGTTTACGTGGTTTTGCGCCTTAACTCTTCTTACATACAAATATATATAAATATGTACATATACAAATATATATAAATATATATATATACATATATATATAAATATACTGAAACCCCCGTGTTAACGCGATCACTAGGGTCCATAAAATAGCATCGCGAAAAAAGTGGGTTCACGCTACATCGAGTTTCAGTTGACTGAATTACCTTTGAAACAACAAAGTTTAGGTCCAATGACTTATTGAGTCATTTCCAAATATATATAAATATATATACATATATATAAATATACTGAAACCCCGTGTTAACGCGATCACTAGGGTCCATAAAATAGAAGGGCGAAAAAAGTGGGTTCCCGCTAAATCGAGTTTCAGTTTACTGAATTACCTTTGAAATAACAAAGTTCAGGTCCAATGACTTATTGAGTCATTTCCAAATTCACGCTAAAAATTGGGGCGCGTTATAACAGGGTTTCACTCTACATGTGCAGAGTTATAGTTTCACTCATGTAGCAACCCCAACAAAGTTCCGGATGTGCACGATTATCAAATGCTCCATTTGAATTCGAGGCAATTGCTTATTCTTTGGGGGGTTTTGCGTCCTAGCAACATCTACAGTGTTCTCTATGGCAGAGTGGTTAGAGTGTCTGACTTTTTTCTAGGTCACACTCCTAATCTGAAGGTCAGTGGTTCGATTCCGCATGCCCCCACCTCTACCACTTTGGATTTCCACTGCTGTGTATAACTTACAGCGTCATCAAAGGCCGGTTGCTCTCATACCATGTCTATGTGGTGTGGGAGGTTAAAAATCCCTTGGGTTGGTAAAAGTGTAGGCTCGGGCTTTCTATCGAAAAACTGTCTAATGGTGAAAACAAGTCTATTCAGACTTATCCATGATATGCAGTATAAATCTTCAATCAATCTTCAATCACAGTCACAGCAGGATGGACAGTGACAGTGTGGCGATTTTATTAGTGCTGCCCCGCTGGGAGATTAGGCCGCAGACACGACGTCCCGATATCCAACTCAGTCATATTATCCTGATACTCAGGATGCCAATCCTTGCCATATCCTAGTAATGCAGATCCACCTCGCGTGTTGATATTAGAAACTGGGCGCGGTAGGCGAATCGGTAGAGCGCGGGCCTCGCGTGCGGAAGGTCGGGAGTTCAATTCCCCGTCGACTCAAACCAATGACGTACAAAATTGATACTTATCGCTTCCTAGCCAGGCACTCGGCATTAATACAATAGAGCAAGAACTGGGTAGCTCAGAGTCAGGATAATGTGACTGAGTGGGATATTGGGTCATGGTGCTGGCGGCCTGATTTCCCAGTGGGGCAGCACTATGAAGTCACCATGAGTGTGCACCCATCGGTACCCATCCTGATATGACCTTAGATGTTGCCAGGACGTAAAACTCAAACAACCAACCAACCTACCAAGGATCCATAGGAATTACCTGCCACTACGTGATATGTCATAACGATGTCACGTGACTGAATTTCAGTGTCTACGTTGGTTGTGTTAGGGGAATCAGTAACCAGTCCATCCCAATAGACGAGATCACCGTTCCGACTGCGCATGCTCTGAAAACGGCGTTGGTAGCAAAGCAAAGGCATATGGCCATTGAGTTTGCAGATACGCATAGGGTAAAACTTCCATTTTATTCAAAATTAATAGAAATACATAACAATTTGGCATAAACATGTATGCACACATGCAATATAATGATCTGATGAATATAACTAAGACAAAACTAGCCACAGTTAAACATTTTGAGCTCAGAAACATACAATTCCACACAAAAACAATCAGTCACTTTAAGGTTGATATCCACATTACTATTATTAATTCTTGTTCTAAATAGTAAGATGCCAAATGTGTCAACAGACACTTGTCTCAGAGAAATATATAACCAATATATGAGTAACCCTACTAATTTGCTTGTTCTACATATGTCATTAACCATAGTATATAAATAAAAACATGAATAAAATAAGTAAAACTGACTCTGGCTATGGCTCTAACACTAGTCTGAGTGCCCAGATTTATCTAATTCTAAATGCACATGGCATAAGATGTGCTGATTATATTGATGTAAATGCAATGCTGGATAAAAGATTAATATCTTAATTTATTATATATTTTTTTTAGTTGGTATTCTATGTACCAAACAAGAGCTGAGATGAGCTGAAACTAGCACATTTCATATCTGCACCCAGTGTAGTAGCATGTGCCATGTGCTTCTCGCGGGTTTGTTTTTCTTCCACGCATCCCACAATGCAACACGTCACTGGAATGGTGATGTAGTCTATTATGGCACTGTCACATTATGATGCTTCTCACTGGCGTGTCACCAGCGCGCAAAACAATTTGTACGCGTCGAGACACGTCCAACTTTTCGGTGGTTTGGGAAAAAGTTCAACGTCAGCGCAGCGTGTTAGTAGCGCGGCCAACGTTGTGGTAACGTATATCGGCGCATGAGAAAAAAAGAAAAAGTTGACGCACCGTCCTGATATGACCTTAGATGTAGCTAGGATGTAAAAAAAACAAAGCAACATTTTGGCGCAACATGCGGTCCCACCCACACGTTCCTCGCCAACCGTCGCTGCCACTCAAAGTATACCGACGTGTACCGACGTGTACCGACGTGCGCCTAACGTTCGCCTAACGCACGCATAACGCGCGCGTAACGCTTTCTGACGTGTACCGATGTTTCGCCCAATGGGGCTGTCACACTACGACGTAACGACGTCAACGTAGGGAGAACGTGAAGAACGTTGAACTTCTCGGCGTAGTATGCAAATTTGGGCAGAAGGTGAACGTGGATGCAGCGTAGTGGACGAGAGAGTAACGTCGGTAAAGCGTAGTGATACCGTCGTTCGACGAGAGAGGTGAACGTAATGACGCTGACGGAACGTTATGAACGTTATTCCATCATCAGAAGAACGTTACGTGACGTTAGCTACGTCATGAGACGTTGAACGTACGTTGAATGCACGTTCTCCTGACGTTCTCCTGACGTTCTCCTGACGTTGTCCTGACGTTCCCATTACGCCCCGTGGGCATTTGCACTTGGTTTAATGGGGGTCAACGTAGTGGAACGTAGTTGAACGTAGTGAGGAGCGTTGGAATAACGTCCGTTTAACGTCATTGACGTTCGCTGAACGTGAACAGAACGTACGGCGAACGTAAACCCTTACGTTCGACCTACGTCAAAACTTTTGAACATGTCCAAAACCTCGACGTATCTCGACGTAACACGACGTAATGTGACGTAGGTCGACGTCACTCTAACGTCATTATGACGTCATCATAACGTAATCCAACGTACATCAACGTAATGACGAAATATCACCACGTTAGGCTCACGTTGGCTCATTACGTCGTAGTGTGACAGGGGTATAAAAGTGAGACACGTCGCCACGCGTCGACGCGTGATGGAGAGAAACGTCGTAATGTGACAGGGCTATTAGACGCGCCCTGCTTTATCGACTGCCGATTTCAGGACCTAAATTAGTGGTAATCGCCCATAAGCCAGCCCTGGCCCGGAGATTTAGGAGACATGGCCTGTAATCTAAGCCTTGTAGTGGTTCGCTGCAGGAAGCAGCGTCGGTTCAGAAGCAGGCTTCAATTTGTAGCTGATCGATACGGCGACTTGGCTTTCTGTAGAACACTGCCGGACGTGGTTCTCACTGACCGTTGGTATCCTACTGTCAATGGTCCGTCATTGGAAGTGTAGGTATAGTCACAGATTAACTTCCAGATCCTCTTCTGGCTGATATAAACAAGTATGTCATTCCTCTCAGTTCTTTGTCGGTCATTTAACAGTGCATAGACCATGATACGCAGCGAAGGAGGAAGAGAAGGCGGGGGTGGAATAAGAGCACTTTATTCACGTGCGAGAAGGACATACAGAGTGCAATGACTAAAGTACAATAAGCAAATGAGTCAATGAAGATATGAGGTAACAATCAAATAAGATATAAGGTAATGCAATGAGGTAAAAAGTCAATGTTGGGTAACGTCAGGGGGGGATGGGAGGCCCCGAAGAGCTCTCCACTCTAGGAGAGGAGAAAGAAAATAAGTATGGGAGAGTGGGCGGAGAAGAAATGGCAGGGGAGCGCTACTGGAGGTGGCTGGAGGCGGAGTGGCTGGAGACATCAATCAATTGGGGTGTTTGTAACCTTACGACGGTTACCGGTTGCAGAACTGCAACATTGGGTAGAGAGGCTCCGATAAATCGGCCCAATCTGTGGTTGAAGACTTGTCTTCGTAGAGGGAGTGTTGTGAAGGCTGGGGACATCCTTCACGATGTAGTGACGATGGGGCGCCGGGTGGCAGCGAATCTCTCCGTGCCGGTATGTAGTTGAGTTGTAGGTGTGTGTATTGTAGTGTAGCACTTGAATCCGGTCAGCAGCAGGGGTTTGAGGAAGGCGGGCAAAGGTGGGAGCAGCGGTCGTTCCAGCAACAAGAACCAGACAGAGAAATCGTAATCGGTGAAGGGCCCCACCCAAGAACACAACAACCCTGGTCAGGGGAAGAAGTGTGCCGGGGAGAAATCGAAATGGGCAGAATCAAGGAAAGAGAAATGAGGAGAGTTGAGTCAAAGGACCGTGCCTATCTGCCCTATGGTGACCATCCGGCGAGCCATAGACACGGACAGAGTAAGAGTAGAAAGTGAAAATGCCGGCGGGCACCCCCTCCTGGAACTCTTTTCAGACATATCAAGGAGGTGCCAGGCCGGCAGAGAGGTGATAGAGAGAGGTGTGGACGAAGTGCGGCCCGGACAGCAAGTGACTGGTGGCTGGAGACAGGGGCAGGGCCCGGTTATAAGGGCTGAAAGGGGTGGGGGGGTATTGCATAACCCAACGGTCAGCGGCGGTTAGGCAGGACGAGAGGGGGGGGGGGGGCACTCCTCCTTCGCCGCGAATCAAACGCAATACAAGCATTACGACCAATTATATAATACATAACGGGTGATAGTTCCCATTTCCGCCGCGATGGCGCCACATCCGTGCAGTCACTATATGTTATACAAGCTCAGCTGAGCAGCAATGTACTTACCAACATAACGAACATGAAATAATATTCTGCAATGCCATATTTCAGATCTGACGGCACAATCCAAACCCATTATACTTAAATGGATCACTCCGTTTTTCTAATAAATAGAATTTGAACCACAACAAAAATCCAATGTGACATTCTGGCTGATCTGAGGGCACAACCCAGGCACACTGCACTTAAATGCCCCGTCTTGATATGACCTTAGTTGTTGCTAGGACGTAAAACAACAACAAACAAACAAACAAGCACTTAAATGGATCACTCAGATTTGCTAATAAATAACATTTGAACCATATCAAAAATCCAATCTCGCATTCTGGCTGATTTGAGGGCACAACCCAGACACACCGCACTTAAATGTATCACTCCCTTTTGCTAATAAATAACATTTGAACCACAGACAAAATTCAATCTCCCATTCTGGATAACATCACTACATCAACATATTTTTGGCTAATTGAGAAACAAATGGTTTGGAGAGCCCAAATGTCACAGCACTGACTGGTGCCGTTAAAGCCCCAGTCAGACCTCACCGGATTGAGGAACCGGACAGAAACCGGACACTGTCCGGTGAAATACGGCAATGTACGGCAATGTACGGTTTATATACGGTTGGCATACGGCATGTCCGTTCTGTGTCCGGCAGTGTACGGTAGCAAGTTTTGAACATGCACAAAACTTGTACCGGACACCGCCGGACTGAGGTGTACGTTGGTGTCCGTTTTAAGTCCATTTTGTCCATTTTGTCCATTTCATGTCCGGTACCCATCCATTAGGTGTCCGGTTTGTATCCTGAAGAGTCCATTGACGGTGCTGCGGGAATTCGGTCCGTCGGTTTTTGGCGCATCCGTGAACAGTCTGGTAGGTGTCCGTGAACAGTCTGGTAGGTGTCCGGTTGGTGTCCGGTTGGTGTCCGGTTGGTGTCCGGTTGGTGTCCGGTCCATCCGTTAGACATTCGGTTGTCGTCTGGTTATCGTCCGGTTATCGTCCAGTGGCTATTCGTTAATGTACGTTCCTTGTCCGTTTAGCATTCATTCCATCTGGTACATTCTGGTACATTTTGACACCGGACACCAACGGACTAGACACTTCTTTGTCCGGTGGTGTCCGGTACTCAGTCCGGTAAGGTCTGAACGGGCCGTAAGGCTCAGCCTCGCAAATTCCCCGATTAATATCCTCTATTTCCTACTAACATTTCGCCGATTGGATATTGATCTAATTAAAGGTACATAGTCTAAGAAAACATCAAATTTTCGAAACCGAACCATTCACCCAGATTTGAAGCTAAATATCCAACTTAGACACTTTTGTACATATTAAGCATGTATTACATAACACTTTTAACAGGAATATATATTAAGGAAATCGGATAGAAACTGACAGGGTTGATGCCCATGGTGTCCATAACAACTTTTATGTATATAAAGTCTACGGCTGGAATCTGTGGTTGTGTAGGCAGGCTATAGTGAAATCAATACAGACAAAGAGAAAGGAAGAGTATAAAGTGTGAAAGAAGAGAGAGAGTCAAGCCCTCTGGTTTATTTTTTATATGGTACATGGATTCAGGGTAGAGTATCACCCCACCCTATTCCCCCAATGGGAAACAAGCATTCTTAGCTCTACCAATAGGGATCCAGCATTCCTGGTCCCCATGGTTACCAGTGATCTGCTCACCACCACCAAGCTGTGTGGCTCTCCTGGCCACCACCTGCCTTGAGCTTGAGTGTGGTAGGCTCTGAGTGCCCCTTACACACAGCCCTGCCAGCACCACTATGTCTATTTACATCTCACTCAGGCACCACCAGCACCTACATATATACATACATGCACCTGGTCACGTATACCCGATCAATAATAGAACATTTGCATTCCCCCACCAATGCATTACATCGGAATATTTTACATGTGTATGCCCAAATTAATTGCTGGCAAGGCACAGATAACGTGACACAACAAACATGGGCATAACATAAGTTTCAACCGGACGCGGTTGCCGAATCGGTAGTGCGCAGGCCTCCCGTGCAGGAGGTCGGGAGTTCAATTCCAGGTCGAGTCAAACCAGTTATGTACAAAATTGGTACTTGTCGCTTCGTAGCCTGGTGCTTGACATTATTAGGATAGAGCAAGGACTGGTTGGTTGGCTCGATGTCAGGATAATGTGACTGAGTGGGATATCAAGTCATTGTGCTGGTGGCCTGATTTCTCAGTGGGGCAGCATTATCCTGACACCGAGCTAGTTGTACTAATGATACAGCTGGTCTCACAGTGGGGCAGGACTATAAAGTCGCTATTAGTGCGCACTGTCACAAGTTGGTACCGGTCTTGATATGACCTTAGATGTTGCCAGGATATAAAACTTCAGCAACCAACCACCATAAGTTTCTTTCTGTTTCACCTGGCCTCAAACAAGGCATGTGGCTAGAACCCCCCGTAGGGACACCAGGCTAGCCCCAGTGCTACTGACAGCAATAAGTAACACAAAGATTTATGAGAGAAGTGTACTGGCCATGGCAGCACATGCCTGGAATAATCAACCCACACAACAACGGGCAATCGAAAGCCTGGACCACTATAAAAGATCCTTAAAGAAAACAAGGCAGTACACAACCACCTACTGAAGGAAGAATATCTCACCTGACCATGGGCGCAGTCACTGCTTGCAGTGTTCTGGCACAAAAAGCAAAAGACAGGCCAGAAAAGTTGGTAGATATTACAAATATGGAAACTAGCCCTCCTAAGTACTAAGGAAATCCGAATGACTATCACCATATGGCGCAGTCCGTCTGGTTGTGTGTAATGTCACAAACAAAAGCAGAACAGGGCAGGCCATGGTTAAGCATCAGATTCACCCTGAAATACAAAATGGCTAAGCATACAACACAACCATCCCACCTAGCCGCAGTCCTGAAGGGTCAGGGTGTGTTCTAGCGCACTGGTGCACTATCTAAGGACAGGGCATGGGTGAAAGAATGCTGTAACAAACTACAAAAGGGACGGGATACTCTCCTGCAGGTCTGTATGTCATCCGGGTAGATGTACAGAGTAGGCTAAGGTATCATACTCATATTAGGAAAAAAACTTTGAAAAATACAAAAAAAACTAATATAGAAACTACTAACACCGAAAGCTCCAAGCGGTTGGCCCGAGCAAGACCTGATAAACACTCCTGAGTGCAGGACCAGACCAAAACAGAATCACAGCTGCCCAGCGTTGAAAACTAGCACCCTCACAGGAAGTTATACGCTATGGACAGAGTAAATAACTTGTCACCAAAAAAAAAAAAAAAATGTTCAAGACCCTAAAGCGGCTGTCACACCTCGCCGGATTGAGCAACGGACATAATTATCTAGTCCGGTGGTGATAAGTATCAAAATGTATTAAAATGTGTCAAAATGTTGCGCTATCGAGTCAATGGCCGATGGACGAACGGACATGAAACGGACATGAAACGGACAGGAAACAGACATGAACGGATAGCCAATGGACGAAACAAACTCAAACTGGACAAGAACCGTAGAAGTCAGTCAGGTGGCATCTGCTCCTAGTTTTGTGCATGTTCAAAACTTGTATGGACGCAAAACAGACTTTGTTAGGTTTCTGTTCATTTCCCCTAATCCGGTGAGGTGTGACAGGGCCTTTAGCAACTGACTGACATGGACGTGCAGTCCTAGAGTGGAATGAAGTATGAACTTAAGCAATTGACATGCGGCATTACTAGGATAGGGTCAACACCGATTGGCTCAGTGTCAGGATAATGTGGGATATCGGGCTATAGTGCAGGCGGCAAACTATTAATACTGTCTCCCTTTAGAACAGCGGTATGAAGTTGCCATGAACAGGTTGCAGTTTCCCAGTAGAGCAACACTATAAAGATATCACGCGTGCATACAATGTTACAAGTCAATTCCCGTTGTGATATGATCTCAGATATTGCTAGGGCGCATAAAGTCAAATTACTCATTTTACCTGTCCTGTTGAGGGTTCCAATGTAGAAATAACCCATCCCCCTAAAAAATACAAATTAGAAAAAACAACAAAAAACGTTGTAAAACTTAAGTAAAACTTAGTAAGATGTATTAAAACGTAGTAAGACGTAGTAAAACGTAGTAAGACGCAGTAAGACACAGTAGGATGTAGTAAGATGTAGTAAGTCGCAGTAAGACGTAGTAAGACATAGTAAGACGTAGTAATACATAGTAATATGTAGTAAGGCACAGTAATACACAGTAAGATGCAGTAAGACGCAGTAAGACTCAGTAAGACACAGTAAGATGTAGTAAGACGTAGTAAGACGCAGTAAGACGTAGTAAGACATAGTAAGACGTAATAAGATGTAGTAAGATGTAATAATACATAGTAAGACAGTAATATGCAGTAATACATAATAAGACGCAGTAAGACGTAGTAAGATGCAGTAAGACACAATAAGACGCAGTAAGACACAGTAAGACGCAGTAAGACGCAGTAAGATGCAGTAAGACGTAGTAAGACGCAGTAAGACGCAGTAAGATGCAGAAATACGCAGTAAGACACAGTAAAACGTAGTAAGACGTAGAATAACAGGTACAACATAGACATCGAATTGACGGATTAAGTAATATACATCCAAGTGCAAAATATTAAAAAAAAAAAAAAAATCAAACGAAATTCAGTTGGACCAATTTTCGGCCTATAAATGCATTCCTTTACGCGTTTTTAAACTCTGGACACTTTGTAGAATTGCGAGTTTCCTGCGTCTGGATTGGTATCGATTTTTGACCACGGAGCTCTAACCACTGCCCAACCCTGGAGACCCTGATGAGGGATGTGGCGTTTTCTGCTTACAGCTGCTCACAGCGGCACGGCAACTGCTGGTGGTACGGTCATGGGTACCTTCTTTACACACGGAGGGACTCGAACCTCCACTACCAGGGTTGCCAAAATTGGGAATTGGAAAACCAGAAGATCTTAGGGGATGTTAATTGTTATATTGAGGGGGGTCGCGGGATACTCCACCAGAATTTCTTTTACAAATAATCCATAAGATTGATTTAATATTACTATATTAATGGTATTGCAGGGTGCCAACATTGGAAAATGAAAACCAGGAAGATCGGCATATGGTGATGATGGGGCAGAAAATATCGTACACCTTACAGCGGAATCGTAAGGGTTGGCAACCCTGGACTATTGCCATTCAGAGGCTAGCGTCAATCTAGGTTCCTTGATGTAATCACCCTGTGTATGTGGCATTTCACCTGGGGAAAGTGAGTATGCCTTACTATTGTCGTCAAATTGTAAGTCTCATTAGTAGTTGCAATTGGACATGTTACTGGGTAACATGGGTAATTCCGGCGCTACAAGAGTACTTACTACCCCTGGTGCCCTCTATACACACATTGACTTCATCGAACCTGGCGCCACCTATGGTCACTTTCTCAGTTAGAAACTTTCAGACAGCAAATATAAGCTGTGTTCACACACACAACTTTAGGCCGAACTAGATAAGGCAAACTAGATGAGGCAAACTAGTGTCGTGTCCACACACGGAGCGGTTTAAGGCGGAAATTGATATCTGCGCATGAGCAAGTCCATACTAACCAGCACCAGTTTCAGTTAGTCAATGTCGCAATGAGAGTGTGGGTTCAACCTAGATATGTATGGACTGAATGGTATTGGTTTGGAACGGTCAAAACTTCTGCTGGGCAGTGAAAACCTAAAAATAAATCATGAAAAAAATATCTGTGCACCTCTAGCAGGTTCATAGAGCAAATTTACCGGAAAGTCAATAAACTCAGGTCTCGACTGCGACGTCCTTAATCTGGCTCATCTAAGCCGCTACCGTTCACACTGGTAACTTGGGCCGACTTAAGCTAGTTCGGTTCATCTGGACTATCTCCCGACGTGGTTTACGTGAAGCGAACTAGATTAGGTGAACTAGCCCTAATTCGCTTCAGCGTAGCGTCCACACGGCGAATGTGAGCCGAACTACACAAGGCGAACTAGTTGAGGCGACTTAACGCCCGTGTGTGAACACGGCTATAGACTGCACTTCCGCTGTCGCTTCGGCACCCACAATTCGCTGTCTGACTTGATCCTGCATGGTCAGGCTGTCCTGCTAAATTTGCCTCCCACCCAGCCCTACAACTCAACAGGGGTTCCATATTCGGAGTGGTTGTGCGCCAGTCTGGCCACTTGGGACTCAAACTCTGAACTACAGTAAAACCTCGCTAAAGCGACCAACCATGGGAGCGACTTTAAGTGGTCGATTTAGGGAGGTGGTCGGTTTAAGGAGTTGGAATATGGTTACAATGGAGTTGGGACCCAAATAAAGCGATCGATATAGGGGAGTGGTCGATCTGTGGAAGTGGTCGGTTAGGGAGGTTTTACTGTATATATATATATATATATGTTATATCAGGCACCATGTATAGATTTCTCACCTACATGAACCATAGCTTTTTGTTGGAAATAAAAGCCATCTTAAGTTATATATCTCTTGCCGCTTCGTGAATTACAAATATCCAGGTAGGTCATTTCAATTACATACCCAGGACAGGTTCATCAACCAGACAGTTGGTAGATATTACAACATCATGCTCATGGCAACAGTGACATTGATTGTTTGTTTTGCAAATGAATGAAAAAAGAAATCATGTTTAGAATGGGACTCGAACCCACATTTCTGCCATTCAGGGGCTATTGCATATACAATTTGTCTATCTAGGTTGCCTGATGCAATCGCCGTACAATGTTTCGCCTTGAGTGTATTTTGGTTGTAGTATTAAATAAAGTTGCATAGTCCGATGGTTTTGAGTTTCTGAAATTTTCTGAGATAAATACATTAGGTTGATCGTTATTATATATCTTACTTTAGCTTGAAGTAACTTTTATTTTAAGTGGCTAACTTTTTAGATATTTGAAGTGGAACCCTGCAAAATTAATTTTGGCAAGCTTGTCAAAACTTTGACCCCATAGACTTCTGCAGTAACAGGTTCTATTCAATTGCCTCAGTATTCCCTTCTATGTGCTGACAAATGTTTAATAAGTTCACTAGTATCTAAGTTAGATATGTAGAATCAAATTTAGATAATTGTTTTGGTTTTGAAAATTTGATATGTTCATCGGACTATGCAGCTTTTATTCCCAAGTGTGTATATAAACTCTGGTGACTGTCTGACTCAAATCAGCCATTTTAACAATGACCGAGTTTGTGCGTGCCCCCTCAAAACATCGGTAGAGTTGTACTAACGATACACCCACCCACCCAACAATTCACCCAACAATTTTCATCAACCGGCTAATCAGTAGAATGTGCTTCAGGTTTTATTGCCTATATGCCTCAGAATTTCACTTTCAAAGGAAAATGACCCAATTATCCACCAACAATATAAATAAATTTTTCATCTATGATAATATTAAATCATGTGTGTACATAAATTCTGGTGACTGTCTGTCTCAAATCGGCCATTTTAACAATGACCCGTCCACTACAATTATGGAATCGTCAAGTTTGTGGGTGCCCCTTCAAAACATCGGTAGAGTTGTACTAATGATACAGTGAATCGTCTTAGCAGAAATTCACCCAACAATTCACCCAACAATTTTCATCAAACAGCTAATCATTAGAATGCGCTTCAGGTTTTATTGCATATATGCCTCAGAATTTCACTTTAAAAAGAAAACGACCCAATTATCCACCAACAATATAAATACCTTTTTCATCTATGATAACCTGAACTGTTAAACAGTTGAAAACCTTTTCAATGCTGGTACATTACTGAAACCCTCCACCAACCCCACCCTCCTCACCCCACGCACACCCTCCCCATCCCACCCCTACATACACCCCCCAAGTCCATTTCAGCCGTTGCCATGGTTTTGGTTCGACGGCGGTCATTGGATGAGTGAAGTTTATTGAACATTTAGATCCAAGTAATTTCCTCAGGATCATCACAACACTCTGGCCTTGACCTCCCTCACCGAACGCGCTTTTAGAATAAGATGTTTAGTAGTGTCCTCAAAATAGACCATCCTCAGTAGAAAACTTTACCCCTGACCTCCCGCACCGTACGCGCTTTTAGAATAAGATGTTTAGTAGTTTCCTCAAAATAGACCATCCTCACTAGAAAACTCTGGCCCTGACCTCCCGCACCGAACGCACTTTTAGAATAAGATGTTTAGTAGTTTCCTCAAAATAGACCATCCTCACTAGAAAACCCAAACATCAACATCTATGAGGGAGAGTTCATCTCATTCACAATGGTTATTATTATTACTTTCTAGAAAATTAAAATGCAGATGTCGAATTAGTGACTATTACATTAGTTTCATAGGAATGACGACAGTGAAGGATTAGATGAAACTTGGTGAATTTATATAGCCCATATATATCACACTTATACACTATCCTGATATATTACCCTATATATAACCATATAATAGCCATATATATCACCCATATATTGCTTACATCTATTACCCCCGCCACATAAACAGATATATATATATATTTATATATATATATATATATGCCTATATTATATATTTATATATATTACCCCCGCCTCACATATATATATATATATATATATATATAGTTATATATGTGTGTGTGGTGGTGGTAATGTAACCGATTGACACTGGTCAACATCCGGTGGAGGCGAGGTGGGCTGAGATGGCGCCACCGGTAAAGTGTTGCGTCTTACGGAGTATAACAATAATCATAATAATAATAATAAGTAATATTCCCTTCCGTATTTTTATACTCGCATAATACGTAATACATCATATATATGTATATATATATATTTATTTGCTTGTAATGGCTGCCGAGTATCGAACCGACCACCTCTCGCACGGGAAGCAAGTGTCCTAACCACTGGGCCATTCTGTCCGAAAGCCTAGCGCAGGAAATTCTTAATTATGATAGCTATTAGATTAGTTCAATTATGAGACATAATTCCATCATGTTTGAGTTCTAAGATACCACAATTTAAACTTGATCTATACCTTGCAGTCTTCCTCATTCAACTGCCCCTTGCCTTATCATAGTAAAGCCCATCACCAGGCACAGAGGCGACAAGCATCAATGCCTGCAATTGTCTTGTTTGACTCACACAGATTTCAATCATCAACCTTCCGCCCTGGTAGTGAGTGCTGGACTCATTATGCCGCTGACGTCGCATCACGGCCGTTGCTATTTGCATTCTGTCTCAAATTAGGTCAATATTTACATAACCACTACGTCAATGTTGCTGTCGTCTTAAGCATACATTTGGGCGGTATTGGAAGCGGAAGTAGCTACAGCTACTGCAACATGTCACTAATAAAGTTTAACAAGATTAAAATTAAATGTAAGCTTTTAGACAAAAATCTAAAAGGAGATACTTATATACTACTCATTCATTGATTAAGCAAGGGCTGGGGGTGATTTCAATCATGGCAAACTGGTCTTCTTCATTCCACTACTCCTTGCCCTATCCTAGTAATGTCTGAACCAGACGGGATGGCCGAATGAGTTAGAGCGTCCGTCTCCCGTGTTGGTAGATCATGGGATCGTGGGTTCGAATCCTGGTCGAGTCAAACCAATGACTTAAAAATTGATACTTATCGATTCCTAGCCTGGCGCTCGGCATTATTAGGATAGGGCAAAGAGCAGTGGAATGAGGAAGATCAATTGCCCGCGACTGAAATTTCCGCTGCTTAAACAACTAATGTACCAACATAAAAAACAGCCTAAGTAGCGGCATGTGTGAAATTTGTTAAACCATCGATTTAACTCAGCTAAGGTTCGAACCTGGGGTTCGAATCCCACAATCGGCCTAACGGGAAGCGGGCGCTACTCTATTATATTTTCCGAATGACGACCTTATTTTGTTTGTTAAACTAAAGGCCTCGGTGCTGTGGCCCTCAATCCTTAAGGCCCTGTCACACTACAACGTTTCTCACCGGGGCGCCGGCAACGCGCAAAATGTTTGCAACCCGTCGACACACGTCCAACTCTTCGGCGGTTTGGGAGAAAGTTTGACGCGGCGCAGCGTGTTAGTAGCGTGCTATGAGCGCGTGGCCAACGCGTTTCGACGGGGGGGGTGGAACAACATCTCAACGTCCCGCCAGCGGGTTCCCAGCGTGCCATCGGCGTGTTGTCGGCACGCTGTCGGCGTGTTGACGGCGCGTTGGTGTCGTGTTAGTACCGTGTCAACGCGTACATACCCGACAGCAACACGTTAGGACGCGCCCACAGCGCGTCCATACTGCGCGGCCAACGCATCCAGGCACACCGGCAACACGTTCAACACGCCGAGAAACGCTGGAACAATGCCAATATTGCACCGACTACCCGTCGATCAGACGTGATGGACGCGCTGACGGAACGGTCGCATTTTAGGGAAAAAAAAGTCAACGTTAACCGACGTTGATCAACGTCCTGCCAGCGTTCCGCCGGCGCGCCGCCAACAGGTGTCGACGTGTTGCTAATGCGTCCGTAATGCGCCCGCCAACACGCTGACGTGCATTGCGGCCCGTCAAAAGTTTTGTGCAAGCACAAAACCTCGACGCGGCCCGACGCGCACCGACGTGTCCATTCACACGTTGCTATCCTTCAACATGTACCGACGCGCTGGTAATGCGCCGGTAACGCACCGGTAATGCGCCGGTAATGTACCGGACATGTACCGATGGTTCGGCAAAAATGCAACACGTCGCCACGCATCGAAGCGCGTTCGTGAGAAACATCGTAGTGTGACAGGGCCTTTAAAACAATTTTGTTAGTGACTGAGCTAGCCTTATAGGCTGAGTGCAAAGCTTCACCCAGAATGCAACACGCCTGTTGGTAGTGGTCCGTCACTAGGCAGCAATCCATTAAGGTATCCATTTCAGCGCATTCCATTCGAACAACTTGACCCTTAAAAGACACGCCTCTGGGAAAGGGTAAACCTCTATGACGGGTATCTTTTGTGGAGATCTTGCTTCAATGTGTTATGAATGGAAAGTTTATCTGGCTTGATTCACACAGTGGATAAGCTCGAGGGTGGTCACTAGGCACTAGGCGCTAGTCACTAGGCGCTAGTCACTAGGTGCTGGGCACTAGTCACTATTCACTAGTACTAGGTACTAGTTGCTAGGTGTTGGTCTCTAGTCAGTAAGTACTAGTCACTAGGTGCTAGTCACTAGGCGTTGGGAAATAGTTACTATTCACTAGTACTAGGTACTAGTCGCTAGGTATTGGTCTCTAGTCAATAAGTACTAGTCACTAGGCGCTAGTCACTAGGCGCTAGTAACTAGGTGCGAGTCCCTAGACCCTAGTCACTAGGTGCTAGTCACGAGGCGTATGTCACTGGTCACTTCACTAGTCACTAGGTGCTGGTCACTAGGCACTAGTCACTAGTGACTAGTCCCTTGGTACTAGTCACTAATCAGTAGGTACTAGTTACTAGTCATTAGGCACTAGTCACTAGGTAATATTCACTAGTCACTAGGAGCTAGTCACTAGACACTAGGCACCGCAGCTGGATGCTACTAGTCAGTTGAGTGGTTGTCATCCTTCGAACTGTTGCTCACACTCATTCACTCTCACCCACTCAGGCACACACCCACACTCACACTTATTCACTCACACACTCATACTGTCACTCACACTCTGTCACTCATACACTTACTCATGTTCACTCACCCACACTTACTCGTACACTCATCCATTCACTTACACACTCACCAACACTCACGCTCATTAACCCAGACTCTCTCACTCACTCACTCACCCAGACTCACTCATTTGTTCCATCACCACATTCATTCACACTCACACTCATCCCTACCCTCACTCACTCACACTCACTCACACAGTAACTCACCTAGACTCAGTCATTTGCTCTCTCACCCACTCACCCACACTCATACACACTCACTTCTACACTCACTCCTACTCTCACTCCCACACTTACTCCTACTCACACTCACTCACACTCACTCACACTCACTCACTCACACTCACTCACACTCACTCACTCACTCACACTCACCCACCCACTCACTCACTCACCCACTCACTCACACATTCACTCACACACTCACCCACACTCACACACTAATGCATACACTCACTCGCACTCACTCACTCACTCACTCACCCATTCACCAACACTCACACACTAACATACATATTCACTTATTCATTTTCTCACCCACTCATTGATACACTCATTCACTGACACTCACTCACCCACTCATAACTCCTAATCCACCCATTCATCCACTCCCTATGATGTCTGTGCAACCTCCTTTTCTTCTTCTTTATCCTATCCTCCGATAACAAAAAAAGAACAGACCCAATCCTGCCACTCCTTACACCCACTATCTGATAGCGATGATAGCCAGTAGCAAAAGAAGGCCCTCTGGAGGCGTGTTGTGGCAAACAGCACCCATGATTGGACGAGATCACCGTTCCGAGTGCGCATGCGCCTAAGCCGGCATTGGCAGCAAAGCAAAGGCATACATCCATTGAGTTTGCCGATACGCGTAGGGCAAAACTTTGATTTTATTCAAAATTAATAAAAATACATACCAATTTGGCACAAATATGGATGGAAAGATGCAATATAATAATATAATGAATATGTTTAAGACACAACTCTCCATAATTAAGAATTTTTGAGCTAAGAAACATACAATTTCAGTCACTTTACACGCTGATGTTTACATCACCATTGATTAGCCATAAGTAATTCTTGTTCTAAATATTAAATTGTGAAATGTGTCAACAAAAACTTATAACCAATATCTGATTAACCCTACTCATTTTCTATTTCTACATATGTCATTAACCATAGGATATAAATAAAAACATGAAAAAAAAGAGTAAAACTGACTCTGGTTATGGCTCTAACACTAGTCTGAGTGCCCAGATTTGTCTAAATCTAAATGCAGATGGCATAAGATGTGCTGATTATATTGATGTAAATGCAATGCTGGATAAAAGATTAATATCTTAATTTATTATATATATATTTCTATGTTTCAAACAAGAGCTGAGATGAGCTGAAACTAGCACATTTCATAACTGCACCCAGTGTATTAGCATGTGCGATGTGGTTCTCGCGGGTTTGTTTTGCTTTGACGCATCCCACAATGCACCGCGCTGCTGGAATAGTGATGTAGTCTATAAATGGATGAGTGGGATGCTAAGACGGTGGCCGGCAGATTGGAGTGCAGGCAGCCCAGGCTTCACTTTGTCTCTGTGAGTCCTGTGAGACAACGCAGCGCTGACAGTTTTGAGGACCGGACGCAGTCACCGAATCGATAGAGTGCAACTTCCTGTTTGGAAGATCGGGAGTTCGAATCCCTGCCGAGTCAAACTAATGATTTATAAATTTGATACTTGTCGCTACCTAGCCTGGCACTTGGCAGTACTAGGATAGCACAAGGACAGGTTAGCACAGTATCAGGATAATGTTACTGTGTGCGATATCGGGTCATGGTGGCGGTGGCCTAATCTTCCAGTGGAGCAGCAAAATAAAGTCGCCATGAGTGTGTACTGTCACAAGTCGGTACCCATCCTGATATGACCTTAGATCTTCCTAGGACATAAAACAAAACACAACATATACAACACGATAGCGATGATAGCGCTGATAGTCAGTAGCAAAAGAAGGACCTCTGGCGGCATGTTGTGGCGAACACCACCATGAATTAATGGATGAGTGGGATGCTAAGAGGGGGGCCGGTGTAGCAGGAAATCGCAAACCCTGTAAATCGCAAACCCCCACTTGTGATTTCCTAGGAAATCGCAAACCCTCATACCATATATGGGCATGGGGGGTTTGCGATTTCCTCGGAAATCACATATCCCCCCAGACATTGCAAACACCCCATGTTTGGCAGTCTTAAAGCAAGCACATGTGCTTTGTGCAGGTTTGTTTTGCTTTTAAAATTCCCACAATGCACCATGACGCTGGAATTACTAACTGGTCTTAAACCACATTTATTTTTATATAAGGGGGATCCCTCACAAGTTGGATTAATTGATTATTTGTAATTTCATGCCTGTCACAGCAAGGGCTATATTCACTGCGATTACTCACAAGACGGATAGGGGAACAGGTCAATTTGTGTCAAAGATACTAGACTATATCATTACGAAAAGCCAGTACAACTATCTGTATCATTCCCATTTTCAGTGCATGTGTGGTCGGAATTACAAACTGGACTATTGCAAAGATCTTTTCATTAGGATTAATCCATCTTGACCCTCCTTGAATCCATTTGATCCCCCGAGATCTGGTAGAAGTTCAAAATCAAACATATAGCTGCCATGCTTGGGGTGATAAATGCTACAAAGCATGGGGGGTTTGCGATTTCCAGGGGGGGGGTTTACGATTTACTAGGAAATCGTAAACCCCGGGGTGTGCAATTTCCAGGGGTTTGCGATTTCCTGCCACACCGGCAAATTAGAGTGCAGGCGGCCCAGGCTACACTTTGTCTCCGCGAGTCCTGTGAGACAACGCAGGGCTGACAGTCAGGAGGTGCCGGTACCCGTGAAACAACACCCCGCTCAATACTGGGCACAGAGCTGGGCCATCCTGATATGACCTTAGATGTTGTCACCGGGCGCCGTCGCCGAATCGGTAGAGCGTGGCCCTCGCATGCGGGAGATCGGGAGGTCGGTTCCCGCTCGAGTCAAACCAATGACTCATATAAAATTGATACTTGTTGCTTCCTAGTCTGGTGATCTGCATTAATAGGATAGGGCAAGGACTGGTTAGCTCAGTGTCAAGATAATGCGACTGAGTCGGATATTGGGTCATGGTGATGGTGGCCTGATTTCCCAGTGGGGCAGCCCTATTAAGTCACCATGAGTGCACACTGTCACAAGTCGGTACACATCCTGATATGACCTTAGATGTTGCCAGGACGTAAAACTTCAACAACCAACCAACCGATAACTGTCGTTGCTCAATCCGGGTGGGGCGATGGGACTAGTCGGTAGGGCATCTGCCCGCGTCCTAATCGAAGTGAGTTGGGGTGTGGATTCAATCACTCTCTTGGATGAATTAAGTCTGAAGACTTACAATGGTTGGGGTTTGTTAGTATGGGCTTTCCGAGTTCCACTGGTTCCCTCAGGAAGGACTGAAGCTGAGACCCACACCATGCCGGGTCACAGCTTCAGGTGGAAAGTTTGTGAATATATGGATAGTGATAAACCCTTTATCATGTGTAATAAGCTCCTATAGAGATACCTTACGATGGTTACCAGTTGCAGAACTGCAAAATTATAGAGAGGCTCTGATAAATTGGCCCAATCTTTGGTTGAAGAATAATCTTCTGGTGGGACGGTTGTAGAAGCTGGGGGATGTCTTTACAACGATTAAAAAACGGTCATTGGGGCGGCCCAGAATCTCGAGTCTGGCGGTAGCACAGCACTTGTAACCAACAGACAGCAGCAAGGGTTTCCGAGGAAGGGCGGGTAAAGATGGGTTCAGTGGTTCCAGCAACGAGAACAAAGCAAGAGAAATGTAAAGGTAAAGGGCCCCACCCAAGCACACAACTCTTGGTCAGGGGGAGAAGTATGCCTGGGAGGAAAAAAAGGGTAGAGTCTAGGAAAGAGAAATGAGGAGAGTTGAGTCAAAGGACCATGTCTATTTGCTCTATGGCGACCATCCAGCGAGCCAAAGACATGGACAGAGTAAGAGTGGAAAGTGAAATGCTGGCAGGCTCCCCCTCCTGGAACTCTTTTCAGATGCATCAAGGAAGAGCAAGGCCAGCGGAGAGGAGATAGAGAGAGGTGTGGATGAAGTGCTCTCCGGATAGCAAGTATAATAAGCTCTGTAGTGGTCCCCCCCTTCTCGGGGCGGGTTTCGCCACTGGGTCAGAAGCATATATATGTTCTCTATAATCTATTATGGGAATATAAACAAGGACACTAACTTATCGAATCTAAAATATGTGGTTGGACATGTGCTGTGGGTGGAAATATTTATGGCGAAATATATGGAGGTTATTTTTGTGTGTTCAAATTGTGTATTTCAAATTGTGTATTTATTCTAGAGCTACTAGAGCCAGCTGGAAACGGAAAATTCATATACTACTCACCCTATAAAGTCAATGGGTAAAATTAGTCAAGGGGCATATTGCAATGTTTTCTAGCATTTCCATTTAACGTTATATGATCATTATTTTAGTTTAGAAGCCTAACAAAAATAATGTGCTTCTGATTGCACAACCGACCTTGAAAATAGTTGCAGACCATAACATCTTTTTAAGAAACACTACTTTATTATTATGATTTGATTCTCACGCCGTTGACTTTAAATTACTTATTATCTGATCTTTCGAAATAAACCCTTTCAGACCATCACAATACCCGGTGATACTATAGACAGTTTGCTGCTTCAATGACAAATTTCTGACAAATTATATGGGTCGTACCTTTTGTGTATATCAAACTACATCCCTTGTGGCTTCCTGGCCAGGCGCTCTGCATTATTAGGATAGGGCAAGGACTGGTTGGCTCAGTGTCAGGATAATGTGACTCAGTGGGATATCAGGTCATGGTTCTGGCAGCCTGGTCTCCCAGTGGGGCAGCACTATACAGTCGCCATGAGTGCACACTGTCACAAGTCGGTACCCGTCCTGATACGACCTTAGATGTTGCTAGGACGTAAAACAACAACAAACAAACTACATCACGGTCAGACCAGACGGGATGTCCGAATGAGTTGAGCGTCAGCCTCTCATTATTAAGCATTAATAGGATAAGGCAAGGACTGGTTCGCTCAGTGTCAGTATACTGTGACTGAGTCGGATACCAGGTCATGGTACTGGTATCCTGGTCCCCCAGTGGGGCAGCACTATGACGCCAGCATGGGTGTGCGCTGTCACAAGTTTGTACCCGTCCTGATATGACCATAGATGTTGCCTGGACATAAAACTCCCAAAACCAACCAACCAACCAATAGGACAAGGCAAGGACTGGTTGGCCCAGTGTCAGTATAATGTGACTGAGTCGGATACCAGGTCATGGTACTGGCGGCCTGGTCCCTCAGTGGAGCAGCACTATGAAGTCAGCATGAGTGTGTGCTGTCGCAGGTTTATACCCGTCCTGATATGACCATAGATGTTGCCTGGACATAAAACTCCCAAAACCAACCAACCAACCAATAGGATAAGACAATGACTAGTTGGCTCAGTGTCAGTAGACTGTGACTGAGTCGGATGCCAGGTCATGGTACTGGCGGCCTGGTCCCTCAGTGGGCCAGCACTATAAAGTCACCATGAGTGTGCGCTGTCACAAGTTTGTGCCCGTCCTGATATGACCATAGATGTTGTCTGGGCATAAAACTCACAAAACCAGCCAACCAACATCACGGTCACGTGATTCATGATATAATACTAATTAAATCTCGCCTGCAAGAGGGAAGCACAACATTTTTGTAACTGGTAAAATTGTGAAGTGGAAGATTTGTGAAAAAGAACTCACCAACAAGTAGAATGGCGGTACGGGAGACGCAGCGCTGTAGGTGGCCGAAGATGAACGAGGAGAGCGCGTCGCACGCGCCATAACACATCATCACGTAGCCAATCATGTGCAGACCCAGTGGACACGTGATGAACGCCTGCATACATTAAAAACATGAACGGCCAATCAGAGAACGGGACGAAGGGCGATTTGAACGCATAACGGTGGAATGATGTCTCAATAATTTGACTCCAGTTACAATGTCTTACTGCGTGTCACTGGACAGAATTCTTTTTTCTTTTGTTGTTGTAAATATAGTTTATTCAGTGAATAAGGTTTTTTTGTCAGGGCCGGAGCACTGGTCTTCCAGCCATGTGACAATACTGTTATTTACAATATATATATATATATATATATATATATATATATATATATATATGTAGTCTGATATTGGCATCAGAAGCCAGCTCAACGATTGTTTGAGTTGCCCCGGATAAACATCTTCTACTCGGTGCTGCTCCCCATTTTTGAATGAACCGCAGTGACTGGTGCTGTACATTATACAGCAGGAGCCACTCCTTTAATTCTACAGGATCGGTGCTGTGACTAATACAGCACTGACCAAATTTAGATTGTTTAGACTGTCAATTCCAATAGTAAGATGGCCGGAAGTCCAGTGCTTCGGCGCTGACAAATGTCATATTCAGATGAATAAATACTTTACCCCCCCCCCCCCAAAAAAGAAAAAAAAAGTCAGCTGAAATAACAACATTAATCATTCCAAGACTTACATATGGCATATTTTGATAATTCACATACGAGATGGTAATTATATATTGTATGCATACATACATGTGCATTGATTAGATCATAAGATGACAGAGACAGTCCAGGTAAAAATGTAAAATTTAAGACCTAAATGCACTGGGATTGGTCCCACTGCTTCACTGGTCACAGCTGGTCCGTGTATTATTAACAACCCCACCCCAACAACATAATTCATAAACTCACATAACTAACTACATTAGAGTTACACTAGAAATTTCCTAACAAACCAACATTTATATACCGCTTGCCTAACTGCAACTGAACATTAAAACTTACTACAAGTTTACTAACTGAATACAGAAGATAACTTCTGCTTACATTCTAAATACTATGTAAATACTGACATTGATCTGACTAATATTGATCTGGTTATATGACATTACTGTACCATATTGTTATGGAACATTTGGGTTTCAGAATTTCATTGTGTTACATGGTGCAAATTGTGTATTCAACAGGTATTGTACACCTTATTCTATATACCTTTTGTGTAAATAACCCTGAATTGAAAAATGGCTGGAAGACCAGTGCTTCGGCACCGACAAAAGACTTATTCAGCAGAATAAACATATTTATCAACAAAAAAAAGATTATGGAGTCATTAGATGTATGGTTTCCCTTCGTAGGTTTGTATACCTGTTGTATGAATTGCCTAACTGTCATGTTGTTGGAGAAAACAGTTTGAGATGCACTGCTACAACCTTCGCACGGACACACTCCTCTTCGCTTTCATGATCTATTCTTGTCATTCCGATAAACCTCACCTTGCCTAAATACGCGAACAGTGAAGGTGATTTGTTGATGCCGTAGTTCCTTCTCCATTACACCACGTGACTGCTCATTGTCCACTCCCCAATACAGGATCTACCGACCACTGACCATTGACTACTGAACTCTATTTTATAGCGCTGACCCTTTCTCAGTAGCTCCCAGCCCCAACTCCCCCCCCCCCCCCCCCTCCCACCCCCCACCCCAGAACATCCCCCTCACCCTACACGCCCCCACCCACACACACACACACCTCCCTCCTCCGGCGCCCCAGACCGCCGAGCCCCCTGGCGGGGAAACGAGGCGGCTCTATCAGCAGGCCTCCACCACTGTGCAGGCGCGTTCTACTAACATTCCAGCGATTACCTTAAAGATCTGGTCACGTGATTTTAACATATTTTTAAAAAACCCACAACTATTCGCTACGTTTTTAACATGATATTACCGGGTACGGTACCGAATCGGTAGAACGCATGCCTCCCGTGCGGACAGTCGGGGGTTCAATTCCCAGTCGAGTCAAACCAATGACTTATGACATTGATACTTGTCACGTCCTAGCCAGGCGCTCAGCATTATTAGGAAAAGGACAGGTTAGCTCAGTGTCAGGATAATGTGACCGAATGGGACATCAGGTCATGGTGCTCGCAGCCTGGTCTCCCAGTGGGGCAGCACAATAAAGTCGCCATGAGAGTGCACACTGTCACAAGTCCCCGCACGGGAGGCCTGCGCTTTACCCATTCGGCTACTGCGTCCAGTGTGTCCCATTGGTCTAAGCCTGCATTTGCGGTAGCTATTGGTAGTCAGTGGATGAGATCAGCGCTTGGGTGCTGTTAGGCTGTTTATGTGTACAGCTATTTGATACTGAAGGCTGATCTCCATACATACAGTGACGTTCCTACCAATTGCCATGATGAATTAAAATCATGAATTACAATCCTAGTATCTCTCCCCCCCCCCCACACACACATTATGCAACCATAATCATCAAAATCACAAACATGGCGGGATAAAAAATAGAGTATTATATATTATATATATTCAAATTTCATATATTTATCAATTTATATCACTCGTAAGGTATTTATTTGGTATATTTATTTGGTACATTTATTTGGTACAATTATTTGGTACATTTATTTGGTAAATCTATTTGGTATATTTATTTGGTATATTTATTTAGTACATTTATTTGGTATATTTATTTGGTATGTTTATTTGGTATATTTATTTGGTATATTTATTTGATATATTTATTTGTAATATATAATAATGATATATTTATTTATGATGTATTTATTTGATGTATTTATCTGATATATTTCTTTGTTATATTTCTTTGATATATTTCTTTGATATATTTCTTTGATATATTTCTTTGATATATTTCTTTGATATATTTCTTTGATATATTTCTTTGATATATTTCTTTGATATATTTCTTTGATATATTTCTTTGGTATATTTATTTGATATATTTCGTTGGTATACTCATTTGGTAAATTCATTTGATATATTCATTTGATGTATTTATTTTATTATAGTATTTGTTTCTATCAAATAAAATAAAACGGAATGATCCAATTATTAAGAGCGTTAGCTGGCTTCTCATGTGTATGTGATGTGGTGGCTTTGAAACCCGACCGAGTCAAACCAATGACTTACAAAATTGATACATGTCACTACCTAGCCGGGTGCTAGGCATTAATAGGATAGAGCAAAAGCTGATCTGGTCAGTATCATGATACTGCAACAGAGAGGGATATTGGGCCATGGTGTTGCTAGACCAGTAACTCAATGGGGCAATACTATAAAGTTGCCATGAGTGTGCACTATCACAAGTCGGTACCTGTATTAAACAAATAGTTTTGCGCCTGTCTGGACATGTTCTTGCTGGTGTGAGACCTCTATTTGCTCCCCGAGAGAGTGCTGCTGGTAACTTGCAAAAGCCAGCAGCACTTCAACACTTTTGCACGCAGCTTTCATGATATGTCATGGACATCCCTCTCACAGCAGAGAGCTAAATGGAGAGTGGTAGTCAAGTAATGAAAGCAGTCTTTGTCGCATCGCGACCGACATCATTATGATGACCTGTATTAAATTTTGCTAGGATATTAAGCCACAGCAAACAAATAGGCTTTTTTTTTTTAATGATATCACATTTGAGTGCTTTCTAGGGAAGGTCTCTTTAGGGTCCTGAAGGCGTCACCATGCCAACACTGTTGTTCTATTCGGGGAAGTTGGCGTGTGAAGTTTAAGAAGACCACCAGAGACAGCGGTCCCTATAGTATAGGTTATAGGGAGGGAAGGGATGAACCGTCTGTGATAGGGTTCCAAAGTAGCCACCCATCCCTATCAATCAGTCACCACCCTCCATGACCGCACAGGATGGGCTATTCAGTAGAGCATCCGCTTCTCGTGCGGGAGGTTATGTGATCAATCCCCAGCCGAGTGAAAGCCCTAATGGCTTACAACATTGATACTTGTCTCTACCTAGGTTGGCGGCCAGTATTACAATTATAGGGCACTGACAGTGGGGCAGTATCAAAATATCGTGACTAAGTATGATATCGGGTTATGATCCCGACGGAGTGGTATCCCAGTGGGGCAGCACAATAAAGACATTACTGGACTAATGAATGGGTGCGCATTGTCACAAACAAACACATGCACAAATAAACATAGAAACAGACACACACACAAACACATCAAAACCACAAACATGGCCGATGGTCCAATGAGTTGAGCGTCCGTCTCCCGTTTTGGTAGATCATGGGTTCGAACCATGGGCGAGTCAAATCAATGACTTCCAAAATTGATACTTGTCGCTTCCTAGCCAGGCACTCATTGTTATTAGGATAGGGCAAGGACTGGTTGGTTCAGTGGCAGAATAATGTGACTGAATCGGATATCAGTTCATGGTGCTGGCGGCTTGCTCTCGCAGTGGGGCAGCACTATGAAGTCACCATGAGTGCGCACTGTCACATGTCAGTGTCCGTTCTGCTATGACCTTAGATGTTGCCAGGACATAAAACTCCAACAACCAACCACAAACGCCCATGGCCGCCGCCATAGCTGCCAAAACTAGAAATGAAATCCTAACAGGAAAAATATTATTGGCAACAACAAAGTAGCTGTCATTTTAGTCACATTTTCTATTGAAACACATTGCACTGCATAGCCCCATCCCGGGGTGATTCACGCGAGAAACTGACACTTTGTCAGCGTCGGACTAACGCTGACGTCATCCCCGAATAATAAAAACAGCAGTTAAAGCTGCATAGTCCGATGAAAATATATCAAATTTTCAAAACCCGAACAAGTATCTATATTTTATTCGACATATCTACCTTGGATACGGGTGCACTTATTTATTACACATGTGTAACCACACTGAAGGGAATACTGATGCAATTTAAGAGAACCTGTTACTGCAGAAGCCTAGGGTGGCAGCGTTTTTGCATGATTGCCAAAATTAATTTTTGTGCATGGTTGTGTTTCAAATATCTCCAACGGTAGCTATTTAGAATAAAAGTTACCTCAAACTAAAGTAAGGTAGATTATCACGATTAATCTAATATATTTATCGCAGAAAATGACAGAAACTCAAAACCATCGGACTATGCAGCTTTAACCGCGTACAGCACTCAGACTCACTAAAAGGCAATTTGAGGTAATAAAAAGGGTAGCAGTGAATAACCCTGCGAGTCCCCCTCTCCACCCCCCCCCCCCCCCATCCCCAGGCACCTGTCGGCTCTTGTCGCTAAAGCAGTAATAACTATTCATCATTCACGTCATCAAAAGGTAGACGTGAGCATTATGGTGCACGGCAACTCCAGTCACGTCAATACAACATGGCGGCACTTGGTTTGAAAGTACGACCTCTGAGCACTTTGACTTCTGGATACTTAATGCTTTTATTCACCGTCCAGGGCCCTGAACCGCCGGCACCCTTTGTCTATGACGTCATCTCATTTACATATCCTTTGTTCTCCACACGTGCCTGGATGTCTTTTATGCATATATTACACTTCGGAGTCTACAGTTGGTTGGTTGTTGGAGTTTTACATCCTGGTCACATCTCAGGTCATATCAGGATGGGTGCTGACTTGTGACAGTGCACATTCATGGTGACTTTATAGTGCTGCCCCACTAGGAGACCAGACTGCTATCACCATGACCTGATATCCCACTCAGTCACAATATCCTGACTCCGAGCCAACGAGTCATTTCCCTATCCTAATAATGCCGAGCGCCTGGCTAGGAAGTGACAAGTATAAATTTTGTAAGTCAGTGGTTTGACTCGACCGGGAATCGGAACTCCCGACATTCCGCACGGAAATCTTGCACTCTACCGATTCGGCCACCACGTCGGGTTGGAATATATTACGTGAAAGCTTGAGTGTTTTACTACATGGTGTATTTGTGTGTATTGAGTGCCTAATATCTGTCTAATAGACCTTTTCCACCTCGGGGGTGGGGGTGGGGGGGAGACGTGCAGTAAAGGCCCTGTCACATTACGGTGTATGGCGGGAGCGTATTGAAAACCTACGTAGGTCCTGCCGGCCTATGATGACATTTGGTGACCTTTCGGGTGGTTTTGAGCGTATGTGGAACCTATGAGGAACGTACGAGGAGCGTATGAGGAGCATATGGGAGCATGCTGTGACAATTTTTGACGGTATGGGCCATACGCCCTCATAGGTCGAGATTTTTTGAGCATGCACAACAAAATTTGGACAGACGGATTTATGAAAGCGTATGGCGGCGTATGCCTCATACGCTTCACATAAGCCGGCATCTGGCGGCATCTGGCGGCATATGCATAGCGTATGAGTAGCGTATGAGTAGCATATACGGTGTATGCCGACGTATATGACGTAACGTGCCTACGCCGCCATACGCTCCCGCAAAAAACCCTAATGTGACAGCCCCTTAAGGTAGCTTTTGAGCACTCTCAGGGGCGTAGGCAGAAATTAAAAAAAACATTGGAGTCCCACACACATAATTGTTCGCACATGTTCACAGGAAATTAAAACATCGCAATGACATTTTTTTAAAGTGCATATAAAACATTGTATTGACGCCCAATAGCCGATGATAAAAATCAATGTGCTCTAGATGAATGTTTTAGTTTAGAAAATAATGGTTTTGTCGGATTATGCAACTTTAAATCTTTAATTTCACTCTTTCGGGGAGCGATCCAATAATCTCCCGCACGGGAAGCGGACGCCCTAACCACTCAGCTATCCGGTCCGCTAATCATTTAGAGGGCTGTGAGTGCTTCTCAGTGAAAATATAACCCTCCTAACTACAGATATAATCATAATATCTCAAATCACAAAACTGTGCTGATGTAGACTATCATCTATTAACCACGCTGTCCTGTCTGTGGGAAAATGTATATAAAAGACCCCTTTCTGCTTATCGGAAAGAGTAGCCTATGTGGCGGCAGCGGGTTTCCTCTGAAGAAATATGACATAATGACCATATGTTTGACGTATGTGGGTAATGCAGTACCTATCTGTTAAATACCTCAGGGAGTTTGACGCCCCTGCCTTGCAAAGTTATAAACCACTGCCTTGTGGTATAGGTTCTTGATAGAACCGAAGGCTAAGGGAGCAAACCCTAACAGAAACCCATGCTTCCATGGCAGCATTAAGGGCGGTGATAAAGGGAACTTCCAACATCTCCCGGCCAGCTACTGCAGGACAAATAGTTTGCGCCTGTCTTGAAGTGTTCTTGCTGGTGTGAGACCTCTATTTGCTCCCCGAGAGAGTGCTGCTAGTAACTTGCAAAAGCCAGCAGCACTTCAACACTTTGCAAGCAGCTTTTATGAAATGCACAACCGCACGAAATAGCGGCGGTTAAGAAATAAAAGCAGTCTTTGTCGCATTGCGACCGACAGCATGATGATGATGATGTTTGACGTCCAATAGCCAATCATACAAATCAATGTGCTCTAGAGGCGTCGTTAAATAAAACAAACTTTCAAGGGAACACAAATTATCCAACTTCTTATAATCCAGAACTGAATATTGAGTAGTCTTCGGGGATTATTAAACAAAAACAAACAAAAAAAACACACACACAAAAACACCAACGCAATTAAGGGCATCAGAAGTGATGCATGACGGGACTAAATTAGAGCGCCTCGGGTAAAAATAGGTTTCCACTAGATGGCGCTCATGTATAAACTATCTAAGGTCTGCCCCTATATGGATCGCGCTCAGGGAAGAAGTGCGTCAGAGAGGGTGTGGGTGATTAGGGTTTTACGTCCTAGCAACGTGTGAGGTAATCTCCGGAAGGGGGTACCTACTCGTGAAGTACATGTGGCGTCAGAGCACCTTCCAGTATATATATATATATATATATATATATATATATATATATATATGTTGTGATGGCTTATTTACCCTAACCATAACGAGTAAGTCGCATTGCGGCTTGTTTTCATCGCTGAACAAATATATGTGATGTGTATATATATATATATATATATATATATATATATATGTATATATATACTGGAAGTCCACTCAAATGACGCCTTTTATTATTATTTTCTTCGAATAGTTTATTTTCGAAGCATAATTATTTACCGTAAATTTTGAACTTTCTACAATTATATACAGTATATTACTAGTGAGTGAGTGGCAGTTACAGTGTGAAGCGGGTGGTGGCGCCACAGTCGGAGCTGAGGTTGACTAGGTTGGAGCAGTAGATGACTAGTCCAGACTCCAGCAGTCGATGACTGAGGGAGTGCTGGGGAGCAGGAGGGTTATTCCGGGCTATTATACTCGTACAATTCTTATACAGCATATATCTCAATTTTAAGCAGCGCATCGCGATACTAGCAAATATCGCTCATGTCCATTTAATATTCCTGTGGGGGTACATTAGTATGTGTGTGTTTTTTAATTGAGACATAAATAGAGTGCAATGACTAAATCTCATAGCAGACGAGAAAGGGGGTGGCAGTAAACTGGTGGCAAGTAGGGCCGCGTTCAGGGTTACGCCTCCGAGGCGCCTCGGAGAAATTCCTGACGTCACGCTAGTCTGAACGGCAAAAGCAGTCGGCCTCGAAAATGACTGCCTCCATAGGAGGCAGCCATTTGCAAGTGAAAAGAAGAGCTCTGATTGGCTGAAACCACTGAATTCGGCGGCCATTTTCGAGGCGCTTTTTGTCTCCTGTCTGAAATAAGAGGCATCTCCGAGACGTCTCAGAGACGCACCCTAAAATAGGCCAAAAGGTGTCTCTGAGACATCTCCGAGACGTCGCGGAGGTGTACCCTGAACGCGTTTAACAACAATGGAGACGCTGATGCTTCAATCTCCTGCAGAGAACGCTGAGATGGGACGGGGCAGGGGAGGTGGGGAGGCTGGGGTGGGGCGGGGCAGGGCGGGGACGGGCGGGGCGGGGCAGGCGGGGGGGGGGGCGGAGAGGAGGGGGTGAGTGAGTGAGGGCTGGGGCTGGGGGCATAACGGCGTGTCCTCATGTTGGCCAGCCCCTGTGTGGGTGTTTTCGTTTCCAGGAGAGTAGTGGGTGGAGATTGTGGCTGCGACTGCGCACGCCAGTGAAGGTAAAGGGGCTGTCACATTACGACGCACTGCGCCAACATATGCTGATGTATGTGATTTTTGGCCGCTATGTCTGGATATGTCGTTATGCATTATGTGTGTGTTAGGTACTTGTTGGTATACTTTAATGTACGTCAACTTTTGTCGAGATACCGCGTCACACGTCAGCATGCACAAAACTTTCGGCGTATGACAATGTTCGACAACGTGTGGATTTTTTTACGTCCGCCATACTTTATGTATGCGTTAGGCATATGTCAATGTATGTTAGACCTACATTAGACAAATGTTGTTCACTACGTTGCAGTTCATTGACCTACGTTAAAGGCAGTGGGAATGTACAGTCCATGTACTGACAATGTATGGATTAACATATGGCTAACGTCATCTAACATACGTTTAGCATTTCTCCAGCGTGTCTTTATGTATGTAGCATATGAGGCATAGTTCTGGTGATCGAATAATGTATATAACGTTCAGCGGGGTTCTGTGAACGTATTGTGAGTGTAATGCAAGCATTTTTCGCTGGGAGTTATGTTAGCCATACGTTGGTCATATGTTGGCCATATGCTATGTATACTGTATGTATACATCCAACTTTGCCCCCCATGCCAAAAAGTTCGATGCTTCTCGACATAAAAAAGTGATTTTATGCTTTGGCCGCGCATTTGCGAGATGCGTTGTAATGTGACAAGCCCTTAAGATAGGCCCTACGCGAGGGGGAGGGGGGGGGGGAAGAGTGTAGGTGGGTCACGCGAGACCCAGCGATAACCAGCGAGAGAGGTGGGGAGGTGTGTGGGGGCGGGGAGGGAGAGAGAGATCGTGGGGGGGGGGAGGCATTGTTTCAACAACACGTTGTTGAAATTCCACCATTTCCACCAATAATTAAATCACATATATATATATACATATATATATGTATATCCTACCTGGTCCCCATTGAATTCTGCTTTCAGGTCCAATTTAAACCTGTTCCTTTATTTGGAGACTAGTGAGAGATGGTTTTATTTGATATCAACTTTATTATATCTCATCTCCCTTATTACGGAACAACACTAAATGATATTATTCTACCAAGCCTCAATTATTACATAATATATTATATAATATCGTTGATTATAGCTCAGATATTACGGAATAATAGTAAATAAAGGATCGCTATCTCTCATCACAACTTATGTGATGACATTAAAGAACAGCTATATATCGCTATAGCGATATACAATAACATGGTTCGATCCATATAAGTTATTACACAATAATTAAGTGGTAGGCTCCTATCCTGCCTTAAGGGCGCATTCCATATACGCGTAATGCGTAATGCGAATGCGAATGCGAATGCGAATGCGACAAAAAATCGAAACGCCTTGAAACCTATGAGCTACATTCCATATACGCGTAATGCGTAATGCGAATGCGAATGCGAATGCGAATAAAATCCATTATCCCGATCGCTCCATGTAGCGATCGGTGCGTAATGCGTAATGCGTAAAGGTGGTGCGAATAGAAAAGCATCAGTCGCATTTGTCCATTGATATAAGGCTGGAGGAGGCGACTGATAATTACGGACATCCGGGACAAGGTGGTGCGAACAGAAAAGCATCAGTCGCATTTGTCCATTGATATAAGGCTGGAGGAGGCGATTGATAATTATGGTCTTCATGAGAAATATGAAGAATGGGACGGTGCAAACATGTAGGTTTATGCGGCAGACCTCTTAGGAAGCACTCTTCAAGGTGGTGCGAATAGAAAATCATCAGTTGCATTTGTCCATTGATATAAGGCTGGAGGAGGCGACTGATAATTACGGACAACCGGGACAAGGTGGTGTGAACAGAAAAGCATCAGTCGCATTTGTCCATTGATATAAGGCTGGAGGAGGCGACTGATAATTACGGACAGCCGGTGCAAACATGTAGGTGTATGTGGCGGACCTGTTAGGAAGCAGTCTTCATATTTGGGACAGTCCTAACATCCCTCTAAGCAAGCTAAACTGAGCCATGTTTGGACCGTCCCATTCTCTGTGTGTGTGTCTCTGTGTGGGTATATGTGTCTCTGTGTGTGTGCCTCTGTATCACTTGCTATCCGGACCGCACCTCGTCCACACCTCTCTCTATCACCTCTCCGCCGGCCGGACACCTCCTTGATATGTCTGAAAAGAGTTCCAGGAGGGGGTGCCTGCTGGCATTTTCACTTTCTACCCTTACTCTGTCCGTGTCTATGGCTCGCCGGTTGGTTACCATAGGGCAGATAGGCACGGGCCTTTGACTCAACTCTCCTCATTTCTCTTTCCTAGATCTGCCCATTCGATTTCTCCCAGGCTCACTTCTTCCCCTAACCAGGGTTGTTGTGTTCTTGGGGGGGGCTCTTGACCTTTTTGCCATTTCTCTGACTGGTTCTTGTTGCTGGAACGACCGCTGCTCCCACCTTTGCCCGCCTTCCTCGAACCCCTGCTGACCGGATACAAGTGCTGCACTACAGACACCATACAGATTACTACAAACAGACGGCACGGAGAGATCCGCTGCCACCCGGCGCCCCGTCGTCACCACGTCTTGAAGGATGTCCCCAGCCTTCACAACACTTCCTCTGAGACCACTTCACCCGCAGAAGACATGTCTTAACCAAAGACTGGGCCGATTTATCGGAGCCTCTCTATAAATGTTGCAGTTCTGCAACCGGTAACTGTCGTAAGGTTACGAACACCCCATACCATACCATGCCTCTGTGTGTGTGTGTCTGTGTGTGTGTCTCTGTGTGTGTGTCTCTGTGTGTGGCTCTGTGTTGTGTCTCTGTGTCTGTGTGTTTGTATATGTGTGTGTATCTGTATATGTGTGTGTATCTGTGTCTGTGTGTGTCTCTGTGTGTGTATGTGTGTGTCTCTGTGTGTGTCTCTGTGTTGTGTCTCTGTGTCTGTGTGTGTGTGTCTCTGTTGATGTGTCTTTGTGTCTCTGTTGATGTGTGTGTGTCTGTGTGTGTATCTCTGTGTCTCTATGTGTGTCTCTGTGTTTCTGTGTGTGTGTCTTTGTGTCTGTGTGTGTTTCTCTGTGTGTGTCTGTGTGTGTGTCTCTGTGTCTGTGTGTATGTCTGTGTGTGTCTCTGTGTGTGTCTCTGTGTGTGTATCTGTGTCTCTGTGTGTGTATCTGTGTGTCTGTGTGTGTCTGTGTGGGTGTGTCTCTGTGTGTGTCTCTGTGTTGTGTCTCTGTGTGTGTCTCTGTGTGTGTATCTGTGTCTCTGTGTGTGTCTCTGTGTCTGTGTGTGTCTCTGTGTGTGTCTGTGTGTGTGTGTCTCTGTGTGTGTGTCTCTGTGTGTGTCTCTGTGTTGTGTCTCTGTGTGTGTATCTGTGTCTGTGTGTGTCTCTGTGTGTGTCTCTGTGTGTGTCTGTGTGTGTATATGTGTCTGTGTGTGTCTCTTTGTCAGAGACACAGAGACACAGACACACACATAGAGACACACACAGAGACACAGAGTCACACACACACAGACACAGACAGAGACACAGACAGAGACACGGAGACACAGACACACACATAGAGACACACACAGAGACACAGAGTCACACACACTTTATACACTTTTTATATACTTCACTGCATAACGCATAACGCATAACGCAATACGCATTACGCGTATATGGAATGCTGGCATTCGCATAACGCGTAACGCGTAACGCATAACGCATTACGCATTACGCGTATATGGAATGCAGCCTTTAGGTATTATGCAACACATTAAATAATATAGTTATATCCTACCTCAAATAGTATGCAACATATCAAATAATACACTTCTATATCACCTCAGATATTATGCACTATATTAAGTAATATACTTCTATCAGTATCACACGTCATATATTATGCAATAGATAAGATAATATACTTCTGCCTCATCTCCGATATTATGCAATAGATAAAATAATATATTTCTGTCTTACTCACCTCGGATATTAATAATATACTTCTATCTCATTTAATACATTACGCGATATTTTAAATAACATAATTTTATCTCACCTCGTGTATTTCACAATACATTAAATGCAGTAGTTCAACCACGTCTCATTTATCACATAACACACTAGATACCATGGATACAGCAGGGTCGATGGCTTCGGCTCCATTGAGACTTGTGACCCCAGGATCACATCGAGGCAGGGCGTGTCTCTCAGAGAGAAACACCCGTCGGGGAACAGCGGGTGAAGCGGCCCGACGGCCCCGGGTCGTGTACCGGTGTTGCGGTTTCAGTTCTCAAGCAGTTGGAGTTCTCAACATCGCCTCTGCGCATGCATCAAAGCATCTGCGCATGCGTCAAAGCATCATGTGCGCATGTGTCAACATCATTCCGATTCAAACCATCGCCGATTGCTGCAAATCGCTGCCTCATACAGTCACTATAGTGTCAGTGTCACTAACCTTATAAATTTAATATAATCTTTTCGGTAAACATGTTTTCTATATGAGTACCAAGCGATTTGTTTCTAGGTGGTGTGGTTTTAGAGATATTTCACTTTTTCTGTATGAAGATCGCTTACGACCATTGACAATGCCTTCAGTTTGCCAGTACGCGCAGTGCAAAACATTATTCAAAATTAATAGAAATCCAGAACCCTAAGCATATCAATTTAATATAATCTTGTTGGTAAATATGTTTTCTATATGTGTACCAATCGATTTGTTTCTAGGTGGTTTGGTTTTAGAGATATTTCACTTTTGTTGTATGAAGATTGCTCATGACAATTGACAATGCGCAGAAGATGCTGCTAGATTTTGACGCATGGGCAGAAGTGATGTTGAGAACTGCAACTGCTTGAGAACTGAAACTGCGACACCGGCTGGTGTGCTCCGGGTGGGACAGGGGTGGGGGCGGGAACGAGGCGGTATCAGCAGGCGGGAGGAAATCCTGGGGGCAGGATGTCGTCTGCTCCCCTAGTTCGGCCGAACCCCGCGGGAGGGCGCCACCGCCGAGGTGGAGATGCGTTTCTCGTGGATCGCGTGATAAGTGCGTGGGGGTGGGAGGTGGGGTAGGGGGAGGGGGTAGGAAAGGGGAATTAATTAAATTAGTATCTTTTCACTTCAAATATCTCTAATGTTAGCCATTTAAAATAAAAGTTACTTCAAACTAAAGTGAACTAGAATATAATGATCAATCTTATGTATATGTATCTAAGAAAATTGCCGAAACTGAAAACCATCGGACTATGCAACTTTAAATTGACTTAGTATAGACTAGATAAAAGATTCTCCCGGTACTAGTAGTACACGGGTGAAGGACAACGTCGTCTAAATACAGGCGAAAATAGCTTTAGTATGGAACATCAACTAGAAACTGCGGTTCCAGGATCCAATGGCTACATATATCTGCACAGAGTTGGTGAAATGGGAGAGAATGCAAAAAGACAAGATGGCGGCCGTAGAACGCCATCGATTTCACTTTTAAATCTTATTAAACTAGCTATTATATTATATTTTTCAACTCAAAGGTAGCGGGCTATCAATAAGACATGTGTAAAGAATAAGATCACCAACAAAGAAGTTCTCAGAAAAATTAAAAATAAGAAAAGCTTGTTTGCCACTATACAGACAAAGAAACTTATTTATTTTGGCCACATCATTCGTCAGAGTTCAATATACCGTACATTGTTGGAAGGGAAGGTGAATGGCAGCAGAGGGAGAGGGAGACCAAGAACATCATGGTTTACAAATATTTCACAGTGGACAGGCTTGAATTATTCACAGTCTATCAGAACAGCACAACATCGGGACAAGTGGAGAACCATTGCATCCAACCCTCGACTAGAGGATGGAACTATTGATTGATTGAAAAATAGGTGTTGCTTCTTAGATTGTGAATTTATGATCACAATTCATTGACCCGTTTTTTCGACAGCTTTTACATAGCATTGGTTTGCACCCCTACTGCAGCAGTATGGGGTGAATCTTGTATCTAAGTATAGACGGGATTGGTCGCAATGCGAAGCATTGCTTTTGATGCGAGGAGAGGAAGAGACCCTCCCCCGCCCCGCGCCGTCCCGCTGCTTTCTCACCTCGGCAGACGGCGCGGCGCGCCCCCACCTCCCCCCCGCCCCCCCCTGTCGCGCAGCACTCGCGCCTCACCCGACCCCCGCTGCTCGCCACCTCTCGCCCTCCCCCGGGCCGGCAGCTTTCACACCTCACCCGCTGTCGTCCCTCCCCCTTCCCTTATAAGGTCGCCCGCCGGCCTCCCTCAGGCACTCGCCCTCCTGCCGTCTCCCAGCTCTCTGCCTTTTTCACCTTGGGCCTACCTCCACCTCGGACCGCTGCTACACCATGCCTCGAAAAGGCAACGGACGTAAGGGCTCCCGGGCGGCCGCCCGCGGCACCCCGGCTTCAACACCGCGGCGGGACGAGTCCCGGGCCTCCGCCCCGGCGTCGCCCTCGGACCCCGCCTCGGGCGCCGAGACCGCGGCCATACTTGAGGCGCTCCAGCTCTTCCGACTCGAGCAGCGTCAGACTACCGCCGATCTCCACGCTCGGATCGACAGCCTGCAGGCCGGGGGGGCTCCGCCCGTCCCCGAGGCGACCTCCCCTGCGCCCAGACGCCAGGCCGCCGACACTGCCCGTCCACCTCGGGCGCGCGCTCCGGCCGGGGCCCGGCCCCCGCCGCCGCCTCCGGCGCCCCTGCCGGGGGCCCCCCACCCCCAGTATGAGCGCTACCATCACCTCGGGACCCAGGCCACAGCTCCCCCGTCGCCGGCCTACCACGAGGAGCCTACCCACCACACCCCGGCGTCCGTGGCCGACGCCGTCCGGGAAATACTTGCCTCCGCCGAGGCGCGGCACTCGGTCAGGCGGCGAGGGATCCCGGTCGACTATATCTTCCCATCGGACCTGGTAGAGAGGGGGCCTGAGAGGAAGTCGGTCAAGAGGGGGGAGGCAACCAAGGACGAATATAGCCTCGCCCTTCTCACCCTGATCGACCACCCCGACTTCCCGGCCCACTCCTTCCAGGGCCTACACCACCATCACCTCACCGTGCTCAGGGACGTCCTCCTCTACCCCTGGCCCACCGTCCGCCGCTACTCCGAGACGGTGTTCACATGGATAGCGGACGGGAGGCTCCCCCAGGGGTGGCACGACCCGGTCGCCCTCGACCTCCTGAGGGTCCAGACCCTCACCCTCCCCGCCCCTCAGGCCGCCCCAGCAGAAGCGGTCCCCCGAGGTGACGACCCTCCCCGAGGCACACACCTGCCCCGAGCCCACGTCGACGCCCGCACCGCCTACGATAGGCACACCCACGGGGCCCCCTGTCCGGCCTGGAACCGCGACCCCGCCTCGTGCGATCGGGCCCCTGTCGGAGAGGCCCACGGCGAGGCGGCGGACAGGCGCCGTCACATATGCGCCTACTGCGCAAACGTGAGGCGCATTCTGACTATGCACTGCGAGGCCGGATGCATCACCAAACAAGCCCGTGAGCGCCAGACCCCCCCCGCCTCGGCGGATTTTTGATCCGCCGGCCTCCCCCCGGCCGGCCCGGGGGGCCCTTCCCGGCGCCTCACCCTCACCACTGCCGACAGCCCCGCGACCTCCACCGACAACCTCCCAGCGACCACCGATCGCAGCGCCGCCCAGTCCCAGCCGGGGATCATCACCTCGGGCATCACACCTCGGTCCACATCCCAGCCCAGCCTCAGGAGGAACCCTCTGCCGCCGTTCCTCACGACACCGCCTTCAACAAGACCACCCCGACTTCCCGGCCCCCCACCCCCAGTATGAGCGCTACCATCACCATCACCATTACCGTTCCGAGTGCGCATGCACTGAAAACGGCGCTGGCAGCAAAGCAAAGGCATACAGCCATTGAGTTTGCCGATATGCGTAAGGCAAAACTTCCATTTTATTCAAAATTAATAGAAATACATAACAATTTGGCATAAACATGTATGCACACATACAATATAATGATCTGATTAATATAGCTACGACAAAACTAGCAATAGTTAAACATTTTGAGCTAAGAAACATACAATTCTCACAAAACAATCAGTCACTTTAAGGCTGATATCCACATCACTATTATTAATTTTTGTTCTAAATATTAAAATGTCAAATGTGTCAACATACCCTTGTTTCAGAGAAATATATAACCAATATATGATTAACCCTACTAATTTTCTAATTCTACCTATATCATTATCCATAGGATATGAATAAAAACATGAATAAAATAAGTAAAACTGACGCAAGCTATGGCTCTAACACTAGTCTGAGTGCCCAGATTTGTCTAAATGCAAATGCACATGGCATAAGATGTGCTGATTATATTGATGTATGTGCAATGCTGAATAAAAGATTAATATCTTACTTTATTATATATATATTTTTTACTTGGTATTCTATGTACCAAACAAGAGCTGAAACTAGCACATTTCATAGCTGCACCCAGTATTATTAGCATTTGCCATGTGCTTCTTGCAGGTTTGTTTTTCTTCCACGCATCCCACAATGCACCGCGCCGCTGGAATGGTGATGTAGTCTATTCTTCATATGTAGTAAATACATAATTAATAAAAAGTATTTAGGATGGATATATCTGATCAAATCTAGGGAAGTGGTCTGGTTTTGGTATTAGGGAGTATATAGAGAGTTCCACATGGTAGATCTAACAATGGAGTTCCCAATCCAACTAGGTCAAGACTCCACCTTGTTGTGAACCTTTCTGTGGGGGTGGGAGATTCGGGGGAGGTGGGGCGTTCCATCCACACTCGCCCGGATGGGAGGGAGTATGTGGGAAGAGCCATTAACTACTCTCTGATTACTATCTGTGATGAGACGCTTAGTACCATGTATATGTCAGGGTAGAGACTGCAATCTAGTAAATTTGCAGATTCTACCAGTAGGAACCCCGAACAGAGACTCTACTTGGCATACATATAGAATAAATTTTTAACTGGCGCCGATGTGCACCTAACAAGCGCTGAATGACATCTGGCAACATGGTGGGGCGCCAGGATAGCGCAGCCGGAAAACGGCCCGCAGCGAATATACCAATAAATATCGTGGGTTAATAATAAAGGCAGCATTAAATGCTAGGATCCTGCAGGATATAGGAATATAGCTCCGCCCCTTTATACTCATAGTATACTCTTGCTGTCATAAGTCACACACAGTACTAAGAGCAGATATGGAGGGGAGGGGGTACTCTCTCCCCTCAACTACTCTCCCCCCTCAACTGAACCTAGTTACAACAAATCGAACATATTTGCTTTAAACAAACAAACCCAAACCCCCACAATTTGTGCACCGGGCGCGATTGCCGAATTGGTAGAGCGCGGACCTCGCGTACAGGAGATCGGGAGTTCGGTTCCCGGTCGAGTCAAACCTATAACTTATACCATTGATACATGTCGCTACCTAACCTGGTGCTTATCTTCAATAGGATAGCACAAGGGCTGGTTAGCTCAGTGTCAGGATAATGTGACTGAGTGGGATATCGGACCATGGTGCCGGCAGTCTGATTTCCCAGTAGGGCAGCACTATAAAGTTGCCATGAGTGCGCACTGTCACAAGTTAGTACCCATCCTGATATGATCTTAGATGTTACCAGGACGTAAAACTTCAACAACGAACCAACCAACCACAATTATTGCAAGTATAGATGTATATATAATTTTTTTCCAGTAAACAATTTATTCATCATGATGTGCACATTTTCAATGCCGGGGCACTAGGGTGTTATCATGGGTTGGTAGGTTGTTGAGTTTTATTTCCCGGAACATCTAAGGACGGGTACCAACTTGTGACAGTGCGCACTCATGGTGACTATATAGTACTTCCCCACTGGGAGACCAGGCCACCAGCAGCATGACTTGATATCCCACTCAGTCACATTATCCTGACATTGAGCTAACCAGTACTTGCCCTATCCTATTAATGCCGAGCACCAAGCTACGAAGCGACAAGTATCAATTTTGTAAGTCATTGGTCTGACTCGACTGGAAGTCACACTCCCGATCTCCCACACAGGAGGCCCGAGCTCTACCGATTCGGCCAACGCGCCCGTTGAGTAGGAGGCTAAACTAAGAAGGTGTGCTAGTGGTTATGCCTTGAGTGTACATTCAGTATTTATGAGCTAAGGTTGCGGGTTGCTGTGTAAACTATGTTGTTATCATGGGTGAGTTGTGTGCAGTTGGATGGGTTTTTCTTTTCCTTAAAGCTGCATAATCCGATGAAAATATCAAATTTTCAAAACCAAAACAATTATCTAAATGTGATTCTACATATCTAAATTAGATACTGGTGCACGTATTAAACATTTTTCACCACACAGAAGGGGATATCGAGGCAATTAAATAGAACCTGTTACTGCAGAAGCGTATGGGGTCAGAGTTTTGGCGTGCTTGGCAAAATTAATTTTGCATGGTTCCATTTAAAATATCTCTATAAAGTTAGCCACTTACAGTAAAAGTTACTTCCAGCTAGAGTAATGTACATTATAACAAACAACCTAATGTATTTATCTCAGAAACTTTCAGAAACTCGAAACCATCGGACTATGCAACTGTAATACATTTCGTGTCCCAGTGCGCAGGTTCTAAAGGTTAGATTATGAAAAAAAGAAGTATGTGCAGCGAAGCGGGTAGGGACCCGGATGAAGGAGGTGACGGATGAAATGGGAGTGTGTGTGTGAGGGGGGAGGGAGCCCTAGCAGGAAGAGCGTTCCATCCACACTCGCCCGGATGGGAGGGAGTATGTGGGAAGAGCCATTAACTACTCTCTGATTACTATCTGTGATGAGACGCTTAGTACCATGTATATGTCAGGGTAGAGACTGCAATCTAGTAAATTTGCAGATTCTACCAGTAGGAACCCCGAACAGAGACTCTACTTGGCATACATATAGAATAAATTTTTAACTGGCGCCGATGTGCACCTAACAAGCGCTGAATGACATCTGGCAACATGGTGGGGCGCCAGGATAGCGCAGCCGGAAAACGGCCCGCAGCGAATATACCAATAACTATCGTGGGTTAATAATAAAGGCAGCATTAAATGCTAGGATCCTGCAGGATATAGGAATATAGCTCCGCCCCTTTATACTCATAGTAATAAATTATATATCCCATATATGTAGATATAAGTATATATATATATATATATACTGCACCCATCTTTACCCGCCCTTCCTCGGAAACCCTTGCTGCTGTCTGCTGGATACAAGTGCTGTGCTACCGCCAGACTGGAGATTCTGGACCGCCCCAACGACTTGTCGTTTAATTGTTGTAAAGACATCCCACAGCTTCTACAACCATCCCACCTGAAGATTATTCTTCAACCAAAGATTGGGCCGATTTATCGGAGCCTCTCTATAATGTTGCAGTTCTGCAACCAGTAACCGTCATAAGGTTACAAAGAACCCAGTATCTCTCTCTCTCTATATATATATTATATATGTATAGTTTGGCCGCGCGCTTAGGGCGCCAGCGGCGAAATCAGGAACCATACCGATCTAACTGCGAGGTGATCTGTTCTTAGTTTATACTCCCACAATTCATTATGTAGCATATATATATACATATACAGATCAAGATAAGGCAATGAGCATGATATAACATGAATTGGGTTGAGTAAGCATAATATCTGGCAAAGCGTATCTACCTTGCTTAATGGTTCTTTCCCCAACAGTAAATGTCATACAGTGAGTTAATGTGCCATAAGTGGCCACTGGTGGTGCTACTATCAGAACAATCTACCAGAGAAGTGTTATTAATCCCCATAGTCAGGAATACATAATAATAGTGGTGCGTTCAGATAAGATGGCCAAATGAGTTGAGCGCCTTCTTTCCATGTGGCAGGTCATGGGATTTTGAACGACTCAGTTCGAACCCTGATCGAGTCAAACCAACGATTTAGAAATTGATACATGTCGCTACCCAGCCTCGTATTCAGCATTACTAGCACAAGGCAAGGAGCAGTGGAATGAGGAAGACCAATTGTCAGCCATTGAAAATTTCCCCTGTTTAATTGCTGAATATTGATTATGCAGTGCATTGTAAGCAAAACATGTCGGTGGGTTGTTAGTAAGCCAGACTTCTGTTCTGGTGTTGTCGCACTTTACCCGGTTTTTCCGGTTGCAGCACCTACTGAATACTAGATGCATGGGCGTATTTTCACAGCGGGTCTGAGTGGTAGAAGTACAGTACCACACCTTCTACCCTCAATCAGATTACACTCCGCACCGGGAGACCAATATATATTGTATATATTGTATAATATATAATATATGTAATATATATAATATATATAATATATATAATATATATATAATATATATAATATATGTAATATATATTATAAATATATTATATAATATATATAATATATAATGTATATCATTTATATTATATATAATGTATATAATATATATAATATATAAAATATATAAAATATATAAAATATATAATATATATAATATATATAATATATATAATATATATATATATATAATATATATAATATATATAATATGTATAATATATATATATATATATTATATATAGTACATATTGTATATATTTTATATATACAATGTATACAATGTGTATGAAATATACAGTTTAATATTCAATATATGATAAACCTCTCTATACCGACGCTACCACTCCCCTATATCGATCGCTTTATTTGGGTCCCAAAAATACCATTGTAAGGATGTTCTAACTCTCTAAACCGACCACCTCCTTAAATGGACCACTTAAAGTCGGTCCTATGGTCGGTCGATTTAGAGAGGTTCTTCTGTATATAATAAGTCAAATAGGTTATAGAAAAGCGGGATGCGGTATATCCTGGCAATCTGCCAGGCGACTAGCAAACGGCCGCACGGTGACTAGGGATTTGCATATAACCTTGGCAATGCAACACCACGTTTGAGGGACAGTCATACTATTTAGGTGATTGACATTACTAGGATAGGGAAGGGGCACTGGGATGAACAAGACCAATTGTGCACTATTAAATTATTCCCTACTTAATCACCAATTCCCTACTTAGTTACCAAACACATAGATGATGCAAACACATAGATGATGTAGGCAAACTCAATAGTAAGATTGTGACACATAGTAAACCAATGCCCAACCCTGACCCCCGACCCGACCTCGCGGGAGCTGGAGCTAGAACCAGCTCTCCACCACATGAGTCCCCTGCACACACCCCTTCCACACATTAGGAGGGCTGTGACACCGGAGCAGCAGTCTGTTTTATCCTCCTGCTTCCAACCCTAGGATCCGTCTTACACTGCCGCACTGCGGACAGCCCCAACCTCATTCCCACCGCACCCCTGCCTCACTCACAACCTCATTCCCACCGCACCCCTGCCTCACCCACAACCTCATTCCCACCGCACCCCTGCCTCACCCAACTCATTCCACCGCACCCTGCTCACACAACCTCATTCCCACCGCACCCCTGCCTCACTCACAACCTCATTCCCACCGCACCCCTGCCTCACACCCAACCTCATTCGCACCGCACCCCTGCCTCATCCTCACCTCACCCCCTCCTCCACCTCACCCCTACCTCACTCCCACCTCACCCCCACCGCACCCCTGCCTCACCCCGCCTCACTCCCACCTCACCCCCACCTCACCACCACCGCACCCTGCCTCACCTCCACCTCACCCCCCACCCTACCCCTCACCCCACCTCACCGCACCTCACCGCCACCTCAAGCCCCACCCCCTCCCCCCCCTCCCCTCCCCCACCCCACCTCCACCTCCACCTCCCTCACCCCACCTCACCTCCACCTCACCCTCCACCTCACCCCCACCTCACCCCCACCTCACCCCCACCCCCCACCCACGCCCCTCCCTGCCCCTACCCACCTCCTTCACCCCACCTCAACCACCCCACCCCACCTCCCTCAACCCCACCTCACCCAACGGCAACTCCCCACCCAAGCCCACAATCCTTCCACTGCAACTGAGACCTGACATCCGGGTCTGCTCTGCCGGGAACCAGCGGGTAGCGGGCCTCTCATTACATGCACCCACTAAGGCAACCGGAAATAACAAGATCCAAGCCTACAATGGCGTTCCGGGTCAACTCGAAGGTCATCTGCGAAAATGGAAGCAGTCTCCTACTTGACTGGTGCATCATGCTGATCACCTTCTGGCTTTAGAAGATCATGAAGTATGCGGTCTTGTGATATATACTGTCTTGCGATATACATGCATGCACTATGCCTAGCTATCCAGCTTTGTGTTTAGCATTACAGTACATCCCCGTTAAACCAAGCTGATATCCCACTCAGTCACGTTATCCTGACACTAAGCCAACCAGTCCTTACCCTATCCTAATAATGCCGAGCGCCTGGCTATGAAGCGACAAATATCAATCTTTAAGTCATTGGTTTGACTCAACCAGGGTTCGAACCCATGGATTCGGCCATCCCGTCTGGTCAATAACACACACACACAAAACTGTTATTGAACCGCTTGTCTAAATACTTCTCACCGGTGTCTGTGGCAGTCTGTCCCAAGCCAATTCCAGCAGCTCTTTAAGAAGACACTAAAACTATTTGATTGCGATAAGTATTTGAATCTGTTCTTTTGATGAAAGTTGAATGCGCATCATTGTCATGTTTCAATGCTTGAATTAAATTCTGTCTCCGCTGATTATTTCAATTAAAAAAAGAAAACCACCGAAAACACTAAAGCCATAAAGCAGTTTCACCAATTCAATTACTCCTAGCGCCACTCAGCGGATGAACGTCACACTACAGTCTCGTGTGGGAAGTCATGGAAGCACTCCCTGCCTATGTGCAATTTATGACTGGATATATACGCAATGTACTAGTTTAATTCCCATTAACTATTTATGTAAAAATAGTGGTATTTTTCACCAAATCTCTTCAAAATATAATTGGGTATATTTAATTCCTGACAACCCAAAGAGCCTATCAATGAGGCATACATACAAGTAGGTATGTGGGAATAACACCGACACTCACACTGTCACTGAGTTTCATATTCACATATTTTGGCTGGTTTACTGTAGAAGAAAGGGCCCATGAATGGACAGAATTATCTAAGTTCAAATCGATGTAACTTTCTTGATATTTACTTTGGACAAGTTATATGACTACCATCTTTAAGGCCCCATTAAGCTCTTTCCATTGATATATAATCCATTGAGATCAAATGACCTGTAAAAAATGCGAACATATACCAGTTGCAATGCTTACTTGGAGAATTTTGTTGTTTCCCTTTGCGTTGCATCAGGCTTTCCTAGTAAGTCCACTGTCTAGTTAGATGGAACCCGATGCAACGCATCTCAAACGGATCGCTTGATTCAATTTGCACTCTGACCGGATCAGGATGGTTTGTCTGGTCAGTATCTTTACGCAGTGAGCAGTAGCGGAACTCTAACGCTGTATAAAACACTCAGTAGGGCTGCTCATGCGCACTGCATACCGGATGTGTCCGCAGCACATCGAGAAGCGAACATTGCATACTTGGGGGGAGGAAGGGGGGGGGGGGGCTGGGACGCGGACATAGAAATGGGTGTGTGTGTTCCCGAAAGTGAAAAAAGGGGTGAAGGGGGGGGGGGGGGTCCTGCTCCTGGAAGTGAAAAGCGGGGGTGGTGTGGGTGTGGGCGTGGGTGTGTGGGTGGGCGGGGGAGCTGTTTGCGGAAGTAGAAAGGAGAGGAGGAGTGCTCCCGGAAGTGAAAGGCGGGGAGCGGGTTGTTGTTCCCCTACGTAGAAAGGGACGGTTTTGGAAGTTTGTTTGTTGTTTATGTCCTAGCAACATCTAAGTTCATATCAGAACAGGTACGGACTTGTGACAGTGTGAACTCATGGCACCTTAATAATCCTGCACCACTGGGAAATCAGGCCGCTGGCACAATGACCCGATATCCCACTCAGTCACATTATCCTGACACTGAGCTAACCAGCTAACTAATGCCGAGCGCCAGGCTAGGAAGCGACAGGTATCAATTTTATAAGTCATTGGTTTCACTTGACTGGGAACCAAAGTCCCGATCTTCCGCATGCAAGGCCTGCGCTCTCCCGATTCAGCCACTGCGGCCGGTGGATTTGAAAGTAGAAGTAGATTTCCATATGTGAGAATATTCCTTACTCTACCCTACCTCCCTCCCTACCACAACACCCACACCACACATTTCACATCCTTGTATACATAGACTCCATCCTGATATGACTTTACATGTTGCCAGGACGTAAAACTCCAATAAACAAACAGAATGTACACATAACATCCTCAAAGCCAACCCCCAACCTCCCCCACCCTCACCTCAGTTCACACCCCACCTCTCACCCTACACACCCCCTCACCCCACTTCGCCCACCCCTCACCCCAACCGCCACTTCACCGCCACCTACCCCCCCATCATCTCTCCCCTACCGCACCTGCCGTACAGTATTGTAGTAGTCTGTACATGAGCTCTACTACCACGCGGTAGCAGCAGAGACTACGCCGTACACCAGCGCAGTACCACTATACTGCGCCAGGTGGCGGTACGGGTAGCCACCGGGCAGACCCCAACTGGGCTGCCCTCTACTGCGAGTGGTCGACCCACCCCCCCACACAAACCTATAGAGTCGATGTGGGATCTGGCGAGTCAGGGGGCGGGTCAGACAACTACTGATGCTGCGGAGAGCAGATGGTTCAATAAACCAAGTTGAAGCGTACTCTGATTGAATCTTGGTGTTCTTCCGTGAGTAACCTTGTGAGTGAGAGTCAGAGGGCCGTGGGCCATTACAGTATCATTATGTAAATGGAGGATTACATGGGATGAAATTTATGTTGCTAATTACATAACTAGGTAGAACACTTTTTGTGGTTAAAAAAAAAAGGATAGTAAGTTTTATAGCACATCAAAATGTTGAAAAAAACCCCAAAAAACAAACAAACTAACATAGGCTACTAAAAGTACCAACAGATCTATCTGCTACTGAAATGCAGACAATCAAATAACTTATCAGCAGATACTGCTTGGTAAGACAACACCAACACTACAGCTGGCCAGCATTGAAAACAAGCCTGGTTACCCGGGCTTACATGCTAGGGACAGCATAAATACAGCCTCAATAATAAAATTAATTAAAAAATGCACGTCAAAGTTAGCCAAAGTTAGCAAACTTGCAAAAGTGATACTTGTAACTACATAGCCAGGCGCTCGGGATTATTAGGATAGGGCTGTTGGCTCAGTGTGAGGATAATGTGAATTTGTGGGATATCAGGTCATGGCCCCAATGTCATGCTCTCCTAGTGGGGCAGCACTATAAAGTCGCCATGAGTGTGCATTGTCACAAGCCAGTACCCATCCTAATATGAGCTCAGATGTCGCCAGGACATAAAACTCCAACAGCCAACCTACCCAATCGCTGTTTTCTACCCATGCACCTTTCAGGCAAAACCAATTAGAAACGTGGAATGTCCTTTAAAGGTCCATATAAAAAGGGCGTCCTGGATGAGAGGCAAACCAGCGCTTTTTGTGTCAGCAGCCATGATTAGAACTGGACTGTGGGGCGGTGATGCGGATTCCGAGGGACACCAGTTTGCCAGGGACACTTCCATTCAAATGCATTGTTAACGGCCGTGAGCAAATCTTCATACAGAAGAAGTCAAATATCTCCCAAATTACACCATCTAGAAACAAAATCGCTTGGTGCACATATAGAAAACATCTTTACCATAAAGACTATATTACATTTATAAGGTTAGTGTTCTTGAATTCTATTAATTTTGAATAAAACTAACGTTTTGCACTGTGCGTACCGTCAAACTCAAGGCATTGTCAATGGTCGTGAGCAATGTTCATACAGAAAATACAGAAGAAGTCAAATATCTCTCAAATTACACCATCTAGAAACAAATCGTTTGGTACACATATAGAAAACATCTTTACCAAAAACATTATATTAAATTTATAAGGTTAGTGATGATGCTGTTCGATTTTGACGGATGTGCAGAAGCGATGTGTCCCTCGCAAACTGGTGTCCCTGGGAAACCGCAACAGCGGGCATGCGCAGATCCCTCAGTGCAGTGAGCAGGTGAGGTGTGGCAGACAGTGACGAGTTAATAATAGGCAATGGTTGAGTCAAACCAATGACCGAGTCAAACCAATGACCTGATATCGTAGAGTCAAACCAATGACCTGATATCGTAGAGTCAAACCAATGACCTGATATTACCTTAAATGTTGCCAGGACGTAAAGCTCCTACAACCAACCAATAATAGAACAAGTAGTTGAATCCCGTAAGAAGAGCACCAGACGTGGTGGCCTAATCGGTAAGAGCGTAGGCTTCCCATGCGGAAGGTCGGGAGTTTAAATCGCGGCCGAGTCAAACCAATGACTCGCAAAATTGATACTTGTCGCTACCTAGCCTGGCACTCGGGATTAGTAGGATAGGGAAAAGGACTGGTTTGCTCAGTGTCAGGGTAATGTGACTGTGTGGGATATCGGGTCATGGTGCTGGCGCCTTGATCCCCCAGTGGGGCAGCACTATAAAGTCATCATGATCGCGCATTGTCACAAGTCAGTACAACAAAGTAGCGCATTCATCTCTTTATCAGGTTAGACCCTTCTCTTGGCCGATTCTGACCACATTCAGATGTGTGTCAGTAACAGGTCTACCTACAGGTAAGCATTGGTTGTAAAAAGAAAACCAGACGGGATGGCCGAATGAGTTGAGCGTCCGTCCCCTGTTTTGGGAGATCGGGTGATCCGAACGTATGAGTTTGTGGGTTCGAACCCTGGTCAAGTGAAACCAAAAGACTTAAAAATTGATACTTGTCGCTTCATAGCCAGGACCTCAGCATTATTAGGATAGGGCAAGGACTGGTTCGCTCAGTGTCAGGATAATGTGACTGAGTGGGATATCAGGTCATGGTGCTGGTGGCCTGATTTCCCAGTGGAGCAGCACTATAAAGTCACCATGAGTGTGCACTGTCACAAGTCGGTACACGTCCTGATATGACCTTCAATGTTGCTAGGACGTAAAACAAAAAACAAACAAACAAAAAATGTAAAAATAAACGCCGCTCAAAACAACCCGTTATCACACATGCCCAGAATGATTCCAAGTGTCCCCTTTCACCCGTTATCATCTTGAGCCAATTTGAAATAAGTCTACTTACTCACCCGTGCCTGCAACTCTTTGGATAAGATTACCACCCCCCTATCTCTGATTAACTTTTCTAAGAAATCTAATTTACCTCCAATCTCCTTTTGTCTCAGGATGAGAAGAGTCTGTCTTACACATCATTGCTACTGTAAGAACATTAGATCCTTACACTAGGATATATATGTATATAGTATGGCTGTATATATAGATATATATACACTATGGCTGTATATATAGATATATATATATATATATTGTATGGCTGTATATGCAGTAAAATCTCTCTAAATCGACCGACCATGGGACCGACTTTAAGTGGTCCGTTTAGGGAGGTGGTTGGTTTATGAGAGTTGGAATATCCTTACAATGGTATATTGTTGGAACCCAAATAAAGCGATCGATATAGGGGAGTGGTCGAACCGTGGAGGGGTCGGTATAGAGAGGTCTTACTCTATGTATATATATATATATATATATATATATATATAAAATAATCCCTTTCCCTACACTGCTTTTGCAGAGATGGATTGCCATAGCAGAAGGTCGTGGGTTCGATCCCTGTTCCTGAGTGAAACTTAGAAATTTGATACCTGTCACTGCTGATACTTGGCTCTTGATATAGAGCAAAAACTGGTTAGATCAACGTCAGGATAATTTGATTGATTGGGATATCGGGTCATGGTGCCAGCACATGGTATCCCCTTGGGGCAGTACTATACAATTGGCCATATCCATACACTGTCATAAGTCTTTATAACTACAATAAAACCTCTCTATACCGAGTCAACCCAATCACTTACAAAATTGGTACTTTTCACTACTTAGCCTGACACTTGGCATTACTAGGACAGGGAAAGGGCTGATTAGCTCAGTGTTAGGATAAACTGACTGAGTGGGAAATTGGGTCGTGGTGCCAGCAGCATGGTCTCCCAGTGGGACAGCACTATTAAGTCGCCATGAGTGCGCACGGTCATAAGTCGGTACCCGAGCTGAAATGACCTTAGATGTTGCCAGGGTGTAAAACCCCAACAAACAAACAACAATGTCATGCAGGCGAGAAAGGTCATCACCTCCATGGTCAGACCATTCCTCTTTCCAAATGGTTGTGGAGGACAAACAGACCTGCTGTGCTTACGATATTTCTGAAATGCCATTTCCATTAATAACCTTCGAAAAAATAGTTTAATTAAAGAAAAATGGAGATGGTGTTTTTGGTCTCTATGGGCACCGGGGTTTAAGTGATAGTGTTTTATATATAGGTCATCCACAGTGACCATAGTGACCAGCCGAATATAGGTCACGGCCATCTAATGGTACCGAAAGTGAAAGCTGCATAATCGGATGAAATCATCAAATTTTGTAACCCAAAGCACTTACCTTGCAAGATATCCAACCTAGATACTTGTGTATTTAATTCCTTAAACATATATTGCAATTGGCACACATTTGTTATTCTGCTATGCTGCTATGCTGCTATGCTGCTATGCTGCTATGCTGCTATACTGCTATGCTGCTATGCTGCTATGCTGCTATGCTGCTATGCTGCTATGATGCTATGCTGCTATGCTGCTATGTTGCTATGCTGCTATGCTGCTATGCTGCTATGCTGCTATGCTGCTATGCTGCTCTGCTGCTATGCTGCTCTGCTGCTCTGCTGCTCTGCTGCTATGCTGCTCTGCTGCTCTGCTGCTCTGCTGCTATGCTGCTATGTTGCTATGCGCTATCCTGCTATGCATAGCATTTTGGTGTGCACACTCAAATTACTTTCGCATATTTACAATTTATTTTAATTCAAACATCTCCATAGTTAGCCCTTTAAAATAAAAGTGATTTCAAAGTAAAGCAAAATAGATTATAAAGATCAACCTCTATCTTTAAAAAAAAACCACCAATAAATATTCTTGACAGAAATACATGGTAAAGTATGAAGTATTGTGAAGTAAGTGTCTCATCTATTTCATGGCCCTCCTCTCCCATTGTCTAATGAAAGCATTACATTTTCAAAACCAAAGCGACATCTAAGGTCATATCATAACAGGTACCGACTTGTGACAGTGCACACTCATAGCAACTTTTTATAATGATGCCCCACTGGGAGACCAGGCCACCAGCACCATGACATGACATCCCACTCAGTCGCATTATCCTGACACAGTGACAACCAGTCCTTGCCCTATCCTAATAATGCCGAGCGTCTGGCTAGGAAGCGACAAGACTTAATATAAATTGTATAAATCATTATTACCACAGTGGGTGGCTAGTGTCATTAGATCACAGCGTTATTATAAGATTCCGGATGGAGTGGGAAGAAAAACACCACACACAAATAAAAGCCACCCAATGCCCACACTATAAATACAATAGCTATAAATACAATAGATGACTGAGCTGGGATGACGGCCAAAAACAGGTTAAAAAAAAAAGATTATTGCTTTAACAATATTATTATTGTAATCACTGTTTGTCATGTTTATCATACCACCTACCACCGGTGTTCAGTATTACTATTAGTACCTCCAACCGGAACAAGCAGCACATTTGTGTCACCCACCATTTTATTTTCCAGCGCATCCTGTCCACCAAGGCCGATAGCAGATGTATTCTTTTTTCTTGAAGATTTGTACTGCCTATCATGGATAAGCCTGAATAGACTTGTTTTCACCGTTAGACAGTTTGTCGATAGAAAGCCCGAGCCTACACTTTTACCGACCCAAGGGATTTTTAACCTTCCACACCACATAGACATGCTATGAGAGCAACTGGCCTTTGATGACGCTGTAAGTTATACATAGCGGTGGAAATCCAAATTGGCAGAGGTGGGGGCACGGGGAATTGAACCACTGACCTTCAGATTAGGAGTCCGACCTAGAAAAAAGTCAGATACTCTAACCACTCTGCCACAGAGAACACCGCCCAAATATGAGCATTTAAAAATCGATATTTGTAGAAATATATCTTATTACTGCTCCCAAAGTAGATGTAGACATGAGCCAAATGTGTTAGCAGCAAATTCATCTCGTTATGCTAGAAACTGTTTTGAACTTGTATAATTATGTGAATACCTGATGCCATTACCTCTCCGTGCGTCCTGATATGACCATAGATGTTCCGAAGACGTAAAACTACAACCAACCAACCTCTCAATGATATCACTTTTTTAGACCAATCGTTCTAAGATGATGGCTTATGACTAAACCCAGCATGGTCTACCTCAGTATATAGAAGAGAAACTATGTTCACAATTTCTTTTTTTTTATTGTTCTAAGCCATTCAATTTGATCTTTAAATAAAAGTGAAAATAACTGTATCAATAAATGTTTAAAAAGAGGACATTGAACAGAGGAATACAACTAAATATATATATGTGATGTATAACGCATTATACAAGTATAAATGCTAGGGAAACATATATACTTTGCTACTTCCTCCATCGGCGCATTGGTGGAGTGCCCCCCCCCCCACCCCACCCCCAGCTGTTGGGAGTTGTATATGGGTGGCACCCCTCGCGCTACACACACTTCATCCCCACACCCACCCTAGCATATATATACATATATATATATATATACATACTTTATATACATACTTTATATATCAATACCCATTGAAGGCCCCCTTACTATTAAATTATATTTTCTTAAACATTTACGATTGTGTATGTCAGATCGATATTATTGCACCTATCTACTATTTGTTGGTGTTGTCCACCTTGTCTTTTTTTTTTAGGTCCAGATCTTGTCACCATTTGGCGACCTTCCAGAATTCGCTTAAATTATTAACGAAGGAATCGACGTGATGTGTGTGTATGTGTGTGCGTGGGGTAGTAGCGGTGGTGGAAGTGGTGGTGGTGGTGGAGAGGAGAAGGTTTGGGGGGGTGGGGGGGGGGTAGGGGGGGGGGCAGGGCAGGGGAAACACGCACTTACCAGGGATAATCAGTGTACTTGATATGTCTGGTAGTTAACTGCAAGCGTTAACAACAAAGATAGTGCCAGGAGAGTGCACCAGGGTGATACAGAGAAATAATGCTTGGAGAGTGTGCCCAGATAATGTAGGGACATTATACTTGATACAGAGAAATGATGCCGGGAGAGTGTGCGGAGATGATGAGGAGAGAAGACGCTGGAAGAGTGTGCTGAGATGATGCAGAAAAATTATGCTTGGAGAGTGTGATGATATGATGCTGAGAGATGATGCTGGGAGAGTGTGACGAATAAGATAATGCAGAGAATGATGCTTGGAGAGTGTGATGATATGATGCTGATAGATGACGCTGGGAGAGTGTGACGAATAAGATAATGCAGAGAATGATGCTTGGAGAGTGTGCTGAGATGATGCAGAGAGATGTCGCTGGCAGGGTGCAACAAAGAAGATAATGTGGAGAGATGATGCTGGGAGAGTGTGACAAATAAGATAATGCAGACAGATGATGCTGGGAGAGTGTGCTAACACGATGCAGGGAAATGGTGCTTGGAGAGTGCGTTGAGAAAGTAAAAGAAAATAATGCTGGGTGAGTGTCTTCTTTAAAATATATCACTTCCGAGACACCTGCTTGGAGAGTGCGCCGAGATGGTTAAGGGGAATGATGCTGGGGGAGTATCTCCTTTCAATATGTCACTTCCAAGATACAGAAGTTGGTGTGTACCCAGCCACTAGTCAGGCCGTTGGCTATGCTATGCTATGCTAGGGTGGGGTGGGGGTGAAGCACACTGCAGCACTGCACATTGGAACGCATACGTACATGAAGTGGTGTTTCATCTAACATGGACAATTTATTAGCACAATTTCATTCCAATCCACACCAGAACTAAATGCAATACCCCTGTCACACTAAGACGTTTCTCTCCAACGCGCGTCGACGTTTGTCATTTTTTGGTGAAACGTCGGTACACGTCGAGAAACGTTCGGGGGACGTTATGCGAACGTCGGTACACGTCGGTACACTATCCTGGACGTCGACAGTCGCCGGAGGACGGCGGCGCGCGTAGTTGGTCGCTAGAGGTTTTTAGCATGTAAAAAAAAACACAACGACCCACCAGGCGCGTCAATGCGCGGGTTCCAATATTATGGCGACGTCAGAAGGACGTAGACAGCGCTGGAATAACGTTATGCGAATGCTAAACAGTCGCCGCGCGTGCGTGCGGGTCGTCTCCACACGTTGCACCAAATGGTTGCTTTGTTGTTTTACATCCTACCAACATCTAAGATCATATGAGCACGTTGCGCCAAACTTTTTTTTTTTTTCCTCACTCGTCGACTAACGTTGGCCGCACGCGAATAATGCGCTGCGCTGACGCCGATCTTTTCCCCCAAACTGCCGAAAAGTTGGACATGTCTCGACGTGTAGAAGATATTTTGCGTACTGACGGCGTGCCGGCGAGAAGCGTCGTACTGTGACACGGCCATAAGCTAAGAACCCTACCAAATCTTGGACACTGAAATCCATGTGTTGATGGGTTCAACATGAGCGTTAAATGTAGGGCCTATTGTGAAGGACAGGGTTGTGAGGTAAAACAGCACCCTACTTCCGGCCCGTAAACACGCCAGGTCGCAGCTTCTGTCCTCCCTCAGACACCAGAGGGCAGTATTTGTGAAGACATACATAAGGATATACAGTATAACCCCGTTAAACCAAACTTGAAGGGACCCTAGAGATTTGTTTGGATTAACCGATCATTGGTTTAACCGAGCTTTGACTTTGACTTTGATTTTGAGTAAGAGTGTATTGCACATGTAATATACAATGTATGTGTATTATGTACAGTATAACCCCGTTAAACCAAGCTCAGTTAAACCAAACGATCGGTTAATCCAAACTTTTTTCGGCGGCCTGGCAAAATACTACCATTTATCATATAAAAAAAGTCAGATGACCCTATAACCACATGAAAGTTTGGGTTAACCATAGCGGAGTGGCATAGGGTCCGACAATTTTGTTTGGATTAACCGATAATTTGGATTAACCGACTTTGGTTTAACCAACAATTTTTATATAATAGATGGTAGTATTTTGCCGGGCCGCCGAAAAAAAGTTTGGATTAACCGATCATTTGGTTTAACCGAGCTTGGTTTAACGGGGTTGTACTGTACTATGTTCAATACCTATGCTGTACACTGTACTGCAGAGGCTCTACTCCCCCACTTTTAATGTTCAGAATGGGAACTGTGATCGCTTCAATGGCTGGAAGACCAGTGCCTCAGCGCTGACAAAATATGTGTTCAGATAAATACAAAATTGACCCCTCCACAAAAAAACTAAAACGAGGTGGAATATTATAACATAACCTCCAATATTCAATGTCAAACAGAACTTCGAGATCAGACCGTGACGCAGTGCCAATGCCGCTTCTTATGCATCCATGGAAATTGCTTGATTATACTTAATTCAGTTGAGAAAATTGCTGACCGCTACACTCACAGGCGATTGGCCTTCAGCATATGATTCTCTATAAATATGTGTGCTTGTTTTTCTCAAGATGATGACCGTCTAATGGCTGGCGCACACCTCCCGTTTACGATTCGCGCACTAAAACTCGCGACCCGACCCGCTTAAAACTGAAAACGGGCCGATTCGTTTTTCGAATCGCGAATCGCAATCGTAAACGTCCGCTTTTAGCACTAAAAACTGAGTTTTATGCGCGAATCGCAATCGCTAGGTGTGCACGGGGGGGCGCACACCTAGCGATTTTTGTGCGCGAAACGGGCAGTTTTACATCGTAAACGGTAGGTGGGTGCGCACAAACGGTAGGTGTGCGCCAGCCATTACACGCAATCATTTGCTGGTATTTCACTGCGATTTCTTAGTAACTTACCACCCGGCATTCTCTCGGCAAGGAGGCCACGTTGTACTACCGATTCCCCGATCCCCCGACGTGATCACATTTGAGGGGTCTTTCATGCAGTAATTAATTCTGTTATCAAATAATGACGTCAACAGGAGTTTATCACACAACAGTCCCTTTTCAGAATAATGTCAGTGTCAGTGTCAGGATAATGTGACTGAGTGCGATATCAGGTCATAGTGCTGGCAGTCTAGTCTCCCGGTGGGGCAGCTCTATAAAGTCACCATGAGTGTGCACTGCCACAAGTCGGTACCTGTCCTTATAAGACCTTATATGTTGTGAGGAGGTAAAAATCCAACAAACAATCAAACGTTGGCTGTCACGGGTATCATTGTCAGTGAGTTGGTCCAACACTTTGTGTAAATAATCGACGAATCGTCTATGAAGCAGACCTCTGGCACAAGGCCTCTGTCTACCTGACGGTTTGCAGTGTAAGGTCATGTCCTAATTACACCTTAGACAAGGCTTATTGGCATTAAAGGGTATTAATGGGTGCTAAACCTGATATTATCCGCGACAGGCAGGCTGTCCTAGTTCCTATTAATACCGACATAGCTGTCATGGCCACCTTTTGATTACAGAAGGCAGAACAATAATATATTCAACCTACAAGAACTCAAACAAACTAAGAAAATAGCAGGAAAAAAAGAAAAGTAATCAAGTTTTGTTAAACAAAATGTCACATATTTGAAACATCTGCGCATGCTCTGTTTGAGCTTCCCTTTAACCCTCCTCTCCTCCCATCCCTCCCCCCCCCCACCCCCTCCCATCGGCCTCCTCTCCTAAAGCTGATCCTGTTGTGTTGAGTCAGCCACATTCTAGTGTTGCCTTCTATGGTTGGTCACTCACTTCTCTCTTTACACGGGACCAGACTGGATGGCCGAATGAGTTATGCCTAGTACACACCTCCCGTATACGATCTAAAACTGCCCATTTCGCACATAAAACTGAGTTTTAGTCGTTAGGTGTGCGACCCCCGCGCACACTAGACGCTTGCGATTCGCGTATAAAACTCAGTTTTAGGGCTAAAACGGGCCGATTACGATTGCGATTCACGATTCAAAAAATGAATCGGCCCGTTTTCAGTTTTAAGGGGGTCGGGTCGAGTCACGAGTTTTAGTGCGTGAATCGTATACGGTAGGTGTGTACCAGGCATTAGAGCCGTGAATATGGCCTATGCTGCCGACACGGCATAAAGCAACCACCAATCAATCAATCAATCAGTTAGAGCGTCCGTCTATCGTGCTAGTAGATCGTTGGGTCGTGGGTTCGAACCCTGGTCGAGTCAAACCAATGACCTACAAATTGATACTTGTCGCTTCCTAGCCAGGCGCTCGGCATTATTAGGACAGGGCAAGGACTGGTTCGCTCAGTGTCAGGATAATGTGACTGAGTGGGATACCAGGTCACGGTGCTGGCGGCCTGGTTTCCCAGTGGGACAGCACTATAAAGTTGGTATGAGTGCGCGCTGTCACAAGTCGGTACCCGTCCTGATATGAACTTAGATGTTGCTAGGACGTAAAACAACAAACAAACAAACTCTTCATATATCTTACTGTGAAATAAGTAATTAGTGAGATACCAAAGTTGGGTGCCCACCCAACCACTAATCAGGGCCATGATTAGTGGTTGGGTGGGAGGGTAGGGGTGAAGGTGGGAATTGGGGGTTTGGGGTAGAGATAAGGAGTAGATGGGTTGAGATGTGGGGGGGGGGGAAGTGGGAGTGAGGTAGGGGTGGAGATGTGGGTGGAGGTGGAGATGTTGGTGGAGGTAAACATGGGGTGGAGTGAGTGATGGAGGTGGGGTAATGGGGTAAGGGTGGAGATGGGGAGTATACTGCAGAACAGCGCCCTAAAAATCTGTCTAAGAGTAGACAAGCTGCACCCCACCTATGACATACACAAAAGAACCAAAGTGAAATTACTAGAAAATAGGAGAATATTTCATTTGAAAATACTAGCATATAGCTACAGTCAAAACAATAAACTCCGAACAAAACCGCAAAGGGCTACTAGAGCAAATAATGCACCACTACTGAAGCAGACCAGAAGCCAAATAAAAGCTCATGAGAGAAGCACGCTGGAAATGGCTGCCAAGGTGTCGAATGCGGAAACGGTAAAGGTACAACAAATTCCTGACCTAAAAACTTACAAAAAATATCTGTGCAAATTAGGCTAGGAAACCCCCACTAAGCTGCACTGCAAAGGGGCATGTGATATGTCACGGCCTACCAGCGGGATGCCCTATGGGTGGTAACCATGCCAAGAATAGCCAGATAACACACCACACAGCTACGTACAAGCCTATGATATGTAAATAGGAGTAGGCTAGTCTAGTAATAAGAGTAGAACAAAATAAAATACATATATGCCAAGAAAATCCCAAAAAACTAACATAGGCTACTAACCATACCAACCATCTATCTGCTACTGAAATGCAGGCAATCAAATTACTTATCAGCAGCTACTGTGTGGTAAGATACCACCAACACTACAACTGGCCAGCATTGAAAACAAGCCTGGGTACCCGGGCTTATATGCTGCGGACAGTATAAATACTGCCTCAATAAAAAATAAAAAAATAAAAAAATAAAAAAATAAAAAAGGTGGAAATGGGAGATGGAGACTGCGGTAGGGGTGGGTTTGGCGTCGGGGGGGGGGGGGGGTGATGTTGAGGTACTGGTGGAGGTTGGGTGAACTGTAATGAATATTTAACAGACCCACTAAGTGCTTATCTGTATGTACAAGCATTGAAGGCATTGAAGGCCAGATCGTATCTCACCATCACAGACTAGTGCCAGCAATTAAAGCTGCACAGTCCAATAAAAGTATCAACTCTTTCTCTAACATGTGTTTGTTTCCTTAGGCCCTGTCACATTATGGCGTATGGCAGGAGCGTATTGAAAACCTACGTAGGTCCTGCGCGTGCCGGCCTATGATGACATTTGGTGACCTTTCGGGTGGTTTTGAGCGTATGTGGAACCTACGAGGAGCGTACGAGGAGCGTATGAGGAGCGTATGGGAGCGTATGGGAGCGTGCTGTGACATTTTTTGACATTATGGGCCATACACCCTGATAGGTCGAGTTTTTTTGAGCATGCACACAAAAATTTGGACGGACGGATTTATGAAAGCGTATGGCGGCATATGCCTCATACGCTTCACATACGCCGGCATCTGGCGGCATCTGGCGGCGTATGAGTAGCGTATGAGTAGCGTATGTGTAGCGTATGAGTAGCATATACGGCGTATGCCGACGTATATGACGTAACGCGCTTACGCCACCATACGCTCCCGCAAAAAACCCTAATGTGACAGCCCCTTTAAGAGCAGTTTGTAGGTTATCTGCATATCAGCTCCAGGGATCAGGATTTTGCATTTCATATTATTTGTTTATAAGGAGCAATTGGAGGAGAACCATTAATGGTTACACTGTTCCTACAATTTCTATTGTCAACAGGTTATTTGATGGAAATTGTGAATTTAAAAAGAAATGTCTAAATGTCTAATGTCTAAGTGTCTGATAAGTGTCCTTGCTTTTGAAAAGGTGATCCTTTTATCCCTCTGTGCAACTTTAAGGTTTTCAAATGGGAGTTTTATGGAGTTCACTTCTATTTATTATGTGCGATACACAGTCATTGATTGGTTTGCTTCTTTAATGGGGTTTTGCATCCTAACAACAATTGTTTTCTAATGACATGTTTGCATAATGACTTTGAAGATTAACAGCTAAGCATTGTTATCTATAATTGCCCCCCATCCACACACCCACACGCACACTCACTCAGCATCTCCCATGCGAGGTTGTGGGTTCGATCTCTGACTGTGTTAAACCACTGCGTTCGACAAAGTATTGAAACAGCCTATATGATTTAGCGAGTGCTTCCATGCTGACTGACTGGGTAGCTAAGTTTCAGGATAATGTGACTGAGTGGGATATCAGGTCATGTTGCTGGCGGCCTGGTCTCCCAGTGGGGCAGCACTATAAAGTCGCCACCAGTGCGCACTGTCACAAGTCCGTACCAATCCTGACATGACCTTAGATGCTGCCAGGACATAAAACTCCAACAACCAACCAATTGATGCTCACAACACCTCACAAAAAACAATAACAAAAAACACCCCCCCACCCCCAAAAAACAAAACATTTTGTATTTATTGTCCAAATAACAAGACTTGAAATGAAAGAAGATTATCCTGGCACCCAACACAAAGACAGACGCGGTGCCGGCGAATCTCTCAAGGCCAGTTAATATTGGGTGCCATCTGAGTGAAATGTAGTGGTGCCCTTGGTGGAGATGCTTGCCTTTTAGCTGTCGGCTTTGTAGCATTGGCCAATCCAGTAATAACAATCCAGTAATAGACGTCCATGGCCTGGATGGTGTCTGTGCCTGGTATATACCGGAGTTTAAGGCACGGCTCCCTTGACTATGCAATAGACTATGCTGCAGTGTTTGCCATTGTTGCTTTAAAGTTCAATAATCCGATGGTTTTGAGTTTCTGCCATATTTTAAAGATAATTTATAATATGTTTATAGTTATGATATATTTTATTTTACATTGGAGTAAAGTCGATTACAAATGGCCAATTTTGGAGATATTTTTATTTTTACGTGGAAAAATGTGAAATAGATTTCATATGCACATTGAAATGTTGGATATCATAAGCATGTGTGACTTGCAGCAGTATACAGTTTCTAGTAAGTTTACTTCATGATCATTCTCTGTACTGATAAATGTTTCTTTGCCGGGTATAATGAATTAAGCGGGTTAAATGAGAGGGTGGCGCCCATTTGCTGTCATTGCTGGGGGTGCAGAGAACAGGTCAGCAGCCCCTCCCACCTGCCACTCACACCAAGCCATCCCACTGGCCAACCCCAGAAACCCCCTCGACCAATCAACTTCAACCTCTAACCCCACCCCAGACTCGCCCCTGCGAACCTCGGAATAGTCACCGTAGCAGCAACATGTCTTCTTAACCCACGCACCCACAACCAATGCACTTAACTTGATCTTTAAAAATAAACCCCAGCAAAAAACTAAATGAACAAAAAAAAACAAAAAAACTAAAGAATTGACCTGACAAAAAATTGAAGCTCAAATTATTTAAATGTCTGCAGCGATGTAGATTTGATGATTGATTAATGATTGATTGATGACTGATGATCAAAATGCTTTGTTTATGATGATTGAAATGTCCTGTGATTGTGATTAAAATGTATGTATTTCTCATCTCACTATAATTAAGTACCATAATGTCACTTGCATGTCAGGCCTTGTTACCGGTCACTCACAGCTGCATTGAGTAGAGCTGCACTACTCAGCCAGTTACCTAGATAAAAGATTCACCTGGTACTTGTAGCACATGGGTGAAGGACAACGTAGTGTAAATACAGGCGAAAATAGGTTTAGTATGGAACCTGAACTAGAAACTGTGGCTCCAGTATCAAATGGCTACTTATATCGGCACAGATTTGGTGAAATGGGAGAGAATGCAAAAAGGCAAGATGGCGGCCGCAGAACGCCATCGATTTCACTTTTAAATCTTATTAAATTAGATATTATATTATATTTTTCAACTCAAAGGTAGCGGGTTATCAATAAGACATATGTAAAGAATAAATGTTGCTTCTTAGATTGTGAAATTAGGCTCTCATTTCCTTAACCCGCTTTTTCGACCGTTTTTATATACGGTTGGTATTCACCCAAGTACTGCGAGTACCGGGTGAATGCTTTATCTACCAGTTACCCTGTCTGTCATGGAAATAAAGTTGCGTTATTCCCACCTCCTGCTTCCTACTTTTCTGTTCCTCGGGTAGCAATGATAAGCAAATGCTTTGCTTTCAAAACATTAAGATTATATATACATATGCTAAATATGATTGCTTAGAATGTAAATATGGACAGATGCCTTGCTTTCAAAACATAAATAATACTACATATGTAATTGCATAGGATGCAAATATGAGAGTGCTTTGCTTTCAAAACATTAATATAATATATATATATACTACAGAGTGTGTTTAGTAGGCAAATATAGGCAACCGCCTTGCTTTCAAAACATTAATATTATATATGCTACATATATAATGTGCTTAGAATGCAAATATAGGCAAATGTTTTGCCATCAAAATATTAATAAAATAATACTAAAAATATATACATACTAAATATATAAGGTCCGTAGTAGTCAAATATACATATACTATAGGCAGATATTTTGCGTTCAAAACATTAGTATAATTATATTTATACTACATACACAATGTGCTTACCAGGCAAATGTAGGTATATGATTTGGTTTCGAAACATTTATATAATAATAAAGAATATGTCCAAATATAATCTGATTAGTTGGCATATAGTGCGGATTTATTTTCAATCTCCATACAAAAAATATAGACGTATATTAAAAAGAAAAAAAATGTAATTCAAAGCACCCACTTATTCTGCCTCGCGTATCACACACGCCTCAGTGATTGATCTAGTTGGTCGTGTCCCGTACGATGGTGATGAAGCCGAACTGCGTTAGGGGGCGCCACCAACTTTACTACTTGCATTGTTAAAGAATCTGCTCTGGCTAAAAAGAAAAGAAGAATCCGCACCAAAAATCGTCTGCCTTCTATGAACTGGGCTGGATGTCGGCTGCTTATGGATAACATAATGTTCCTTTTCACTAAAGAATCTTCTGGTGGTGGGTGTGTTTCGCTGAATGTCGTCTGCTTTGTGTGTTTGTTGTGAATTATGCCAGTTAAATGTCATCTGCTGCGGATAATAACATGGAGGCTTGCTGTGTGGTGTGGCGGGTGATTCTGTAGGAGGCAGGCTTAACGGTCGGACGACTCCACTGACTGCAGACGGGAGAAGATGGAGAGGGGAAGTGTATGGAAGTGTGGGGGTGGGTGGGGGCTTGAGGAGGAGGATGTTATGTGGGAGCGTGGTGGCGGGTGGGGATGGGGAGAAGAAGGAGGGGGAGGTGGGAGGGTGTATGAGGATGATGGCGGGTGGGGATGGGGAGAAGGAGGAGGAGGTGGGAGGTGTGTGAGGGTGGTGGCGGGTGGGGATGGGGAGGAAGGAGGAGGAGGGCGTGGGAGGGTGTAGGAGGGTGAAGGAGGAGGAGGTGGTGGGAGGGTGTAGGAGGGTGGTGGTCGGTGGGGGTGGGGATGGGGAGAAGGAGGAGGCGGTGGGAGGGTGTAAGGAGGGTGGTGGTGGGGTGGGGATGGGGAGAAGGAGGAGGAGGTGGGGGGTGTTGGAGGGGGGGTTTGCGGGTCGGGCATTGGGAGGAGGAGGGGGAGGTGGGAGGTGTGTGAGGGTGGTGGCGGGTGGGCATTGGGAGGAGGAGGAGGAGTTGGGAGGGTGTAGGAGGGTGGTGCTTGGTGGGGATGGGGAGAAGGAAGATGAGGAGGTGGGAGTGTGTAGGAGGGGGCGGTGGGTGGGGATCGGAAGGCGGAGTGGGGAGCAGGGTGTAGGAGGGTGATGGCGGGTGGGGATCAGGAGTGGGAGGGGGGAGATGTGGGAGGGTGATGGCGGGATGCTGGGGAGGCGGACGTGGGCGGGTGTAGGAGGGTGGTGGGCGGTGAGGATGGGGAGAAGGAGGAGGAGGAGGTGGGAGGGTGTAAGAGGGTGGGGGTAGCTGGGGATGGGGAGAAGGAGGATGAGGTGGGGGGGGGGGGGTGTAGGAGGGGGTTTGCTGGTGGGCATTGGGAGGAGGAGGAGGTGGCGGTAGGAGGGTGTAGGAGGTGGTGGCGAGTGGGAATCGGGAGGAGAAGGTGGTGGAAGGTGGGGAAGGAGGTGAGGGAAGGTGGGGGAAGGTGGGGGAGGGGTGATGGCGGGTGGTGAAGGGAGGAGGAGGTGGGGGGAGGGAGGTACCCATTCTTTATGCATCACATCACAGACTGCATCCAGTGGAGCTGTGGTGTGTTTGATTAATAACTCACCGAGCATGCTTAGCAAATTAGTATGAGAAGAACAAAAGGAATACTATTTGACATGGGCCATTAGTTACAAGTAATCACCAGATGAAACGGAAATGTTGTAATATTGTAAATATCACTAGTGTTTGAAGTGTGTGGTGTATGCGTGGATAGTGTGTAGTGTGGTTCATTCAGGCCGCAATATGTCATTTAGATGTTCACTAGTACCCAGGTTGAGGTAGTCAGTTGGAGGTTATGTATGTTGGGGTGGGGGGGGGGGGGATGGGGGGGGGGGGAGGACAACCCCTTCATCAATCAAGGAGAAAAAAATGAGGAACTGTACCGGAAATAACGAGCATAAGAGCTTGGATATTTTGGAAATAAATACTGTCTTATTGAATACTTGATTAAATAAAGGAAGTCTATAAATAATAAAATATTTAAAAAAAACAGTCCTCGTAGAAGTAGGTCGCCTAGGACGATAGTTAAATTAAAGAGTGACCAACTTAAAGATTGAAGACTTCGGCGGAACCGTTGTCGACAAAAACACCACCATCTCAGCTAGTGATTGACTGGTAGGCATTTCCAGCAATAGATGACTAACTACTTCGAGTCTGTAAATAAAAGGCAAAGATGACAAACTGCATCCTGTTTTATTTAAAGTTGCGTAGTCCGATGGTTTTGAATGTCTGTATTTTTTCTGAGATAAATATATTAGATCGATCACTAGTATGTACTTTACATTAGTTCAAAGTCACTTTTATTTTAAATGGTAAACTTTTTAGATATTTTGAGTGCAAACATGATAAATTAGTTTTGGCAAGCTTGCCAAAACTCTGATACTATAGACTTCTGCAGTAACAGGTTCTGTTAAATTGACTCAGTATTGCCTTCTATGCAGAAAGAAATGCTTAATAAGTGCATCAGTATCCAAGTTAAATATGTAAAATCAAATCTAGATAATTGGTTTGTTTTTGAAAATTTCATATTTCATTGGGCTATGCCCCTTTAATACTAGCAATAACAACTGAATGCTAATAATATTAATAACCCTTTAAGGCTGGGAGTGCCCACACGCGCCCACAAGTTTCACATGCTTACAATCTGGTACCGGCTAAACGCACCCACAATCGGGTAGCTCTGTATTTCTGATATGATCTAGAAATTTTCTGAAAAATATTTACTCTACCAATGAAAACACACATAAAAAAGCAAAAATAAAACAAATAAAGGAAAAGATAATTCCATTACGAAATATCAACAAGAATTTACTGTCGCAAAAATACCATTCCTGAGAGAGAAAGAAAAAGTTGGTTGGTTGGTTCTTGGAGTTTTTACGTCCTTGCAACATCTAAGATCATATCAGGATTGGCACCAACTTGTGACAGTGCACACTTATGGCAACTTTATAGTGCTGCTCCACCGGGAGACCAGGCCACCAGCACCATGACCTGATATCCCACACTATCCTGTCACTGAGCCAACCAGTCCTTGTCCTATCGTAATAATGCCGAGCACCTGGGTAGGAAGTGACAAATATTAATTTTTAAGTCATTGGTTTGAATCGACCAGGGTTCGAACCCGTGGGTTCGAATCCCACGATATACCAAAACTAGAGACGGATGCTCAACTCATTCGTCCATCCCGTATGGTCTCTCTATGAATGAAAACACACATACAAGAGAAAAAAGAAAAAAAAGAAAGATCCATTACGAAAGATCAACGACTTACTGTCGCTAAAATATTGTCGCAAAATTACTGTTGTGGGGTTGATGAAAATGGGAAATATTGCGCCTAGAGCGGGACTAGAATCCACATCTCTTTGCATTCTGGGCCAGTGTGCTAACAATTACACCACCTAGGCTCCCTGATATAATAACACTACCCACGCCTACCTGTCTATGGGGCTCCTTGCCTGAGAGGTCAGTGCAGACCACTACACTACCATTTCTGAGAGAGAGAGAGCGCGAGAGAGAAAGAAAGAAAGAGAAAGAAAGAGTGACAGAGAAAGAAAGAGAGAAAGAAAGATGGGATGGAGCAGGTGTGTGGGGACCTTACCTTCGTTATCTCGCCGTAGAGGAAAGCTTGCTGCATGCCCATGTAGACCATCAGCGGCACGAGCAGCGCCACCTTCGGGTCGCGATGGAATCCGAAGATGGCGAGCGACTGTTTGCACGCTGAGCCCTTGGAGCGGCGGAAGATGACATCGAGCTTGTTGAGGAAGACGGTCAGCACGCCCATACCGATGAGCGTGAAGACGGTGAAGACAGCCAGCAGCGACATGAGCGTGTTCCTGTGCACCGATATCCGCGCGTGGTCGATCTGGAAGACGTGGCAGTACTTGGAGCCGCAGAAGTTAGGCGGCGTGTCGGCGAGTAGGTTCCGGGGAGAGGGCGCCCCCAGCCCGGCCGACAGCCGCGCCCCGGCCGCCATCGCCGCCGCCGATGCCGACTGGTTGCCAAAGAGGGCTCCGCCATCGACGCGCGCCATCTCGATGTTGAAGACAGTTGATGATACAAGGTTGCCGAGGATCTGCGCCACCTGGATGAGGAAGAGGAAGAAGCCGTTGAAGAGTCCGAGGATGCTGTTGTGGTTCTTGCCGGCCACTGCGGCGTAGGCGACGGCAATGCTGGTGATGTAGGTGCCCTGGGCCGTCCACAGCAGCGCCATGGCGAAGCCGAGAACGATCGAAGCGGGAACGAGGGTATAGTAGCCCGGGTAGAAGTTGGACACCGTGTATAGCAGGTAGCCGAACAGGGATAGCAGGATGGCCATCTTGGGACGGACGTTCTGAACCAGCGCCGTGGCGCTAATGCAGCCAACGAGGAAGGACGCGTAGAGACAGCTCATCGACAGCAGCCCGAGTCCGCCATCTGGATTGATGCTGCTCTGGAGACTGCGCAGTGCGAAGAATGGCGCGTAGACGAGCATGAAACCGATACTGAGCACGATCAGGTTCTTCAGGTAGGTGTTCTTGAGCTGGTTCAGCTTCTTCTCCTCGGATGAATCACTCGGCCGCGAGATCGTTGGGGAAAGGTCCTCCAGGCTGCGCTTCACTTGCTCCAGGGTGCGTGTCAGCAACGCCTGGCCACTCTTACCAGTTGGGCTCAGCAGCTGGTTCGACTCGCCCGAGTAGCGGCCACCCCTCCCGCCCACCAGCCCGTGGTTGCGCCCGATGCGCTTGAGCAGCGACAGCATGCTAGCGCCCGTCCCGACCGACCCGCCGTATGAATCCTCCGAGCCGTCCAGGCTGTTTGGCCGGTCACGTGACTGCCAGCCTCCTCCTCCGACACCCCGTCCCTGATTTGCGGCGCTGTTCTCCACCGTGCATGGCTGGTAGATGCTGTTGACGCCGCCAAGTGCGATGTTCTTCTTGAGGTACACGGGTGTCTTGACCAACTTCTTCAACATGTCTTCGGTCATGTCCGGAGTGTCCGGGAGATTCACCGTCCCACCACCGTCTCCACCTCCACCGCCTCCTCCGGTTGAAGTGTTGTTATTATTAGCACAGTTCTTGCTCCTCTCCTCCAGCCCGTTGGCACCGACGCTGAGCAACGACGCGCGCATCTCCTCCTCAAGGGACGCAGCCCCGGGAAGCTGCGCATTGGGCACGGTCACCACCGAGTTGGTGTAGCAGGCCTGCGAGTACGGGTAGCTGTGCAGGCTCTTGTAGCCGGCCGCGCCGACCTTACTCAACAGGGCCGTGTCGACCTCCTCGTCGTCCGACACCGTCACCAGGTCGCTCAGCTGGCCGCCTGATGCTATCGGCACATCGTCCAGGAAGTCGTTGCCGTTGCCTTCAACGGTGACCGCCTCTTGCAGCTCGTCGTACAGCGAAGACATCATCATGCGCTGCGACTCGCCCGGTGAGTTCAGACACAGGTCCGTCATGTTGTCGCTGTCTATCTCCATGGCGACGTCCTTGTGGCCGGGACTGTCGATCTCCTCGTAGTCGTCCTCCGGACGGAAAGCCTCGTTGTGTGCTTCCATTGCTATGTTTCGGTTCGTTGTCATGGCAACGGGGGATCGCCGCGTCCGGATGTTGGCGATGGCGACGCGCTAGTGTCCCCGCGGGGGAGGGGCGAGCGGGATGCGACACTGCCTCTGGCTGTGTGGGAGAGAGGAGGGACACACATTAGGTACTCTGAGTGTTGATATCATGGGAGAGTTATCGGAGAAATACTGGCACATGTTAGGTACTGTGAGTGATGGTGTCATCGAAGGGTTATCGGAGAAATACTAGAACATGTTATGTAGGTACTGGGAGTTACAATGTCATTGGATGGTTATCGAGAAAATACTAGCACATGCTAAGTACTGTGAGTGATGATATCATGGGATGGTTAGTATTGGGGAGATCTATGCTAGCACATGTTAGATACTGTGAATGATGATATCATCATATGGTTATCAGTGAAATGCTAGCACATTAGGTACTGTAAGTGACAGTGTCATCGGATGGTTATCATGGGAATACTAGCACATGTTCGGTATGCAGGTTTTGCAGTACCTATCTGCTAAAATACCTCAGGGAGTTTGACGCCCCTGCCTTGCAAAGTTATAAACCACTGCCTTGTGGTATATGTTCTTGATAGAACCAAAGGCTAAGGGAACCAAACAGCTAACAGAAAACCATATTTCCATTGCAACATTATGGGCAATGATGAATGGAACTCCCAACATCTCCCGGCCAGCTACTGCACAGACAAATAGTTCACGCCTGTCTTGATGTGGTCTTGCCAGTATGAGACCTATATTTGCTCCCCAAGAGAGTGCTGCTAGTAACTTTCCAAAGTCAGCAACACTTCAACACTTTGCAAGCAGCTTTTATGGAAAGCAGTCTTTGTCGCATTGCAACCGACAGCATGGGAGTGACAGTGTCGTCAGATGGGTGTCAGGCAAATACTAGCACACGTTAGGCACTGTGAGTAACGATATCATCAGATGGTTATTGGGGAAATACTAGCACATGCGAGGTACTGTGAGTGATAATATCATGGGAGAATTATCTGAAATATACTTGCACATATTAGATATTGATTCTGTCAGAATGTTAAAAACATATATATCCTAAGCATATATATCCTAACTATCATATATATCCTAAGCATATATATCCTAACTATCCTTATCTGAGTGACCTGAACAAATCTAGGTCATACATATATAGTTCCGTCTTTATTAATTGATTTGTTGTTTTGGAGGTCTTGGCAACATCTGGAGATGGATACCAAGATGCGACAATGCTCACTTATATGTAGCCTGATAGTACTTCCCCACTGGTGTACCATTAGGCCAGCATAACAAAAATCAATATCCTACTCAGTCACTCAAGTTGCCTAGAGTGAGTTTATGTTCCTTAACTTTAAATTTTTTTTAAAGTACATTTATTGATTAAGCAAGAGAAATTTCAATCACAGACAATTGTTCTTCCTCATTCTACTGCTCCTTGTTCTGATAATGCTGAGCACCAGGCTTGGTAGTGAGTTGCCTGCATCAATTAAGTCATTGCTTTGGCTTGGCCAGATTTGAACCCAATGGGTTCGCATCCCACTACCTGCCACGTGGGGAGCATGCGTATCAACTCATTCATTCCAGAGACCAGACGGGATGGCCGAATGAGTTAGAGCGTCCGTCTCCCGTGCTGGTAGACCGTGGAGTCAAACCAATGACTCAAAGATTAATACTTGTCGCTTCCTAGCCAGGTGATCGGCATTAATAATAGGATAGGTCAAGGACTGGTTGGCTCAGTGTCAGGATAATGTGACTGAGTGGGATATCAGGTCATGGTGCCGGCAGCCTGGTTTCCCAGTGGGACACCACTATAAAGTCACCATGAGTGCGCACTGTCACAAGTCGGTACCCGTCCTGATATGACCTTACATGTTTCTAGGATGTAAAACAACAACAAACAAACATTCATTCCAGATTGAGGATGGTAGATGCTGAGACAGCAGAATCATAGATCCGCTTTGCGACTAATGCAAACTAATTTAGCCGTTTCACCTCGACCAAAGACTGTAGCATCGCCTTACTAAGAATATACACGTTGTTTTCAGAAAAAGTGACGGCAGGTACTGACCACGTGACATTTATTTCGGCTATAATTTCTATGCTATTTTTTGGTAATTAAAAACCCAGACAAAAAAAAACCCACTGACAATCAAAATGCACTAAAGTAAAAACGAAAAATCCACCAAGCATGCACTGAAATTGACATGCTTATTAAGGCTATATGAAAATATAATCTAATTAATATAAATCTGTCTCTATATAATTATTATTATAAGCGGTACTCCACATTTTTCAAGATTTTCACAATGGTTATAGAGAGTGCTTACCTTGCCTCCAGGTCCCCCAACAAAGTAGTGCATATCAACATTTTATCACATAGTTCTGATTGCTGAAAAAATATTTATTTTTATTAAACCATAAAAGTCATACATGATTGAGACCCGCCTCCTTTCTCCCCCCCCCCCCCCACTCCCCGCTCGTCTGATTGTGAAAATGTTGAAAACTTTTAGATGGCCCCTAAGTTATGTGAATATATAAATACATGTTTCAAGACCTTTATACGAATATATGAATATATGAATATATTATATGAGTATAAATATTTGAATTTATGAATATATGAATATATAAATACCTGTTTCTAACACATGGCGCTTGACCTACAAGTGGTAATTGATTCAGTAGCTAGCATCCTTGAAGGGGCTCAGTGATAATCAATATGTCGCCATAGTTACCGGCTAGTAGGAAGCAGAACGGCACCGCTGGGTACTATGCCCCCCCCCCCCCCCACGCCACCCCCCCGCTCCCCCCCCTGCATATATGACCAGTCAATAGCACTGTCACCTTTTATATATCAAGTAGGAGGCGAGAGGGGTGGGAGGTTCATTTTTTGGTGAAAACTTATCACGCATGCATCACGACACGCGTGCATTGTGGCCTAGCAACAAACATCATGTAACGTTCCGGGTGACCTATATATACTAATCAGTTATTGCCCGATATGGAGAGTGTCATAGCAGCAGAGTCGGTGAACTGTTTTTTGTCCCGACTGGATGCATACTGGTCAAGCATTATGTATATCTTGGAGCCAGTGACAATTGCTACAATCCACCACATCTGAAGAACTGTCTCGATTTCTATTAATTAAGAGCAGCTGACAGCTCCAAGGCCTATTATAGCTGTATCCTATTGATTGATTGATTGATTGATGTCAAATTTACTGGTTTTTAAGCCGAGTACATGTGGAATAAAGGAGAATGGGAGAAAGCTCATCAGGAAGCGCATCATCTAACCACCAGTCCATCCTGGACGGTGCCCGTCATGAGCAATAAAGGATTTGGGCGGATTGTCCCTTTCCTGCTGCTCGGCCTCATTCTGTGAGGCTGATTGCAACTGCTGCTTGACCTGGTTCTCTGGGTAGATAAATCTATTGCTCGGCCATGCTGACTAACCCTGCTGCTACTGTGATGCTGAATGATCCTGCTGCTCGACCTAATTATGTGGATAGTTAAAGCAAGCACTTAGATATGCTGATTGATCCTACTGCTCGACCTAATTTTATTATGCTGACTTATCATGCTGCTCGAGCTAATACTGTGCATAGCTCAATTTAATCCTCTCCGATGATGACTGACGCTGTTTGGCTGCTCGACGTGATCCTGTCATTATCTAAATTTAATTATGAACGATGCTGACTGACCCTACTGCTCGACCTAATTCTGTGATCTTGAATGACCCTGCTGCTTGACCTAATCTTGTGGTGCTGATTGACCCTGCTACTTGACCTAATCCTGTGACATTAACTAACACTGCTGCTTGACCTAATCCTGTGATGTTGACTGACCCTGCTGCTCGACCGAATCTTGTTATGTTGACTGACCCTGCCGCTTGACCTAATCGTGTGAAATTGACTGACGCTACTGCTCGATCTTATCCTGTGATGCGGACTGACCCTACTGCTCGATCTTATCCTGTGATGCTGACTGACCCTGCTGCTCGACCTAATCTTGTGATGTTGACTGACCCTGCTGTTCAACCTAATCCTGTGACATTGACTGACCCTGCTGTTCGACCTCATCCTGTTGCTGGCTAAATCTACAGATGCCCTCACAAACACATCTCGATTGCTTTAAATATTCACTGACACCAATACGGTAGTTCCGGTGTAGCAGGAAATCGCAAACCCTGTAAATCGCAAACCCCCACTTGTGATTTCCTAGGAAATCGCAAACCCCCATGCCATATATGGGCATGGGGGGTTTGCGATTTCCTAGGAAATCGCATATCCCCCCTGGAGATCGCAAACCCCCCATTCTGAGTGTTAGCCTTACCATGATCTGGTAAGGCTAACACTGGCACTGACACTCAGAATATCCCAACTTTCACTATTATCTCTGTTTTTAATACTTTCAGATAAAATTGATCTTAGGTTAAATTAAATACCTCAGATCTTCCTCTTCAATCGCGCATTGAGATATTTTTAATCGATTCGATGAAAGTTTTTTTATTTATTTTACAAAAATAAATGCTCCCCATAGACATAGCATTGCCGCAGCACACATCACGGCGTATTTTACCCTACTGCTAATATCTCCGCCGTTACGGCGGTAGCCTTAATAACGCTTCGAATTTAGGGTTAATTTAATGAAATTTCACGATTTGAGTATTTAATTCTGTTAAATATGGTCGCATTGAATAGATTTGGCCCGAATCAGTCCCAAAACACAGGGGGGTTTGCGATTTCCAGGGGGGGTTTGTGATTTCCTAGTAAATCGCAAACCCCGGGGTGTGCAATTTCCAGGGGTTTGCGATTTACTGCCACACCGGTACCAGCCAGCTCACTAAGGCTATCTGACAGGACCCGGATGTGGAGCCACCAGCGCGGTGCTGGTGTTGCTGGTGGCGCTGGTGATGAAGGTGGTTGACTGAGTGGGAGCAATTGTATCGGACGAGGAGCTGGTGATGGCGATGGCAGTGGTAGTGGGTTAGTAACGGGCAATGACGATTCTGACAGATAATTATAGCAGAACAGGAATAGTGAGAGAGGGAGGGACAAGGGAGGAACGTAGCTTAGCAAAGAGAGGGAGAGAAGGGAAGGAAAAGGACGGTGAGAGGAGAGAGGGAGAGGGGAGAGAGGAAGAAGCGGAGAGGGGAGAGGGGGGGAAGGGAGAGAATGAGAGAGGAAGAGGAGGAGAGAGGGAGAGAGGGGGGAAGGGAGAGAATGAGAGGGGAAGAGGAGGAGAGAGGGAGAGAGGGGGGAAGGGAGAGAGGGAGAGAGGGGGGAGGCAGAGGGGGAGAGGGGAGAGCGAAAAGGAAGAAAGAGGGGGGGGGGGAGGGTAGGAAAGGCAGGGAGAGATGGAATGGAAGAGGTGGATAGGTGAAAGGGAGGGAGAGAGAGAGAGGAGAGGGGGAAAGAGAGGGGGAAGAAGGGCGGGTAACAAAGACGTTGAGAGATGGAAGAGAAATATGGAGAGAGAAGAAAGAGATGGAAAGGAAGATGGGAGAGAGGAAGAAAGAGGAGAAGGCATGAAGGGTAGCGAGAGAGTGGGATGGTGAAAGATGGAGAGAAGAGAGAAAGAGAGAAAGAGAGAGAGGGCCGGGAGGGTAGCGTAGGAAGGGAGACCTTGGCAGAAGGGGAGAGATGGAGAGAGAGATGAGAGGAAATGGGAAAGATGACGAAGGAACTAGAGGGTAGTTAAGGAATGGGAGATGACATGGGAGAGAAGGAGATAGAGATGAAGACAGAGAGGAAGAAAGAGAGGAAGGAATAGAGAGGAAGACAAAGAGAGTACCGGAAGGAAGGGTAGCGAATAAGCGGAGAGCGGAAAAAAGAGAAGGGAGATATGATGAAATGATGAAGAAAGAAAGGCAAAAAGAAAGAAAGACAGAAAGATCGGGTAAGAGAAGAAATGAAAAAAGAAACTGGAAGAGAGGCTAGCGAAGGAGGAGAGAAGACAGGGAGAGAAAAGAGAGAGAGACAGGGAGAGAGAGACATGGAAAGAGAAGAGAGAGACAAGGAAAGAGGCAGGGAGAGAGACAGGGAAAGAGAGATGGAGAGAGACAGGGAAAGAGACATGGAGAGAGACAGGGAGAGTGACAGGGAAAGAGAGATGGGGAAAGAGGGATAGCAAGGGAGCTTTTAATGCGAGTCTGTTGCCCACCGCTTCCCACCCGACCAACCTTTTCTCCAGATGCAGCGAACAAAGCCTCTCCAGCAGCTACTGCTAATTAAAGTTGCCTGTCGCGGACTGCTCCTGTATGGTGGGTAATTAATGTGGACCGTGGAGGCAGGGGTAATCGAAGCACAGCCCTGCTCCCCCACTACCACCACTGTTTCCTCCCAGTCTCCTCTAGCTAGAGCTGTGCCACACATTTACCATGCCCCCCCCCCCAGCCCCCCCCCCCTCCCCCAGCCCTGGTCACCTCCCCAAAGCCCCCTCCCCCACCATAACCCCCATCCCCATCCCTGACATCCATACACCCACCCCTATCCCCACCCACCCCTATGCCCTCCTCTTTCTCATCCGCCTTCTCACTCCCACTTCCGAAGTGGCCATCTTGGATTGTATTCAGACTAATAGCCCTGTCACACTATGACGTATCTTGCTGGTGTGCAGCCAACGCGCAAAATCACTTTTAATCGTCGAGATGCGCCAAACTTTTCGGCGTCAGTGCAACGTATTGGTAGCATGCGGCCGACATTGTGGTAAAAGTTTGGCATGCCATCCTGATATGACCTTAGATGTAGCTAGGATGTAAAACAACAAAGCAACAGCTTTGGCGCAATGTGTGGGAACGACCCTCACATGCGCGCAGCGTCTGCTTAGCATTCACATAACGTTATTCCAGCGATCTCCATGTGCTCCTAACGTAGCCATAATATTGGCACCCACGCGGTGTCACGTGTTGTCGGTCCTCGACAGTTTTGTGCAAGCGCAAAACTTCGCAGATCCTATGACGCGCACCGCCGACTTTCATCGCCCATCAACGAATACCAACGCGTGCCTATTGTGCGCATAATGCTTCCTGACGTTTCCCGACGTTTCACCAAAAAATGACACATGTCGACGCGCGTTGGCGAGAAACATCGTAATGTGACAGCACCATTAGCCAGCAGTTTACACTCATTCTCCATGCCCAAATACAGCGTAGTGCAATGTGCTTATATCACCATCGAAATACATGAGTTAATTAAAATATAATTATTAAAGCAATTTATTATTATTGTTATACATATGTGATAGTCCAAGTGGGTGTGTGGAGTGATTTTTTTTTCAAATGGTCCTCAGACAAGTAATGTCGTGGAAGTGACATAAATGGGAAATATTGCCTCTAGAGCAGGATTCGAACCCACACCTCTTGCCATTCCGGTGCTAGTATACGAACCATTACACTACCGTGACTCCCTGATGCAGTCACCCTATCCACGCCTACCTGTCTATGTGGCTCGAAGACATTTTTAAGATTGTGCAAACCCTGCAACCGGATCCAGCATTGCCTCTTAATGGAAAACTTCTGTATTCACTGACCGTCTTGTCATGCCAAGTCTCAATCATCAAAGTCATGTGGAAACTACTCAACTACTTAATTTTAATGACGTGTTCGACTCATCATATACGATATATAAAATATTAAGAATTATTAAATGAACAAGAAGACAATGTAAATGATGCATTACGTCCACGATCCTTATCACGGAAAGATTTGTCTGAGGCTTTTGAACATTTTGAACATAACTATGTCAATTTTCAGTTAGCGTTGTTTCAGTTAAAGCTGTCATTTTCCAAAATCTAACCATCATGTTAATGGGGTAGTGTGATAACAATCACACATATATGTGCGTATACAGATATAAATCAAATAAAATGAAATGTTTGTTTGTTGTTGTTTTACGTCCTAGCAACATCTAAGGTCATATCAGGATGTGTACCGACTTGTGACAGTGCACACTCATGGTGACTTTATAGTGCTGCCCGACTGAGAGACCAGGCCACCAGCACCATGACCTGATATCCCATTCAGTCACATTATCCTGGCACTGAGCCAACCAGTCCTTGCCCTATCCTAATAATGCTGAGTGCCTGGCTAGGAAGCGACAAGTATCAATTTTTAAGTCATTGGTTTGACTCGACCAGCGTTCGAACCCACGATCCCATGGTCCACCAATACGGGAGACAGATGCTCTAACTCATTCAGCCATCCCGTCTGGTTAAAGTGAAATGGAATATATATACGTAGATACATATTTATATATGCATATATAAATCAAGTCAAATGGATGGGTGCCAACCCCATCGCATCGCAGTTAAGCAGCACTATAAAGCCAGTATAAGTGTCCATGTATGTATAAGTCCTAATCTGACCTCAGATGGTTGTAGAGTCGGTGTTCGAGTCCGTGGCTAGGTAGGTAAGCTAAAGTGAAAAACAATACAGTCTGAGAGTAAGAAGAGAGAAAGTAAAGGAAAAGTAAAGGTGTAATCCTAGGTACACACCTACCGTTTACGATGCGATTCGCGCATACGACCTCGTTAGTCGGTAGGTGGGTGCGGGACCATAGCACACCAGACGTCCGCGATTTGCGATTACAACTCAGTTTTAGGCCTTAAAACTGAAATCGCAAGCAATTCGAAAAACGAATCGGGACGATTGCAAATCGGGAGGTGCGTGCGGTCGGTCGTATCTTAAACGGTATATGCGTGCTAGCCGCCGACCGTTCGCGTCTGAGTTTTAATGATCAACGAATTGCCGGGCCGGAAAAAGGACACGTGACAGTGTCTTAACCAAAATATTCTAATCGGCGGCTATATATTAATATTTTCTAATCGACGAATGTAAACTAAACAAATACGTAGCAGGTGCAAGGAAATTCCGCCGGTTCGGCGGCTACATATTTGACCCAAATCTATTCAACGGCGGCGATATTAATGTTTTCTAATCGACGAATGTAAATTAAACAAGTACGTAGCAGGCGCAAGGAAATTCCGCCGGTTTGGCGGCTACATATTAGACCCAAATCGATTCAACGGCGGCGATATTAATGTTTTCTAATCGACGAATGTAAACTAAACAAGTACGTAGCAGGCGCAAGGAAATTCCGCCACCGGCGATATTAATGTTTTCTAATCGACGAATGCAAACAAAACAAATAGCATTGCTACAGGAAACTGCTAGATGGCGCTGATGGCGACATAGTTCGCGCCAAACCCACCAGGTGCGTGCAGCGCAGTCGCGAATCGGCGCAAGGAAAATGCTAGATGGCACTGATGGCGAGGTAGTTCGCGCAAAAACCCACCAGGAGCATGGATCGCAGCTGCGAATCGGACGTTATATGTGCGCGTCCAGTCGGTATATGTGCGCATCCCTTATCTTCGGTTTTAATCGCGATCGGGTCGCGATCGGGTCGCGTCGGGCGCAAAGTTTTAGTGCGCGAGTCATAAATGGTAGGTGTGTACCTAGCATAAGAGAGAGTCCAAGACCCTCTGGTTTATAATATATAGTACATGGACTCCTGGTATAGGATCATGCCATTCACTCCCACCAATAGGGATGCAGCATTCCCAGTTCCTCCAATAAGGACTCAGCATTTCTGGTGACCATAACCACTAGTGGTCTGCCCACCACCAGAGCTGGTTGACCTGTGGCCACCACCAACCTTGAGCCCTGTGTGCATTGACCCCTACCTCAGCAGAGAGACAGGCCCTGAGTGCACTCACCCAGACCTACCAATCATCCCTATGTCTATAATTACCTGCCCTCAAGTATGGTCCAAGCCATATATATATATACACACAACATACATATACACACACTCTCGGCCGGCCACACAGAATAATAATAGAGGATTTCCATTTCCCCCCTCTGCTGATTATCGGGATATTTTACATGGTGTTAGGATGTAAAGCCACAATCGATTCAATTGGTTGACACCATACAAACAGAACCCTCCCTTATATAAGTAAACCTCCCACCCTGATATGCTATTATATGTTGCTAGGATGCAGAACCCCAACAAACGAATAGTCGCTGAGTAAGCTACACTCAGTGCACATACGCCAACTTTTAGCCAGCCTGACATTTTATCAACGGCTTTATGTTCTCTTCTTTATTGTAAGGTTAAAGCTGCAGAGTCCGATGAAAACATAACATTTTCAAAACCAAAACAATTATCTAGATTTGATTCTACATATCTACCTTAGGCACTTATTAAACATTTACCGGCAGATAGAAGGGACTACTGAGTCAATTAATATAACCTCTTACTGTAGAAGCCTATGGTGCTAGAATTGTGGCAAGCTTGCCAACATTAATTTAGCATGTTTCCATTTCAATTATCTCAAAAGTTAGCGATTTAAAATAAAAGTTACTTCAAATTAAAGTAAGGTAGATTATAATGACCAACCTAATATGTTTATCTCAGAAAATGAGAGAAACTCAAAACCATCGGACTATGCACCTTTAACTGAATCGATAAAGTCCTTCAGAACTTTGCTAATTCTGAAACGACGCTAACATGATCTTGTTCATACCATCGCATCGTCTCATCCATAAATAGTTCATATGCACTATAATTGTTTAGGCCGGAAGACCAGCGCCGCGGAGCTGAAAAAAGATGTTATTCAACTGGAATACAAATTTGAACAAAAAAACAACAAAAAAACAAAAAACATTGCATAACTTCTGTCCTTGTGCGATTAGTACACATTTGTTTGATTAGATTCATTGGTTAAACTTGGGAAAACTTAAAGCTGTATAGTCCGATCAAGCATCAACATTTTCAAAACCACAACAAGAATCTAGATTTGATTCTACATACCCAACTTAGGTCATCATCATCATCATGCTGTCGGTCGCGATGCGACAAAGACTGCTTTCATTACTTGACTGCCGCTCTCCATTTAGCTCTCTGCTGTGAGAGTTGTGTCCATGAGTCGGTCTTAATGTCTCTCAGCTTCAGGTTTCTCTTGATGGTTTCATGAAAGCTGCCTGCAAAAGTGTTGAAGTGCTGCTGGCTTTTGCAAGTTACCAGTGGCACTCTCTCGGGGAGCAAATAGAGGTTTCACACCGGCAAGAACATGTCAAGACAGGCGCAAATCTATTTGTCCCTGCAGTGGCTGGTCGGGAGATGTTGGGAGTTCCATACATCAACCGCCCTTAATGCTGCCACAGTGACATGGTTTTCTGTTTAGGGTTTGCTCCCTTAGCCTTCGGTTCTGTCAAGGACCTGTACCACAAGGCAGTGGTTTAGAACTCTGCAAGGCAGGGGCGTCAAACTCCCTGAGGTATTGCTATACCTGCTATACCTGCATACCCAACTTAGGTAATGATGCACTTATTAAACATTTGTTTCCGCGTATAAAGGAATACTGAGTCAATTTAACAGAACCTGTTACTACAGAAGCATATGGTGTCAGAGTTTGGGCGTGCTTGCCAAAATTAATTTTCCATGTTTACACTTCAAATATCTCAAAGGTTAGCCATTTAAAATAACAGTTACTCCAAATGAAAGTAAAGTAGATTATTACAATCAATTTAATACATTTATCTCGGAAAAATGGCAGAAACTCAAAACTATCGGACTATGCAACTTTAATCGCAGACAATCAGTCTTCCTCATTCCACTGCTCCTTGCCCTATGCGAAGGGTCAGGCTTAAGCCCCAGTCACACCTACCCGGATGAGCCCCAGATTTTGAGCACCAGCGGACCAGTCGCCCGGACCGCCCCGGACCGCCCCGGATAAAATCGCTGTTTTCGTCGTTTTTTGCCTCGCAGTCACACCTTCCTGGATGAGCCCCCGGACGAGCCCCGGACCAGAGGCCAGATCACCCCAAACCACCCCGGACCACCCCTGGACTCCCCGGTGTGGCCACGGACTAGTCCCGGACGAGTGATCCGCGGTAAACCTGGCAGTTCGGGGTGATCCATGGCTGATCCATGGTGATCCAGGCTGATCCGGGGCATCCGGGTCTTATCCGGGCAGTCCGTGAGTGGTCCGTGGGTATGCCGGGGGTAGTCCGGGAAAGTTTGGGGGCGGTCCAGGTTAAACCGTGGCTGAAACGTGGCTCATCCGGGGCGAAACAGCCCCGGACCACCCCCGGACCACCCCCGGACCACCCCCGGACCACCCCCGGACCACCCCCGGACCACCCCCGGACCACCCCCGGACCACCCCCGGACAGCCCGAACCGGCCCCGGTTCATCCCCAGTCCACCCCGGACTACCCGGACCACCCCCGGATCATGCTGGATCAAGCCAGGATCGGAAAATGCCCTGGACCGCCCTGGATGTTTTACACATTTTAAAACATCCGGGGCGGACCCCGGACCAGCCATGGATTACGCTGGACCACGCCGGACCACCACGGACGAGCCACGGACGAGCCACGGATCACCCCGAATCGCCATGGACCACCCCGTATGACGGTCCGGGCTCGTCCGGCCTCTGATCCGGGTAGATGTGACTGGGGCTTAAGTAGCGACGAATATCAATTTTTAAGTAATTGGTTTGACTTGACCTGCTACACAAGAACTGGGCCAGCCCATCTGGTCAGTCAGTGTAAAATATTGACCGTAGATAGTATTGCCTAGAGAGGATTTTCTATGCCTACTTTGTAACCAGCCAAGAAATGACCGTGCATTTCTGTTTAGGCCCGATTTGATGCATGTAAGTGTATGTAGGTATTGCAATACCTCAGGGAGTTTGACGCCCCTGCCCTGCAGAGTTGTAAACCACTGCCTTGTGGTACAGGTTCTTGACAGAACCGAAGGCTAAGGGAGCAAACCCTGAACAGAAAACCATGCCACTGTGGCAGCATCAAGGGCATTTGATGTATGGAACTCCTAAATCTCCCGACCAGCCACTGCAGGGACAAGTAGTTTTGCACCTGTCTGGACATGTTCTTGCCGGTGTGAGACCTCTATTTGCTCCCCGAGAGAGTGCCGCTGGTAACTTGCAAAAGCCAGCAGCACTTCAACACTTTTGCAGGCAGCTTCCATTAAATGTAAATGGAGAGCGGCAGTCAAGTAATGAAAGCAGTCTTTGTCGCATCACGACCGACAGCATCATGATGATGAAGTGTATGTTTAGGTTGCACGGAAGTATCTCGGACAAGAATAAATATGCAGAGAGTAGAGAACTACCAATGAATATATATCAATGTACTTTCTTGTAATCATCCATCAATATTGGCATAATTTTAGTTAGTGTAGCATGTGTGGTTAGTGCTGACAGATTAGTGTCTTACCACTGACCTGTTATTTAGAGGAATACAACAATTTGAACAACAAAGCATGATTGTAACACTGCAGCCTAAATAATATTCACATAATAAATTATACGTCACAAAACCATTGCTGAAAAGAATAGGTGCTGTATTAATTATGGCAAAATAAGAAGAATATGTCGAGTGTATACACTCATGCCACTTTATTCCCTCCATCCACTATTCAAGTTGCATGGTCTGATGAAACATATTGTCATGGGGGTGATTAAAATGGGAAATATTGCCCCTAGAACAGGACTCGAACCCACATCTCTTTGCATTCCGGGCCAGTGTGCTAACCATTACACCACCTGGCTGCCTGATGCCATCACACTACCCATGTCCACCTATCCATGCGGATCCTGGCCTATGGTACGGCATATACAGAATAATCAGTGAATGTTTTACCCCATCCCGTTAAGCACCTACTTTGAGACAGCCATTAGGCAGAGAGGCCACTGACCAATGTGGTCAATCTCATGACCTCATTAGTCTTTCCGTCATTCCAGTACCATATATCACTTTAGTCAGGTTCCTTGGACATATAGTGGAAGTTTAATGGCATCCAACCCAACCACGCACAGCTGGGTCAGTTGCTTACCCACTCCCACTCTCCAACGCACACACTGACACTAGCTTCTAGCCTCCTTCCAGTCTACACACCCCTCCACACATCCCTCCACACACACCCATGCCTCACACATATTCCCCGCCCCCCCTCCACACACACCATCACCCACAGTGGGTGGTTCTGGGTGTGTTCTAATCAGATACACACCCCATGCAGTAATTTTCCCTCCTCCCCCCATACACACTCACTCACAATCAATGGACACAGTGTGTCTGTGTCTTTGGAGGGGGGGGGGGAGATGAGGCTTACCAGCTGGATGACCCTGACTTAGCCAGTCGAAATTGATAGGGGACCAGGCTACCTACACATTAGTAGGTCATTCCTCATCACATGACTATCGCGAGATGTGAATCTGGGCCACAACAGCAGGACTTTTGGCAAGCTTACCACAATTATTGTGGCTTCTTTTAGCACAAATTGCTCCAAAAGTAGCCGTTTTTCATCAAAATGACTCCATAATAATGAATATTAGGTTACAATGGTCAACCTGATGCATTTATCTAAAAGAATTAGGCAAACATTGGAAAGCCATCGGACGATGCAACTTTAAGAATCCCTCTGGAATTCCTTGGACAACGTGAAAAACAAGTCGGAAGTGACTTTTTGCCAGGTAACCTGCGGTCTTTTGGGCAACTGATAAGTTGGCCAAATAGTGCGCAGACCAAAGGCCCTGCCACCACTTGTATAGTATATGGCTGGTTCTCGGCAGTTTAGCATCTCGGTTAGCACTGCGTATGGATTATGGCAGTATGTGTGTTTATGAGCCTGTGGCTGGATGGCAGCGCACATCAATTATTCAGTACCCTCTGCCGTCCCTTCCGCCCCCTCGCTCCTGGAGCGGAGATCGCACTATACTACACCATGTAGAACACAGTAAATGTTACACCACGGAAAACACAGTAATATTATTGTAATACAAACACAAGAATACACCACCATGTAGAACAGAGTAATGTTACACCACGGAAAGCACACTAATGTTATTGTAATGCAAACACAATAATGCAACACCATGTAGAACACAGTAATGTTACACCGTGGAAAACACAATAATGTTATTGTAATGCAAACACAAGAATGCAACACCATGTAGAACACAGTAATGTTACACCACGGAAAACACAATAATGTTATTGTAATGCAAACACAAGAATGCAACACCATGTAGAACACAGTAATGTTACAACGTGGAAAACACAATAATGTTATTGTAATGCAAACACAATAATGCAACACCATGTAGAACACAGTAATGTTACACCGTGGAAAACACAATAATGTTATTGTAATGCAAACACAATAATGCAACACCATGTAGAACACAGTAATATTACAACGTGGAAAACACAATAATGTTATTGTAATGCAAACACAATAATGCAACACCATGTAGAACACAGTAATGTTACACCGTGGAAAACACAATAATGTTATTGTAATGCAAACACAATAATGCAACACCATGTAGAACACAGTAATGTTACACCACGGAAAACACAATAATGTTATTGTAATGCAAACACAATAATGCAACACCATGTAGAACACAGTAATGTTACACCACGGAAAACACAATAATGTTATTGTAATGCAAACACAAGAATGCAACACCATGTAGAACACAGTAATGTTACACCACGGAAAACACAATAATGTTATTGTAATGCAAACACAAGAATGCAACACCATGTAGAACACAGTAATGTTACACCACGTGGAAAACACAATAATGTTATTGTAATGCAAACACAATAATGCAACACCATGTAGAACACAGTAATGTTACACCACGGAAAACACAATAATGTTATTGTAATGCAAACACAAGAATGCAACACCATGTAGAACACATTATCCTTACACTGCGCAACCAGTCCTTTCCTGATCCTAATAATGCTGAGCGGCTGGCTAGGAAGCGTAAAACGCAACCTTACACCATGCTACACCATGTAAAACACGATAGTGCTACACCATGTAAAACACAACCTTACACCATATAAAAACACACATAAAACACAACAATGCTGCAACATATAAAACACAACAATGCTACACAATATACAACACAACAATGCTACACCCTATAAAACACAACACTGCTGCACCATATAAAACACAACAATGCTACACCATATACAACACAACAATGCTAAACCATATAAAACACAACAATGCTACACCATATAAAACACAACAATTCTACACCATATACAACACAACAATGCTACACCATATAAAACACAACAATTCTACACCATATACAACACAACAATGCTACACCATATAAAACACAACAATGCTACACCATATAAAACACAACAATGCTGCACCATATACAACACAACAATGCTACACCATATAAAACACAACAATGCTACACCATATAATACACAACAATGCTACACCATATACAACACAACAATGCTACACCATATAAAATACAACAATGCTACACCATATAAAACACAACAATGCTACACCATATAATACACAACAATGCTACACCATATAATACACAACAATACTACACCATGTAAAACACGATAGTCCTATTCCTTGTAGACCACAATAATGCTACGCCGCCTAGAACTCTAAAATACTACAGCACATAAAACATAGCATTTTAGTTTTGGACGTCTCCAGCCCAGATCTCCGTCCGTAGCTGCGTAGTATCAACGTGGTACTGGAGAACAGCATGTGTCATAGCTGGAGGAATGCTGGGTTCACTCAGTGCTTCATCGGCTCATCAAGCCTGACTATGGAGTAACTACAAGCTATAACCCCACACGTAACCCCTCCCCTCCTCCCCCTACCCACCATGGAGCTACCCTCTCCTCTACCCCCCTTCCACACCACACACACCAGGCGGGATGGCCGAATGCGTTGAGTGTCCATCTCCCGCTTTGGTAGATCGTGGGATTTGAACCCTGGTCGAGTCAAACCAATGACATAACAATTTATACTTGTCGCTTTCTAGCCAGGCGCTCAGCATTATTAGGATAGGGCAAGGACTGGTTGTGTCAGTGTCAGGATAATGTGACTGAGTGAGATATCAGGTCATGGTGCTGGCAGCCTAGTCTCCAAGTAGGGCAGCACTATATAGTAACCATGAGTGCACACTGTCACAAGTCGGTACCCATCCTGATATGACTTTAGATGTTGCCAGGACATTAAACTTCAACCACAAATAAACTCTCCTGTCACCACACAACAAAAAATACAACGTATCTATTCCAGAGATACCAAGTAGATAACAGTGTGAGTAGGGAGACCTCCCAAATATACATATTGGAAATAGGGAGAAATAGCATGACTGAAGAGTGGAGGGTGTGAGGGGGGGGGGTCGTCGAATGAAAAAAGTAATACAAAATGGTGCATTCTGCTGCATTTTGATGAAAGATATGCCTTTACAAAATAAAACCCCCAAAAATGATTCTTTGGTGGGAGGTAAAACATTTAAATCAGAAAATCGGGAGATGCACACAGCCATGTACAAAAACGGGTGTTTCGAGAATTGTAAACACATCCACAGTATTATACTGGGTGTTGGCGGGACCAAGTAGTCCTCACTCGATGCTGCATTGGCCACTCTTGGCTGACTCATGCATTTTTACTCAAGGGAGACTCACCACCTGAGTGCATTGTGTGTTAGTGTCTACTGACATGCAGACACATTCTGATTGAGTGTGCAGAGTTCATGGCCTTGTGCCAACAATTCTTTAATGTTTAATGTAAATAGCATGCAAGACCTCTTTACCAATGTAAAGCACAAACACATTTTAGAGTATATGCCAAGAAAATTAAAACAAACTAACATAGGCTACTGACCATAGCAACCAATTATCTATCTGCTACTGAAATTCAGGCAATCAAATAACTTATCAGCAGCTACTGTGTGGTAAGATAACACCAACACTACAACTGGCCAGCATTGAAAACAAGCCTGGGTACCCTGGCTTATATGCTATGGACAGTATAAATAGAGCCTCAATAAAAAAAGAAAAAGAAAAAAGAAAGAAGAACTGGACTTTGTCAACTCTCATAATTTTAGCTATGCTTTGGGAGTTAAATTTTGCTGTCATTTTAATACCCATATTAACACTTCCAAATCAATGAGGAATCCCTCTGTTAACACAGCATTGAATCCTAAAACCAGTCCAATCGACCAAAGCCTTTGTCAATCCATTTGAACACACCAATAATCTTCTACATTCATCCGCCAATCCACAAACCATTCTCACTAAGCCGTCAAATTATACAACCACGTCTCATTATCCTCATCATCAATTCCGTAATCGCAAGAATCAATAGGAGCACGACAGATGAATTTGCAACCAGTTTTCCCCATTATACCCTGCTCTGCCCTGCCCTCTGGGACTTGCCAAACTCAAGTCTTCTCCATTCGTGGATGTTGTCTTCCCACCTCTTCCTTTATCTTCTTTTTGTTTTTCTTCCTTCCACTCTGCCTTATTAGATGAATTTGGCTACACCGAACAAACGTGACCCATGACCAACCACTGCAGTTTGTATCTCTTTACGCTTGTCCGGAGATTTTATAGCGAATGGTAGACAGGAAGTGTGAACACTTATTTGTCTCTCTTCTTTTTAAAATTTTTTTTTTTGGTTAGTTGTCCCAAGCAGGGGAAATCCCAGTCACAGACGACTGGTCTTCCCCACTCCACTGCTGGTCGATAGAAAGCCCAAGCCTACACTTTTACCGGCCCAAGGGATTTTTAACCTCCCACACCACATAGACATGGTATGAGAGCAACTGGCCTATGATGACGCTGTAAGTTATACACAGCGGTGGAAATCCAAATTGGCAGAGCTGGGGGCATGGGGAATCGAACCTCCGACCCTCAGATTAGGAGTCTGACCTAGAAAAAAGTCAGACACTCTAACCACTCCGCCAAAGAGAACACCACATTTTCATGTGGTTCCATTGCCTGTTGGATCTTGGCAGGGACTGCCTTGTTGGTAACATGGTCTTTGTATGAGATGTGTAGCATCTTGATGGAACACCTCATTTTCGAAGGTTTGTATTGTTCTTTGGAGCTCTGCTGTGAGGGTCCTTGATTGACAAGCATAGATTTTTTTAGTGATCGTTTCTTTATTGTGCTCATAAGGGTTACATTACTGGCATACGGGCAGGGAGGAACGAGGAAGTAGAACTGGGAGTGACATAACTTTATTCTCATGACAATCTCATCCAACGGCGATTTCGGTTACACTACTTGCTGTTTGAGCATGCCTGCGGGCCAAGTCTGACATGAACATGAAGTTATGCGAGTCATTAATGGAATCATCAAGAACATATGAAGAGTTCAGGTGCAAAACCATGTACACGCCAATCCAAAAAAGTCTTTTAAATAAAAGATTTTGACCTGAAAATGATTTTAATTCTCACAAATTCCACTTGTCATATGATCATAAGGCTGTGGAGCAATTTAAAAAAAGTAGGAATAAAAATCTTCTTTCTTTTTTGTAGGTTTGATTCCGATGTTTATCTCCATTTTTGGATTGGCGTTTACGTGGTTTTGCGCCTGAACTCTTCATATGTACAATGTTTTTTATGAACGTAACAGATAATCACGTGAGGGAGATACATCACAATATATCAACATAATATATCAACAATTATGAGTCAAGTGAGTGAGAAGAATCATGAATCATATAAGTAGTGATCAGGTGGATCAATGAGCTTTTAGGGTAAGTGATTAGGTTTGCTTGGTCTTATCAACACATGTATATTAAGATAGTGATGAGTGGCTAATAGGAGAAATTAACCTATTCACAGTTTAGGATAATTACGGTGAGGTGATTTTTGTATCATTAAATGTTTTTTGTTTTTATTCGTCTCATTGTGTTTGCTTTATATCGAGACAAGTGGGAGTGGATGGCTGGTTTTTTTTCCAGTGGAGATGTGTAGCTGACGGGTGTCAGTGGAAGAGTGAGGAGGTGTGTGCGACACGGAGTCGGAGGGAGAGTGAGGGAGGGGGGCTGTGATTGGCTGGAGAGGATTAGGCCATCAGGATAGTGGTGGGCTGGTGATTGACAGGTGGGCATGGCTGCTTCACTGGCCCCCCCCTGCCCCCAGCAATGACAGCAAATGACCACCGAGGTGGTCATTTAACTCAATGCATGCACTTGTTTTCAACACTGTGCAGTAGTAGTCATAATCCATACAGATTGATTTTCTTTTCCATTTTTTGTTTGTTTTCGATTATGTTTTTGTACATAGATACCATTTGTAACACCTTGTACCCATGTAATTAGTGTCTTAATCTAGATATATTCTGCTATTTATTTTTATTTTTGTTTGTTTTTGTCACAAATTTAAAGGTTAGGTTTGTGGATAATTTGTATGGATGTCAGGTACTCCATTTTCTTTATTGTTGTTTTGGCTCATTTTGCTTGAGAGACACTTCCCATTATCTCAACTACACATCTTCCACATACAGAAATATGGATGTGATAAAGGAGCACATCACTCATATCTTGGCGTTCAGAAAAATACTCCTCTCAATCCAAACTGGTTTCAGCCTTGTCAATGCTGCTGTTGTTGGTGCTATCCTAGATAATATCTCAGGCTTGGAACCGGCATCAGTTATAACTGAGCTCAGGCATTTGAAGCTTGTGACTGAGCCCAAACCAATATACACATGACTCTCAATCCTTTCCAATCAATAACAACCCCCCCATCCATCCCCGACACCCAACCACCTCCTCACCACCACCTGACCACAACCTCACAACCATCTCACCACCATCTCACCACCACCTCACCACAACCTCACCACCATCCAACCACAATCTCATCACCATCTCACCCCCACCTCACCACCACCTCACCACCATCTCACCACCATCTTACTGCCACCTCACCACAACCTCACCACCACCTCACTACAACCTCACCACCATCTCACCACCACCTCACCACCATCTCACCACCATCTCACCACCATCTCACCACAACCTTACCACAACCTCACCCCCACCTCATCACCACCTCACTACCACCTCACCACCATCTCAACACCATCTCACCACCATCTCACCACCACCTCACCATAACCTCACCACCATTCCATCGTCATCTCACCACCATCTCACCACCACCTCACCACAACCTCACCACCAACTCACCACCACCTCACCACCACCTCACCACCACCTCACTACCACCTCACCACTATCTCACCACCACATCACCACAACCTCACCACAACCTCACCACAACCTCACCACAAACTCACCACCACCTCACCACCAGCTCACCACAACCTCACCACCAGCTCACCACAACCTCATTCTCCATGCACATCTTCTGATTATGCAGTCAAACCAAATCGTATGCACAGCACCAGTAAGCCATGCTGTGACTGTGCGCTGTCACAAAACATCACAGTCACGTGGTATCTCGTCATTTCGACGAGAGTTGACACACACCACCGACCGGTCTGCAACCACCATTCTCTAGCTCCTCCTCCTCCTCATCCGTTCCCACACCTCCACCACCACACCTATGCACCACCACCAAAGCAGTTAGTCATCATCCACTTGCCATCTCACCTGCCTTACCAGACGGGATGGCCGAATGACTAGAGCGTCTGTCTCCCGTTTTGGTAGATCGTACGTTTCGAAACCACGGGGTTCGAACCCTGGTCGAGCCAAACCAATGACTTAACAATTGATACTTGTCACTTCCTAGCCAGGCGATCGGGATTATTAGGATAAGGCAAGGACTAGTTGGCAAGGACTAATGTGACTGAGTGGGATGTCAGGTCATGGTGCTGGTGGCCAGGTCTTCCAGTCGGGCAGCACTATAAAGTCACCATGAGGGTGCACTGTCAAAGGTCGTTGCCCGTCCTGATATGACCTTGTATGTTACCAGGATGTAAAACTCCACCAACCAACCAATCTCACCTGGCTCAGATGAGCCCTCCGCACCGTGACCGATTCTTTGTTTACTATATCAGTATATGGTACCGTAACCCTCCACACATAACACAGGGCAAGTCATGCTTGATCACAGCGCCAGGCGAGATAGTCGAGTGGGATAGAGTGTCCAATTCCCAAGCGGATGGTCTGATTGGCGTGTCGTATGTGTGTGGGTCGATATCTAGAGCATAGGTTCAATCAATCTGGTACCGGATTAAATAAAAAGAGCTATATGGATTGGTACTTGACGCTGGCTTATCTGGACGGTCTGCATTACTAGGATAGGAGGGCAGTGGCTGGTCAGCTCTGGGTCAGGATAATAGTATGAATGTCAGCAGTTCACTAATGATTTACTATGATCGCCTCAGCACTACCTCACCACCACCTCACCACCATCTCACCACCTCCTCACCACCACCTCACCACAACCTCACAACCATCTCACCACCATCTCACGACCACCTCACCACAACCTCACCACCATCTCATCACCACCTCACTGCAACCTCACCACCATCTCACCACCATCTCACCACCACCTCACCACAACCTCACTCCCATCCCACCACCATCTCACCACCATCTCACCACCATCTCACCATAACCTCACCACAACCTCACCACCAACTCACCACCACCTCACCACAACATCACCACCATCTCACCACCATCTCACCACCACCTCACCACAACCTCACCACCAGCTCACGACAACCATACCATGACCTCACCACGATCTCACCACCACCTCACCACCAACTCACCACCACCTCACCACAACCTCACCACATTCCCACAACCATCTCACCACTATCTCACCACCATCTCACCACCACCTCACCACAACCTCACCACCAACTCACCACCACCTCACCACAATCTCATCACCATCTCACCACCACCTCACCACAACCTCACCACCACCTCACCACCACCTTACCACCACCTCACCACCACCTCACCACCAACTCACCACCATCTCACCACCACCTCACCACCTCACTACCACCTAACCACCATCTAACCACCACCTCACCACCACCTCACCACCATCTCACCACCACCTCAATACCACCTTACCACCACCTCACCACCACCTCACCACCTCACCACCACCTCACCACCAGCTCGCCACCACCTCACCCCCGCCTCCTTCGGCTGCTCCTCCCGGGCTGCCTGCGCGGGTCCACTACACGCCACTCGCTCGGACGTTATATAGCTAGTATATAAATATACGGGTATAAATCATCGGTATGAGGTTTTCTTATTCTTCTTATTATTATTATTATCATTGTCACTTTATAATATATTTAAGGTCCAATAACGGACAAATGTTGATTAACTGCGGCATGCTGGCCTACTGTGGCACCGCCACCGGCAGTTCTTGTTAATTATGCTCACTGGCTGTAGTGATCACTTGCTGCGAAAATATATGTTTGTTGTTGTTTTACGTCCTAGCAGCATCTAAGGTCATATCAGGATGGGTACCAACTTGTGACTTGTGACTCAGTGCTGCCTGACTGGAAGACAAGGCCAACAACACCATGCCCTGATATCCCACTCAGTCACATTATCCTGACACTGAGCCAACCAGTCCTTGCTCTATCCTACTAGTGCCGAACGCCTTGCTAGGAAGTGACAGGCATCAAATTTAAATTCATTGGTTTGACTCGACCAGCGTTCGGACCCCCGCGATCTACCAATATATGTATATAATTTATATATACATATATATATATACATATATATATTATATATATATATATATATATACATATATATATATATATATATATATATATACACACACATAAATACATGTATATAGTCCGCCCTCATTAATCCACATTACTTTGTTCTCAATATAATATTATCAACAAATAGTTGGATATCTTCACCCTGAATCCTCAAAACATCGAATGCTGGAAATCCGTTCCATGGATGATTTTGCTAGGATAGTGAGATATCTAGGATTAAACGAGGTCAGACTTACGCGGGCTGACTGTACACCACCCTGTATTGAGGGATTGTGTATGTAGCCTAGCGTGTGCCCCGAGGCATGCCCGGTATTCTACATGGAGTTGTTGGCGGATGGGCGGAGCGGGGCGAAGGGCGTGTGGTGTGGGCGTGTACGTGTGCATAGCGGGGCGGGGCGGGGCGGGCGGGGCGTGGGGAGGGGGATGCGGGGCGGGGCAGTAGAGGCGAGATGACAGATGTGAATTCGCCGGCCTTTCATGGATCATAATTGAGTAGCACATGGAGTAGTATCTGGTGTTGTTGTATTGCACCGGGGTATCTGCTCACGTGTGCCATATTTTACTTGACGTGTGAGTGTATATATATAGTTATATAGAAATATGTTATATATATATACAAACGCTGTGTATATATATAGTTGTATACAATTATAATTATATCATATATAATTGTATATAATATAATTATAATTATATATAATTATATAGACACACACTTATATATAATTACATATGAATGTATATATATATTCTTACCTTATATATAAATACATATAGACACCATATATATTATACATATACATGCATAGTATATATATATATATATATATATATATATATATATAAATATATATATATATATATATATACACATATATATATCCTACTATGACTGGTACACCAGGCCTATGTAATTGGTGTATGTATTATGTCTAACTGAACATATGCAAAATATCACATAGTGACATACTATTACTATTTTGCGAGCATAGTTTAAAAAAACAATAAAGACATTGTATATGTATGTGCTGAGGGTATCGAATGTGGATGCAACATACAAGTAAAGGACTGTTATATTGAAGATATATTATATGTATCTATATATATATTAGTATATATACATGTATATCGTTTGTTTGTTTGTTGTTGTTTTACGTCCTAGCAACATCTAAGGTCATATCAGGACGGGACCATGTATATCGTCAAATCATTACTAATAACGTGCTTGAACTTAAATTATTTAAGATCGCTATATAAAGTCAAAGCAGTAACATGACAACGTATGTGAAAATAAATGATTGATTTATAAATACTGTATATATAATAACATTAATAACACAACCTACCTAGAAACATTCCTACCACCTTTAATGCTAGCCAGCTGCTAGACACCTCTAAACTACTCAGTACGCATGTCTGTGGTAATAGCTGTTGGCGCGCCCACTTTCACTACTGGGGTTTGGGGTCCTAATAACAGCCGCGCTGGGTTCTCCTCCCTGCCATAGTAGGCCATGTCTCAAGGCACTACACAGGCCCTCCATATGGTCAGCTTGCGGCAATGACTTAGCCGGGAGGAGGGAGCCAGATGGGAGGGACTGTCAGGTTGTTGTTATATGGGTGTAGAGGCAGAGGGAAGGGAACCGCTGTAAATTATGAAGGGGGGAGTTGTGTAGAGTTTATGGCTGGTGTGGGTTTGGGTGAGGGTGTGGGTGTATTGGGGGGGTTGGGGGTGAGGGTGGGGTTTGGTTATAGGTGTGTGTGCGGGGGGGGGGGTGATGGTGTGTGTGTGTGTAGGTGTGGACCTAGGTGTGTGGGTGGGTGTGGGTTTGGGTGTGGGTGAGGGTGTCTGTATGAGTGTGGGCGAGGATGTGTGTACGGGTGTGTGTGCAGGTGTGTCGGTGCGGGTGTGGGTGTGTGTATGGGTGTGTGTGTGTGGGTGTTCTGACCGGCCATCGTGGGCTGGATGTGGAACATTGATCGGGGTGTCCCTGTGTGTGGTGTGTGTGTGTGTGGTGTGTGTGTGGTGTGTGTGTGGGGGGTGAGTGTGGTGTGTGTGTGGTGTGTGTGATGTGAGTGGTGCTCTCCCGCCTCACTAAAGCACTACATGCCGCAAGCCTCGGTTTCATTGTTGTGCTTGTTCCTGTGCGTGGTGATGATGTCAGTGGACGTGATAGTGGTGGTGGTCTAGATGTGGTATTGTTAAGGTTAAATAGAACAGACTGACTAAGTGTAGTGTGAGTCTATGACGCACTGCCTCCTTCCCCCCTCCCTCCTCCCCTCACCTCCCCCTCCCCCATCACCTCCTCACCTCACCCTTTCTCCTCAGTTGATCACACCTCCACCCGCACACTTATGTGACGGTGACTGCCCGAATTAACCTACCAACCAACCATCCAACAACACATCTGTCAACCCCCACACTCCCCAGCTTCTTGGCAATCAGCCAATTACTGCTGCCGGACATTACACTGTAACCTCTAATGTCCGGGATCTAAACACAGTGCAGTGTGCAGTGTTGCTGGCTTGCTTCTCCCCCCCCCCCCCCCCCCCCCCCCCCCCAACTCTGTCTTCTCCCAGATGACAGTGGTTGTGGCATAATAATGCCTGTACAACAACGAGCCGGAGAAACCAAGACCCAACCGCCACCCACCCTGCTGCGATTACCTCCACGGCCGGCAATGCGATGCAGAGAGACAGAGAGACATCGACATATATAGAGAGACACACACACATACATACAGAGGCAGAGAGAGAGTGGACTGATCTTGTACCAGGACATGCTGACACATCTGCGTCGCTTCCTCTCGTAGTAGTAGGGAATGGGACAGCACCATCGGCCCGGGGGATTGGAGCGGAGCGAAGGAGAGGGGAGAGGGAGGGGGGTCGGAGGGAGAGTAGGGGGAGGGAGGGGGGGAGAGTAGGAGGAGGGAGAGATTGGATGGGGTGGTTGGGGGGAGGACATTCTGTATTCGTCAGCATCCGGTGCCTGCCTACCTGGGTGTGTGTATATTGTGCAGCGTACGTTAGTTCTGCTGTCACTCACAGCCGTGTCCGGTTCGGTGCGGAGGCCATTGCGATGGTTCCCGACGGCAGGGTTGGGCAGCCTCACGTAAGCGGGCCGGGTCCGGGTCCTAGCGTTCTGAGCAGCTCACTGAGCGGCTGCGTGAGCAACACATATCTGCTGGTACCCGCAGACGCCAGCATAGCAGGAAAAATGTTAATGCGAGCAGCTCAGCAGCTGCCCCCCCCCCCCCGCTTGCCTAGGCTTCCCCCCTCCCCCCTTACACCCGCCCACCCTCCCTCCCTCCCTCCCGCCCTCCCTCCCTCCCAATCCCCGCCCGCCCTACCTTCCACCCGCCCACCCAGTTCCCAGTGCTGCCCGACTATACCGCACCGCGGCGCCACCGTCTCACTCACTCTAGCCTCGGGCCACGGGCCACGAGAAGGTGTTTATAATATCACCCACGTCACAGCCCAGAGAGAGGCTGTGGCTTGGAGGCTCGGCAGGGCGGGGAATCGCTTGGTCCTCTTCGGCACCCTAGTGGGTGGAAGGTGGAGGGTGGGGGGGTGGGGGAGGGGTGGAGGATGGATGTGGAAGGTGAAGGGTGGAGGATGGAGTGTGGAGGATGGATGGGTGAATAGTGGGGGAAGGGTGAATAATTGTGGAGGGGTATCTAGGCTGGTCGGCTCTGTGTCAGGATAATGGTATGAATGTCAGTAGTTCACTACTGATTTACTATGATCGCCTCATCACCACCTCACCACCACCTTACCACCACCTCACCACCATCTCACCACCACTTCACCACAACCTCACCACCATCTCTCCATCTCACCACCATTGTTCCCCATGCCTCCACCTCTGCCAATTTGGATTTCCACCGCTGTGTGTAACTTACAGTGTCATCAAAGGCCAGTTGCTCTCATACCATGTCTATGTGGTGTGGGAGGTTAAAAATCCCTTGGGTCGGTAAAAGTGTAGGCTCAGGCTTTCTTTCGACAAACTGTCTAATGGTGAAAACAAGTCTATTCAGACTTATCCATAATAGGCAATATAAATCTTCAAGAAATTGTATGGTGGGTGAAGGGTGGATGATTGTGGAGGGTGAAGGATTTTTGGGGTGGAGCATTGTGAATTGTGGAGGTTTGCGGAACATGTGGGTGGGTGGAGGATTGTGGAACTTGTGGTTGGATGATAAATAATTGTGGCCGGTGAAGGATTGTTGAAAGTTGAGGATTATGGAGTGGAGGAATGTGGAGCTGGAGGATTGTGGGAGGTGGAGGGTTATGTGGGTGGAAGATTGTGAATTGTGGAGGATTGTAGATCGTGTGGCTGGATGATAAAAGATTGTGGTGGGTGGAGGATTGTGGAAGGTGGAAGATTGTGGAAGCTGAAGGATTGTAGATCGTGTGGCTGGATGATAAAAGATTGTGGTGGGTGGAGGATTGTGGAAGGTGGAAGATTGTGGAAGCTGAAGGATTGTAGATCATGTGGCTGGATGATAAAAGGTTGTGGCGGGTGGAGGATTGTGGAACGTGGAAGATTGTGGAAGCTGGAGGATTGTAGAAGGTAACGGATTATTGCGGATGGGGTATTGTTGCGGGTGGAGGCTTGTGGGAATGGGGGAGGAGGGTGGAGGTTGTAATGTGTAGAGGATTGTAGAGCGTCATAGAATTATAGAGGACAGTGAAGAAGTAGGGCCTGATGGGGGTAGGAGTAGGAGATGTACATGTATAATGGTAGACTAAAGCTGTGTTCACACGGGCAAAGTTTATGTTGACTTAGACAAGTCGATTTATATGGATCGATTTAGTGTCGTGTTCACACACGCAGTACTTTTAGCCGGAAATCGATATCTGCACATGAGCAACTCCAGTCTGACCAGCGCCAGTTTTTGGTTACCACGAGAGAGTGGGTTCGACCTAGATATGTATGGACTGAATCGTATTGGTTTGGTACGGTGAAAACTTCTGCTGGGCAGTGAAACCCTAAAAATAAATGATGAACAAAATATCTGTGCACAGCTAGCAGTTTCATAAAGCAAATTTACCGGAAAGTCAACAAACTCAGGTCTCGACTGTGATGTGCTTAATCCGCCTCAAGTAAGTCGGTTGCGTTCACACGGGCGATATAAGTTGATTCATAAAATTTGCTTCATATAAACCACCTACAGAGATGGTTTATAAATTCCGGCTTATATGATTCGAATCAGCCCTAAACCAACTCAGACACGCATTCACACGCCAAATGTGAGCCGAACTAGGCAAGTCGATTTATATGATTCGAATTAACTGCCCCGTGTGAACAGGGCTTTAGAGTGGGGCTCTAACTGTCTTGCGTTTCAGTGGAAAAAAACACTATCGACCGATTTGAAGTTGCATCGTCCGATGGTTTTGAGTTTCAGTCATTTTCTGAGATAAATATATTAGCTCGATCATTATTATCAATCTTACTTTAGTTTGAAGTAACTTTAATTTTAAATGGACCACTTTGGAGATATTTGAAGTGCAACCATGCAACATTAATTTTGGCAACCTTGCGTTTCCACAGTAACATGTTCCATTCAATTACCTCAGCATTCCATTCTGTGTGGCAACAAATGTTTAATAAGTGCACTAGTATCTAAGTTAGATATGTAGAATCAAAGCCAGATAATTGTTTTGGTTTTGAAAATCTGGTGTTTTCATTGGACTATGCAGCTTTAATTTGTGTAAATATCCACACTTTTTAACCACGGCCGGAAGACCAGTGTTTGGGCGTTGACAGAAGAACCTTATTCAATGAATAAATATGATTGACACAAAAAGGCTCCTCTAGTGAGGGAGCACGACATGGGGGGGGGGGGCGGTCAATATCTATGCACCGGAAGTGCCTGGTGGGGGCGAGCGTCTCCCTGGTGATGGTTCCATACAACTTAATTGGCCCAGGGTGAATGGTGGTTGTTGGAGTTTTACGTCTTGGCAACATCTAAGGACATATCAGGACAGGCACCGACTTGTGATTGTGCACACTCATTGTGCTGCCCTACTGGGAGACCAGGCCGCCAGCACCATGCCCTGATATCCCACTCAGTCACATCATCCTGACACTCAACCAACCAGACCTTGGCCTATCATAATAATGCCGAATGCCTGGCTAGGAAGTGACAAGTATAAATGTTTGTCATTGGTTTGACTCTACCAGGGTTCGAACCAATCCCATGATCTACCAAAAACTTGTTGGATGATAGGTGCGGACATAATCATGTGTGGTGCACGTATATGAGAAACCTTTCTTTTCTTTTTGTGTGTGCATTAGTTGATTAAAAAGGGAATTTCCCATAGAAATCTTCGTTATTCCACCGCTCCTTGCGTTATCCTAGTAGTGCGGAATGCCAGACTTAGACAGTGAGAAGTATCAATTTCTAAGTAAAGTCATTGGTCTTGACTCGACCACGGTTCGAACAATTGACTAAGTAAGCATTGTCTTATACCCCCATCACACCAAACTAGTTTTCACTACGTTCTTGAAAATGTTGCTGAATGGGCTCAAACTGTGTGCAAACGGATTGGACATAGTAGCAACCTTTTACTGTCTTTTTACAAATGGAATGGACTGGCTCGAACGGAATGGTGCTCAAAAACTTTGAGCATGCCCAACATTTTCTTGCAGCCACCTTCTACCCCAACCATAGCCCGTTTTAGAATGGGGTCGGACGTTTTGAGAACTACTTTGGTGTGATGGGGGTGTAAGCGCTTGTAATGCTAATTTCAACACAAATACAATATGTGAAATTGTACCAGGGACTGCGGTGCGAACAAAAAGTTAAAACTGATTTAAAATAATAAATGCTCGCTATAACAGAATATGTCAAGCGCTATGTAATTTATTTCTTTGTTTTAAATTATTAATTCCATAGTTCGATCAGTTTGCAGAAGAACTTGAGCTATTATTATATTTAGTTTTTATTGTATAGTTGTGTATTTGTTTAATTATTGGGATAGTAGGTAGGAAAAAAGAAAGCGGAAAGCTTCGCGAAGTAAAATTAGGGTTCAATCATGTTTAACTTTATTGTGTTTTCAAACATAAGAATACATAACTGACATCCATTCCAAACGAACCGAGGTAATCAGTCAATGAAATAAACAACCTGAAGCAATGATTAACCTGCGTTCGATTGACCCTGGTCATTGAGTGGCTGCACCTCATATAGTCGCGATGTGAACCCCCAGTGCCCAGGAAGGCCACTTGTGGGACTATCGGAAAGAGTGGCCTATGTGGCGGCAGTGGGTTTCCTCCAAAGAAATATGTCAGAATGATCATATGTTTGACGTCCAATAGCCAATGATATGAAAATCAATGTGGTCTAGAGGCGTCTTTAAATAAAACAAGCTTTATTTGACTTTATTGCAATTTGTGGTATCACAATGAGGTTAGAATCAACGCTAGAATAAACGGTAGTAAAGTGCCTGTCAAACCTTACCGGACTGAGTACCGGACACCACCGGACAAAGAATTGTCTAGTCCGGTGCTCTCCGGTACACAAAATGTATCGAAATGGAGTGTAACTAGGTCAATTGCCACCGGACAACCGGACAACCGGACGAGTACCATACATGTACCGTACATGTACCGGATGAGAACCGGATGGGTACCGGACAAAATGGACAAACCGGACACCAACGGATGGGTACCGGACATGTATGGATGGGTACCGGACATGTACCAGACAAACCGGACACCAACTGGACACGGCAGTCCGGCGGTGTCTGGTAGAAGTTTTGTGCATGTTCAAAACTTGTACCGGACACCGCCGGACACCGCTGGCTGGGTACCGGACATGTACCGGACATCTGTGTACAGTACCGGACAGTGTCCGGTTCTCGTCCGGTTCCCCAGTCCAGTAAGGTGTGACTGAGCCTTAACAGTCCGCAAATTCATTCAGCTTGCAAGACAGTTTTTGTTTGTTTGTTGTTGCTTTACATCCTAGCAACATCTAAGGTCATATCAGGATGGGTACTGACTTGTGACAGTGCGCACGTATGGTGACTTTATAGTGCTGCCACACTGAAAGACCAGGCCGCCAGCACCATGACCTGATATCCTACTCAGTCACATTATCCTGACACTAAGCCAACCAGTCCTTGCCCTAACCTAATAATGCCGAATGCCAGGCTAGGAAGCAACAAGTATTAATTTTTAAGTCATTGGTTTGATTCGACCAGGGTTTGACCCTGCAATTCCAAGCCTTGTTGCTCACAGTTGAGCACATTTTAATATTCAGGGATGAAAGTTGTGTCTGGGAAAAAAAGCGGAAATGAGGATATTCTCCGATAGGCTTAGCATTGTCAGGGAATCGCGGAAAATTCCCGGAAGTCGGGTTTCATACATATTGGTATACACTGATAGTGCTGCGCCGTTTGAAACATTTATTAGTAGTATACGCTAATAATGCTGCACCGTTTGAAGCATGTATAAGTAGCATACGCTGATAGTGCTGTGGCGTTTGAAGCATTTATTAGTAGTATACGTTGATCGTGCTGCGGAATTGCAGTAGGGGCCAACAGAAAGAATCCCGTAAATCCGCCGAATCGCGGAGATCTTTCATCCCTGAACATTACTTAAACCAAAGGGTTGTATTGATCTATGGAAAATGTAGGAAACCAACAGTGGCATTACCATTATCTGATAATCAATGCCTGAAACGAATATATATATATATCATCAATGCACTATTCTTACACAATATCAGGATAATATGACTGAGTGGGATATTAGGGCATAGTGCCAACAGCTTGGTCCCCCACGAATGCGCACTATCACACGTCAGTTATTGTGTATTATCTCCATCTGGTGTATTATCTTCATCGCAATTAATCTTGTAGACCGAACCATCGCTATTTCCCTAAGGACTCTCCATCTACTTTTATTTCTGTACTCTTCTCCGTAATTCTCAATGAAGATCCTGCCTTTGAAGCAGCTAAAGATAGTTATTCTGTTGTTTATGACAATGGCTCCTGTGACACTGGCTCCTGTGACACTGGCCCCTGTGACACTGGCTCCTGTGACACTGGCACCAGTGACACTGGCACCAGTGACACTGGCCCCTGTGACACTGGCACCTGTGACACTAGCCCCTGTGACACTGGCCCCTGTGACACTGGTTCCTGTGACACTGGCCCCTGTGACACTGGCCCCTGTGACACTGGCACCTGTGACACTGGCTCCTGTGACACTGGCTCCAGTGACATTGGCCCCTGTGACACTGGCCTCTTTGACACGAGCTCCTGCAACACTGTCCCCTGTGACACTGGCTACTGAGACACTGGCCCCTGTGACACAAGCTCCTGTGACATTGGCTCTTGTGACACTGGCTCCTGTGACACTGGCTCCTTTCACACTGGCCCCTTTGGCACTGGCCCCTGTGACACTTGCCCCTGTGACACTGGCTCCTGTGACACTGGCTCCTGTCACACTGGCTCCAGTGACACTGGCTCCTGTGACACTGGTTCCTGTGACATGGGCCCCTGTGACACTGGCCCCTGTGACACTGGCCCCTGTGACACTGACTCCCGTCACACTGGCTCCTGTCACACTGGCTCATGTCACACTGACTCCTGTGCCACTGGCTCCTGTGACACTGGCCACTCTGACACTGACTCCCGTCACACTGGCTCCTGTGATACTGGCTCATGTCACACTGGCTCCATTGTGCTGGATATTCCCACACCCTCCTCACAGCTTAACCTTGTCTTCTTCCGTCGATGCTGATGCACCACTTTCTTCCAGTTTTCCACCATCTGAAACTTGCTCCACTTTCCGTTTCTGCGCAGTTAGCGGTGTCTTCGCAGATTCCTGCAGCGTCGTTCCCGCCGCCACCGGCATTCTGTGCACCTTCTCTGCATCTCGTTGTCTACTCTCCTCCATGGTTTCAGACATGTCCCACACCAACCCGGCTGTCACTCCGTCTGCCAGCTGAGCCGCTCTATCCGCAACCGAGACTGGTGTCGACTCCAAACCTTCCAAACTTTGCGGATCCTGCTCTGCGGCCATGGCACTATCCACCGCCGATGCTACTCCTCTATCATCATCTGCTTGCAGTTCCACCAGTAAATTATCTTTGTGTACATCACTGCTGAAGGAGATCATCTCTTCACAGACACCCTTTCCTTGGGGTGGCATGTCTGTCGGGTTTACTAACAGTTTTCCGCCGTCAACAACATCAGCTGAAGCCTCCATGACGACGGCTTCCCTGCCCAGTTCTCGCGCTCCAACAACAGATGCTCCACAACTTAACCTCTTCCAAGTCGTCGCATCAGCAACAACATACACAGCGTCGTTGCTGAGGTCATCTACTTTCGCTTTCTCCTCCTTGGCGTCATCATGCTCTCTTCTTACTGCATCCTCGATTTCCGCCATTCCCGTTACATTCTTTTCAGGAGTCCTCACAGGCGGCATGTCTGCTTCAAGCGATTCTGTGTCGATCCTCCGTGGGTTTCCCAGAGTATCCAAGTCATTTAGATATCTCCCCCTCACACGATCAACTGTGGCAATGCTCTGCTCCGTCACTGATGTCGACACCGGTGTTTTGGGAACTGCTGTCAGTTCTTCCTCACCGGAAGGTGTTAACTGCATCCTGTCCTTTAGCTCAGACAGTAACTGGGAACACCCAGGTCCTGCCGGTGATGTAGGGACATGGTTCTTCACTTCCCTGATCTCCTCTTCCTCTCTCCGCGCTCTCCCTCTCCCTCCCCCTCCCCTCTCACTCTTCCCAACCTCTGCTTCTCCTTGTACAGTTTCTGAAATAATAACCCCAACCTCTGCGTTTTCTTGTACACTTTCTGAAATAATAACCCTAGCCTCAGCTTTTTCTTGTACACTTTCTGAAATAATAACCCCAGCCTCAGCTTTTTCTTGTACACTTTCTGAAATAATAACCCCAGCCTCTGCTTCTCCTTGTACACTTCCCGAAACAATAACCCCGTCATCTGAATAGGAGTCGGTTCCCGAAGGACTTGCCAATGCCACCATGGTTTCTGTCTCGAAGCCCTCGTCGCAGATCGCGGATGTTGGTGATGTGTGCGCAGACTCGGGGGCAGACACTCTGCACGGTCCCACGTCTGGATCTCCCCGAGCAGCTGCAGTTTCTGAATACTGGGCGCTTTTCGCTGGGTTGCAGTGTACCTCATCACGTAGAAGTTCTCCACGCGGCCACTCTCCTGCGCCTGTGTCTGGTGTGTCGCCATCACAACGCCCAGCAATGGTCGGCTGCAATGGCGCCATCGTGTCTTCTGAGTGACTCGTCGAAGTGTCTCTATCTAACTTTGACGGCGAGAACGAGGCTTGGACTGCCATCCCTACCAGGCCGCCATCCTCCACGTAGACATCCGTCTGCGTTGCTACTTCCGACACGGTTCCCGCTAAATTTGACGGACCAGGGAACCCTTTGTCTGCTTCCGGTGAATCGGCGTCTCTGGCGGATAATTCGGCAATGTCCGGATACAGATGACCCGAGTGGACGGGCTTTGCACCCCGTGCCTGCTCGGAGAGTAGCACCCAGCTGCGCAGACGATACTCCTCCGATGACGTCACCGAACTGACCTGGTCACACAGCGAGTCGAGCACGTGCTTCTGTGAACCAATAGGAAGGGTGGCGGGGAATGAGCGTCACCGGTGCATTGTGGGTAAGCAATGTGCTTTTTGTTTTATAACCAATGACTACTACAAAAGAAAACCATACAAAAATAAGCATCTTTGCTTAACAAAAGTGATAACATTTGGATATAATGTTAATTTATATGAACAAAATATTAACAATAACAATTAACATTTGACTTTCCCCTTAATCTTTTACGCCTCTCCCCCCCCCCCCCCCCCCCAAAAGTTGGTCCTCCTCAAATAGAATTTACGATCATCAATGTTTCTTTTGGCTTATCTTGTTCTTTACCTATCATTCATGTACCGATGTTTTGCTTAGTTTCCTGTAATTATCTATCTGTATATTGTTGTAGATTTGTTTACTGTGTAAAGGCAATTGTGATCAGTGCATTAATACTGACAACATGTTATTCAGAGGAATAAAAACACTTGAACAACAAAAAATCTAGCTGAGAAGTCTTCGTCATTTCTACCCACGGGACTGAATTAGTCAGCAAATGTCAAGGTCGTGACCTACATCAACACTCACCATGGTGACCTCTGGGGGGTAGAGCTGCACTCTGTCAGACCAAAACATGGCCACGGCCTGAGGATCGTCTGGGCTGCAAGGGGTCCAGGCCGTCGGGGTGATGGAGTCCGCATAATGCACCTATTCCGGTGGCGAAATAATAAAATGTTGTGATGTGTGTGATATTTACCCTGCAAGTGTGTTAACACTTGTTTTCACCGCTGGGCAGCACTAATCGCATCTATTGAATTTTTGAAATAATAACAATTTTTCTGATTTTTTCTGTTTGTATAATAATTACAATGCCTCCATAGTAATCCACTGATTACCATTCCCGGATTGATAAAAGACCCCGCCAGTTAAGCCAGTGACATCTATCGGCAGAATCCAGAACTACTCTAGTGGGGTCGTTTCCCTGACTGCCTATGGTTTCACATGCTATATCTCCATAAAGAATGCTTGGAAAATTAAATGCTTGATTATATTCAGATATTCATATCGCAACAGGATTTAACCTCTTATCCTCGTAATATATCTTTAAAAAAGACATCTATATTGTATTTTTCTTCTGGAATTTCACCACCATTCTCTTCATGTATTACACCCCTCCAGTTAAGCTAGTGACATCTGTCGGCAGAATCTGGAACCACTCTAGTCGGGTACTTTCCAGCTTGACTGGTGGAGGTCTATTAAAGCTGCATAATACGACAAAAACATAAATTAAAGAAAAACCAGAAAAACTGGCGCATTTTTTAAATATCCCAGTTTTGTGCTCCTAAGCTATGTTGCAAGGCTTGAAAATTCAAAAACCCAGTGGTCAGGCCTTTTAGCTGAAATATATTTGTTTAAATCTTAGTTTTTACATCCTAGCAACATATCAGGATGTGTACTGACTTATGGCAGTGCATACCCATGTCCATTTTTCAGTGCTGCTCACGGGGAGACCAGGCCGCCATGGGCCAGGACCAACTCTATCCCACTCAGTCACAGTATCCTGACTGAATATAGCGATATCGCGAATGGTAGACAGGAAGTGTTAACACTTATTTGTCTCTCTTTTTTGTTTTGTTTGGTACATTAGTTGTCCCGAGCAGGGGAAATCCCAGTCACAGACGACTGGTCTTCCCCACTCCATTGCTGGTCGATAGAAAGCCCGAGCCTACACTTTTACTGACCCAAGGGATTTTTAACCTCCCACACCACATAAACATCGTATGAGAGCAACCGGCCTTTGATGACGCTGTAAGTTATACACAGCGGTGGAAATCCAAATTGAACAAACCAGTCATTGCGCTATTCTATTAATGCCGAACGCCAAGTCTTTAGCTTGCCTCTTTCGGGAGGTGGAATGCGGGTGTGAGGTGAGTGCATATTCTTAAAGCTAGAGTAGATGAGTCTTTGCTGTAAATGACGCACCTCCTTGAAGTGGGTGGCTCTCTGGAGTTCCATGGTGGTGGAGATGACAGCTTTTCTCATCGCCAGCTCAATGTCTGCCCCTGTGAACCTGCAGAAACACAGGATGCAATTAGATTTTCCAATAGACATTTTCAGGTTCCGCACACATGTGAAGATATGGAATTCAAAGCTATTTATTTCAAGGCTTTTCACAGCTGTTTTTGATAGGAATTGAAGACTATTTTCATTACGATTTCAGGAAAAGGACAACGATGGTTGTAATGTATGTTGTTATACGAACGCCCCTAGCATAATGCGACGTCACTATCGTGGAGATGTAACAACATCATCGGATAAAGTCAGTTGCAAACTAAAACTTGTAGTATCCACTTATCAACGCATTACAATGGTCAATGGCGATTTCAGACTAATTTAGATCAGTGGGGACAGTTTAATGGAATTCAAGGTTTTTTAAGATTAATTACCCAAAATAGGTTAAATTCAAGGCTTTTCAGGCCTTGAAATAGGAATAATTGAAGTTCAAGACTTTTCAAGACTTTCAGAGGGCAGCTTCGTGGTTTAAATCCTCTATATGACCTTTCCACAGAACATATGGCACAGTTAGTTGCAACCTACAACATCAGTTCTTACTAGTGCTATCAAATGGCAAGTTCAATCCTCAATGAGACCTTTTCCAGAAAACATGCTGCACAGTAAGCTGTAGCCTACATTAGTTCTTACCACTGCCATCAGAGGGCAAGTTTGTGGTTGAAATCCTATACATGACTTTTTCCACAGAGCATGCTACCCACAACATTAGTTCTTACATCTCCCATCAGAGGGCTGATTTGGGAGGAAAAACCTCTACAATACCTTTTCCACAAAGCATGCTGCACAGTCTGTTGCTACTATGCTACCCACAACATTAGTTCTTAGCACCGCCATCAGAGGGCAGGTTGGTGATAGAAATCCTCTTTGAGGCTTTTCAACAGAACATCTTACACAGTCAGGTTCCACCCACAGCATTCGATCTTGCCCACCTTCAGAGGGCAGATTGGTGGTGGAAATCCTCTATAACACCTTTACCACAGCCACCATCATGAAGCAGATAACTAGTGGAAAGAACCAGACGGGATGGCCGAATGAGTTAGAGCATCCGTCTCCCATGTTGGTAGACAATGGGATCGTGGGTTCGAACTCTGGTCGAGTCAAACCAAGGACTTAAAAATTGGTACTTGTCGCTTCCTAGCTAGGCGCTCAGCATTATTAGGAAAGGGCAAGGACAGGTTGGCTCAGTGTCAGGATAATGTGACTGAGTGGGATATCAGGTCATTGGGCTACCAGCCTGGTCTCCCAGTGGGGCAGCACTATAAAAGTCGCCATGAGTGTGCACTGTCACAAGTCGGTATCCATCCTGATATGACCTTAGATATTGCTAGGATGTAAAACAACAACAAACAAAACAAACAAACTAGCGGAAAGTAATTTATTTTAATCTCATTTACTGTCTGTTATTATTATTACTACACGTGCAACTGCGTATAATATTTGCATTGATTCTGTGCGAAAATAAATTTGAAGTTTTTATTTTGTTATTGTAAAGCACCACAACACCCCTCCACCCCGACACACACACATATTTGGCCAATTGGAGACCTACCCATTGGTTTTGTGTGCAATGGTTACGAAGTCCTCCTCCGACAGGGTGTGTAACAGATTGAAGGCATTGAGTTTCGCGATGGCGATTCGCTCCTCCAGCGAAGGAAGCGGTGCATACACAACATGGTCAAATCTGAGTTCAACAAAATATAAATTGGCAACAAAGGCCAGGTTCATGGCAAAAAGCTGGTGGTATCTATTCTGTAAGTATTATCAATCACATCCACATGCCTACATCTATGTCAATGGTCAGATCCATGTCAAACGACAGCAACAACCATTATCTGATGGAATTTTGGGATGGTTAAACTTGTGTTAATTGACAGCGAAAAGAATCTAACTCACAAAAAAATAGAAGATGTCAGAAAGTACTCATCATCGTAACCAGCTTTTCTCACATTTGTTGCTAACTACTTAACTGCAATTCACCAAGGCCAAACTGTGATTATTTAGAGCGCCTATGGTAGTTTTCCGAGAACCACCTTTTTAATTTCTACAGAATTTTTTTAATCGCCTTGATTTATATATGGTCTAGGATAATATGAATAATAATGTGAATAAAAATATGAATAATATAAGCAATAATATGGATAATAATATAACTAATAATATGAATATTAGTATAAACAATTCTATGAATAATTCCATGAATAATTCTATGAATAACAATATGAGCAATAATATGAATAATACTGAATAACATGAATAATAATAATTGGAATTCGGTCTGATTCATGGAGGAAAAAAACACACCTCGGTTCTTTCTCCAGCCACCCTCCCCACCCCCCAACTCTCACTTCCCGGGCCTACACTGCTCCACCAATGGGGGGAGCCTATAGCCGCCCACTGGAAGCGCCCACTTAGCTGCAGCAAACATCAGCACTCTTCTACCAGCTGAGCGGACAAGAGTAACTTTTACCGCCCACCCGACTACTGAATTTAAAAAAAACATTTTTTTATTTTGTATTCACACACACTCTGATCACAATTTAATTAGCATGCACCACCACCTTATACCACTTTGACCCCCACTCATATATATAGGGTTTGATGGATCGTCTTCGTATCAATAACTTTCCACCACCACTCCTGCCTTCTATCTCCTCCTTCGCGAATCAATTTGAATAATTACACAGAATAATAATACTCTAATAATAAGCTAAATATTCAGAGAACTACGTAAAGTTTCATAGTCCGATGAAAACATCAAATTTTCAAAACCAAAGTAATTATCTAGATTTGATTCTACATATCTAACGTAGATACTGGTGCACTTATCAAACATTTGTAACCATATATAACGGAATACCAAGCCAATTTAATAGAAGATGTTACTGCAGAAGTCTATGGTGTCAAGAGTTTTGGCAAACTTAATTTTGCATGTTTGCACTTCAAAATAACAGCGGCCTGGTCTGTGTCCATTAATATTATCCTTACCGTTCGCGAATCTCTGACTCGATGTACCAGGGTCTGCTAGTGGCAGATATGAAGACGATCTTCTCGTTTATTCCATTCGGATCTGAGTAATGAAGAAAATGCAACTAAGCAAGGGCACTGTGGAGACGAGTGATACCTCAATAGGGCAACACTATGAAGTTACCATGGGCATAATCGATTAACACGACCCGGGAGATACGGGTCACCAAAGTTGCTAGAATTTCAAATCGGACACCGCGAGTGGAGTTGACAAAAACAAGTGCCGTATGCAAAACGACCCGACCCCAGTCACCCACCTTTTGGCTAGGGTTTGCTGGAACGATGACGTCACATTTGTGCTGGTACCGTCGTGCAGGATAATAGCTACCAGTACCAGTCCTACATGTTTTTTGTTGGTAATAACACAGATTAATGAAATGGAAATATAACTAAACTATGCAATCATAAAATACTTTAAATCCTATTTTGATGTAGTTATATCGGTTATTTAAAAAAAAAAGGTTTTGGATTAAGCCACCATTTTCTCCACCCCGAGCATGGAGAAGCGTATTCGATTATTCGACCAGAGTCTGTAGGGTGTGCGCATGTGCAAAAAAGTGGCTCGGGTGACCCGAGTTGATTAATCGATTACGCCCCATGAGTGTGCACTTCGGTCAACCCTCTACAAACTCCAGCTTTCCTGTCTGGGTACACAGGGCGCGTTGGCCGAATCAGTAGAGCGCAGGCCTCGCGTGCGAGAGATCGGGAATTGATACTTGTCCCTTCCTAACCTGGTGCTCAGCATTAATAGGATAGGGCAAGGACTGGGCAGTTCAGTGTCAGGATATTGTGACTGAGTGGGATATCAGGTCATGGTGTTGGCAGTGTAGTCTCCCAGTGGGGCAGCACTATCAAGTCGCCATGAGTGCACACTGTCACAAGTCGGTACCAGTCCTGATATGACCTTAGATATTGCCAGGACATAAAACTCCAACAACCAACAACCAACCAACCTGTGATGTGTATGGAGTTTATCAGAAGGCCTCATTCTAATAACAGCAAAGCTCACGGAGGTGAGTAAGATACTAAGGGCCGTATTCGATTAACACGACCCGCGCCACTCGGGTCACCCGAGTCGTCAGAATTTCAAATCGAACATCGCGAGTGGAGTCAAGAAATACACGTTCCGTGTGCAAAACGACCCGACCCCAGTAACCCACCTCGGGTGTAATCGATTAATCAACTCGGGTCACCCGAGCCACTTTTTGGCACATGCGCACACCCTACAGACCCGGGTCGAATAATCGAATATGCTTCTCCACGCTCGGGGTGGAAAAAATGGTAGCTTAATCCAAAGCCTTTTTTTTTTTTAATAACCACTATAACTACAGCAAAATAAGATTTAAAGTGTTTTATGTTGGCATAGTTTAGTTATATTTCCATTTCATTAATCTATGGTATAACCAGTGGATGTTATCCTGCAGGATGGTACCAGCGGAAATGTGACATCATCGCTCCTAGCCACCCCAGCCAAGAGGTGGGTTACTCGGGTCGGGTCGTTTTGCACATGGTACGGTTCTTTGTCGACTCCACTCACGGTGTTCTATTTGAAATTATGACTACTCAGGTGACCCTAGTTGCCCGGGTCGTGGTAATCGATTACGGCCCTCTTTGCTGGGGTTGGCTAGGAGCAATGACATCATATTTGTGCTGGTACAAGTCCTATGTGTTTTTTTAATGTTTACAAAAAAAATCAGATTAAGGAAATGGAAATATAACTAAACTATGCAATCAAAAAATACTTTAAATCCTATTTTGCTGTAGTTATATTGGTTATTATTACCAACAAAAAAAAAAAAAGGTTTTGGATTAAGCCACTATTTTTTCCACCAGAGCAAGTTGGGGAGTGTTCGATTATGCAACCCGAGGATGTAGAGTCTGCACATGCGCCAAAAAGTGGCTCGGGTGACCCGAGTTGATTAATCGATTACGCCCAGGGTGGCAGCTCGATAACCTCTACCATGCCCGCCTAACCCCTATGCAACTGCGTCATTCCGGGCTCGAGATTGCGGTAGGTGGCGATGCATAGGTTATTACATGTAGTTCCAGCCAGAAACGCCAGGTGGCAGTGTGTGTAAGCGGTAGAGTAAGGTTGGAGCCATTTCTCTCATAACAAAGCAATCACAGTTTGGTGATGATGGAATACTACCCCCCCCCCCCCCCCCCCCCACGCCCCACGCCCCCACCGTACCCCCCCCCTCCCTCTTCCCCTACCCCAGCTCCTTCCTTCCTCCCATATAGACCTATTTCATATGACGTCAGGATAAGCATTTAGGTCCGTGCCTGCGCTGCTTGGCTGCAGGACGACACACTGTCACACTGCAAACTCAATGGCTATAAGCAATCTTCATACAGAAAATGTGAAATATCTCTTAAACCACACCATCTAGAAACAAACCGCTATAGAAAACATATTCAACGAACAGATTATATTAAATTTATAAGGTTAGGATTCTGTATTTCTATTAATTTTGAATAAAATTGGCGTTTTGCACTGCACATACCATTAAACTCAATGCATTGTCAATGGTTGTGATCAATCTTCATACAGAAAAGGTGAAATATCTCTAAAACCACACGACCTAGAAACAAACCGCTTGGAACACATATAGAAAACATATTCACCGAACAGATTATATTAAATTTATCAAATTAGGGTTCTGCATTTCTATTAATTTTGAATCAATTAACGTTTTGCACTGCACATAGCGGCAAACTCAATGGCAGTGGACATTCATTCTGCAGCCAAGCTGTGTGCGCACACACAATGTTTATAAACATTGAAACTGAAAGGGTCTATACATGGAATATGAGTAGTATGTGGGAAGATGGAGTGAACGCAGGCTGCAGGAAATAACTGACACGAAGTGTGTTAACATGGATGAATGATTGTCAGTCTGCAGCTAAAAGGAAACAGACCGCCCGATAGGTGGCGTCTAGATAAAAGATTCACCCCATACTTACAGTGCACGGGTGAAAACCATCCCATTAGAAAAACTGGCGAAGAATTTCGACATGCTGGGGAAACGAACTGAGCCGGTAAATTCTTAATTTAAGAAGCAAAATATATTCTTCACATAAATCTTCATATTTACCTGCTACGTCTGATTTGAATAATATAATAAAACATGTAGTTTAAGGAACTTTAAAAATAAAACCGACGGCATTTTATCGCCGGCATCTTGTATTTTTGCATTCTCTCTCATTTCTCCAACTATGCGCCGATATATGTAGCCATTTGATACTGGAGTAAGGGGTTCCACTTCCGGTTCCATACTAAAGCAGTTTTCGCCAGTATTTAGACTACGTTATGATTCACCCCTGGCCCTGTACTATAAGTACGGGGTGAATCTTTTACCTAGGTGGCGTCTTGAGGGGTCTTCCACCCCATAACCCGAATAGTCACTTTATCTCTCAACACATGGTCAAGTACTATAAGAAAAGCAACAGTCGATAGGCCTACATACTTCCCAGATATTCTTTTCTCGAACAATTGGGGGGAATAAAATAGTGGAAAAACCTAAGACTGAGGAGTTCTGTGTTAGTGATATGTACAGACGTAAAGTGGATGGTAGAGCACATTCGCAGATGTGTGTAGGGGTGGGTGGGTGTAAGCTTACACAGGCTACTCACGAATATTATGGGCGATTTTGGGATTATTACTATGCATGTACATATAATCAGATGTATTCCATATTTGATGTATTTGATATATTTGATGTATTTGATATATTTGATGAATTCCATTATATTCTATATATGCTACATATTCTATACATACTAGATATTATATATGTGCTACATATTTTATATATGCTACATATTCTATTTATGCTACGTATTCTACTTATGCTACATATTCTATTCACGCTACATATTCTATATATGCTACATATTCTGTATATGCTACATATATTACATCTTATACATATTCTGTATAGGCTACATATTCTATATATGCTACATATTCTATATATTCTACATATTCTATATATGCTACATATTCCATATAAGCTTCATATTCTATATAAGCTACATTTTCTACAAATAAATATTATATGACAATACTATTACAATATATAATATTATACATATTACAATATATATTAGCTGTAGTGTAAAGTGACATACTACAATATAAATAATGCATAATACTAGTATATGTAGTATACTGTATTACATCATACCAATTATGCATAATGGTAACATATAATAATACTATATCACACTACCTGTATCAAAAGAAATAAATACTAACAAACCTGCCTTTTCCCTACTCATCTGTTCAGAGTTATTTGCTACATATTCTACACAATAAACATAATATGATAATATTATTACACTATATACTATGATGCATATTAACATATATATTAGACATAGTGTAATGTGATATATTATAATATAAACAATGCATAATGCTAGTAATAGTATATCTAGTATATGGTTGTATACTGACAGATTTGTCTAGTCTATTGATTTAGGTGCACTCTCACCGGTGAGCTGTTCGAGAAGCTGTTGGTTGGTGGCTGGGTGCAGCAGCCTCTCCCCATCTTCCTTTCTGGTGTGGCTGTGTGGGAAGAGGGAGTCGATCTTGTCAAGGAAGATGACAGTCGGCTTGTGTTGGCGGGCATCCTCAAATAGCTCCGTGATCGACCTGCACAACGCGCACACAAAACGCAGTAATGACACGTACACAGCAGATCAGCCACTCACACACTCACACACTCACACACTCACACCCCTTAACATCCACACTCAACACCAGACGGGATGGTCGAATGAGTTAGAGCGTCAGTCTCCCGTGTTGGTAGATTGTGGGTTCGAACCCTGGTCGAGTCAAACCAATGACTTAAAAATTGATACTTGTTGCTTCCTAGCCTGGCGCTCGGCATTATTAGGATAGGGCAAGGACTGGTTGGCTCAGTGTCAGGATAATGTGACTGAGTGGGATATCAGGTCATGGCACTGGCAGCCTGGTCTTCCAGTGGAGCAGCACTATAAAGTCGCCATCAGTGCGCACTGTCAGAAGTTGGTACCCGTCCTGATATGACCTTAGATGTTGCTAGGATGTAAAACAACAAACAAACATCCACACTCAAGGCCCGGTCACATACACATTAGTGGACATAGTTGAACGTAGTGGAGGCTAACGTAGTTGAACGTAGTTGAACGTAGTTGAACATAGTTGAACGTAGTTGAATGTAGTTGAACGTAGTTGAATGTAGTTGAACGTAGTTGAATGTACCTGTAGCCATACTTCTCTGGTATCTTCAACTACGTTCAACTACGTTCAACTACGTTCAACTACGTTCAACTACGTTCAACTACGTTCAACTACGTTCAACTACGTTCAACTACGTTAGTCTCCACTCCGTCTAACTACGTCCACTAACGTGTATGTGACCGGGCCTTTATTCTGAACTCACTGAGTTAGTTACTGGTGATTGCTTAGCGCCGTGTCAGCAGCAAAGGCCATAATCATGGCGAGAAGTGTTGCAATCTTATTCTGTTGTTTGATTACTATCAGTTGGTTGTCGGAGTTTTACGTCCTGGCAAAATCTAAGGTCATATCAAGACGGGTAGTGACTTGTTACAGTGCACACTCATGGTGACTTTATAGTGCTGGCCCACAGGGAAATCAGGCCACCAGTCACATTATCCTGACAATGATTAAGCAGTCTTTGCCCTATCCTATTAATGTTGATACCAAGCTAGGAGGTGACAAGTATCAATTTTGTAAGTCATTGGACTCAACCGGGAATTGACTCGACCGGGAATTGAACTCCCAATCTCCCGCACGGAGGCCTGCGCTCTACCGCTTCGGCCAACGCACCCCATGTATTAATTATTATTGGGTCATCGCTTTTACACAGAATGTAAAAACACACAATCAACTATGTATGCTTTCATATTATGATCTCTCAGGCAATAAACCACATAGACAGGTAGGCGTGGATACGGTGATTGCACCAGGGAGACTAGATGGTGAAATTGTTAGCACACCAGCCCCAGAATTTTTTTTTTTTTTTTTTGTGACAAGTTTTTTATTCTGCCCATAATGTATAAGCTCCCGTGAGGGTGCTTGTTTTCAACGCTGGACAGCTGTGATACTGGATTGGTCTGGTCCCGCACTCAGGAGTCTTTACCTGATCTTTCTCGGGCCAACCTTTGCGGTTTTGGGTGTTAGTAGTTTCTATATCCGTTTTTTTTTAAATTGTCAAGTTTTTTCCTTAGCAAAAAGTAGGTTCGAATGCTGCTCTAGGTTCAATATTTCCAATTTTCACCAACCCCATGATATTACCATACATTTTCACCTCTTAGATTTAAACAAAATTGTATTTAATTAAGCAAAATATGGAGTAGGTGGTAGAATATACGATGCGCAAAGATGAACCAATATACCCAATCTAGGCGAATAACCTTGCAATATTCCTCAGTTGGACTTGGTAGGGAGGTAGTGACAAATATAAGTTTTGTATGTCATCAGTTTGACTTAGTCGGGAGGTCGTGACAAGTATACATTTGATAACTTTATAAGCCATCACTTTGACTTGGTCGGAAGATGGTGACAAATATCAATTTTGTAAGTAATCAGTTTCACTTGGTCGGGAGCTAGTGATATATATCAGTTCTGCAAGTCATTAGTTTGACTTGGTTGGCTGGGAGGTAGTGACGGATATCAATTTTGTAGGTCATCCGTTTGACTTAGTTGGAAGGTAGTGAGAAATACCGATTTTGTAAGTCATCAGTTTGACTTGGCTGGGAGGTAGTGAGAAATACCGATTTTGTATGTGATCAGTTTGACTTGGCTGGGAGGTAGTGACAAATACCGATTTTGTAAGTGATCAGTTTGACTTGGTCGGGAGTTAGTGACAAATACCGATTTTGTAAGTGATCAGTTTGACTTGGTTGGGAGGTAGTGACAAATACCGATTTTGTAAGTGATCAGTTTGACTTGGTTGGGAGGTCATGACAAATACAAATTTTCTAAGTGATCAGTTTGACTTGGCTCAGAGGTAGTGACAAATATCAATTTTGTAAGTCATTGTTATGACTCAGCTTAGCCAGCACTCTTAGCTATCCTGCTATCCATGACCTGTAACACATGATGTACTCACTCATCAATAGAGCCATTCAGAGAGCTGTCCCTGTACACATAGAAGCAGTCTAATGTGTCCTTGAACAAGTTATCCACAAGTAACGTCTTCCCTGTGCCAGTGGCCTGTTTGTAAATAAGAAATAAAGTTAGAAGACATGGTTAAACCAGAAAGCTAATACACGAGGCACATCAGGTATACTATAAGGTATTAAGCCCTTAAGTCAGAGAACCGAGAATTGAATCTAAGCGTTCATGGTTGCATACATCCCTGCTCCCCCACTTCCTCTTGCCCTAGATGGCTGTTGGAACGTTGTGTTGCGGTGCGTTCGCTGTGGTGCGTTGTGTTGCAGGACGTTGCGTTGTGGTGTGTTGTGGTGTGTTATGGTGCATTGCAGTGCGTTGTGGTGTGGTGCGTTGCGGTGTGTTGCTGTGCGTTATGGTGCATTGCGGTGCATTGTGCTGTGGTGCGTTGCAGTGAGTTGCGGTCCTTTGTATTGTGCTACACTGAGCTGCATTGTGTTGCATTGTGTGGCATAGCTTTGCGGTGTGTTGCCTGGCATTGCTTTTCAGTGTGTTACAGTGCATTGCGTAGCGGTGCGTTGCCTGGCATTGCTTTGCAGTGCGTTACAGTGCATTGCGTTACGGTGTATTGCCTGGCATTGCTTTGCGGTGCGTTACAGTGCATTGCTTTGCGGTGTGTTGCCTGGCATTGCTTTGCAGTGCGTTACAGTGCATTGCGTTACGGTGTGTTGCCTGGTATTGCTTTGCGGTGCGTTACAGTGCATTGCTTTGTGGTGCGTTGCCTGGCATTGCTTTGCAGTGCGTTACAGTGCATTGCGTTATGGTGTGTTGCCTGGCATTGCTTTGCGGTGCGTTACAGTGCATTGCTTTGCGGTGCGGTGCCTGGCATTGCTTTGCGGTGCGTTACAGTGCATTGCTTTGCGGTGCGGTGCCTGGCATTGCTTTGCGGTGCGTTACAGTGCATTGCGGTGCAGTGCGTTGCATTGTGTAGCATCGCAGTGTGGTGAATTGGCAAGGTGAGTGGTGGAACCATGTTTAATCTTGTCCAGTTACTGCTCTCAAAAACATGACCCTAGAAGCAGTCACAGGTGGCGTTGCGTTGCATTGTGGTACGATGAGTTGCTATGCATTGCAATGCATTGCGTGGCGTTGCGGTCCGTTGTATTGCGCTACAGTGCGTTGCATTGCGTGGCATTGCTTTGCGGTGTGTTGCGTGGCATCGCTTTGCAGTGCGTTGCAGTGCATTGTGTTGGGTTGCGTAGCATCGCTTTGCAGTGCATTGCAATGAGTTATGGGACATCACTTTGCGTTGCGTTGCGTTGCATAGCGTGGGGCAGCATGGGATGGCGTGGATTGGCTTGGATTGGCGATGCGAGTGGTGGAACCATGTTTAATCTTGTGCAGTTACGGTACCATGTTTACTCTTGTGCAGTTACGCCTCATACATATATATATATACATATATATATATAAATTCATTGAATAATCCGTTGCTTATACAAGCAACGGGCCTATTCTATGCATAACTATGTTTGATCGATATACCATCACATTGGTCCTCCAAGGGGAGCTTAGGTTATTGGGGCTTTGCGACCCAGCAACATCTAAGATCAAATCAGAACAGGTACCAATTTATGAAAGTGCGCACTCATAGCCACTGTTTATAGTGCTTCCTCACTGGGATACCGTGTAGCTGGCATCATGATCACAGATTCCACTCAGTAACATTATATTGAGGGTTGACCGAACCTATCATAGTAATCCTAGAACCAGGCAAGGTTACTGACAAGCATACATTTAATTTGATAAATCTTTTGATTAGTCTTTTGACTTGATGTATCCCTTGCAGACAACTATCTCCAAAATTGGGGATAAATATGGCACAAAATGCTAAACTTACTGACATTTCTTTAATAACTGCAACATGTCAGTCAAATAAAAGCAATGGATACCAAATAATGTAACTTACCCCGACAAGTAGTATTCGTTGGAAGGCTGACTTGCCACCTGGAAATCATTGAGGTGGGATTAGATTCTGGATGTATTCAACGAACATCAAACTACAAAGATTTACCTTAAATTTTACTTACACCATGAATTTCTTTTAGTAATAAATGGGTCATTCTTTAAAACTGGGCACCACATATTTGGTTTCCAAATTACGATGCTGATAATTTGTTCTTTCTTTTATTGATTGCAAGTCAAATAATTATTGTATCCTCTGTGTATTAAGTATGTTATCAATACTACATTTATTGAAGCTATCCCAAGAAAGATATTGAAAGTTTACTTATATGATTTTGTGCTAATGTGAAAAAGTGGAAATTTACACATTTACACTATACATGTAGTCAAACTCTTTTTCAGCTTATTTTTCAACTTTTTTCTTGTAAGTCATAACCTTGTCTGCTTAAGAGTAATCGATAAAATATTGTTTGACTATGTTGTATATATTAAAATGAGGTTTTGGATGTGTCTTTGATTTTCATGTTACACAAGTGATATTAATGTATTGCTCACTTTGTATAAGATCTAATTCAAAAAGTGAAATTCATTTTTTTCTACTCTGACATATGCACAACATGCATACCTTCATAGGACATCGGATTAGGCTATTATTTGAAAGGTTTTTTGCTATTATTTGTAAGGTTTTCACTTTTGGTTTCCATGTCACACTTTCGTGCCCAGTTTTAAAGAATGACCCAATAAAGACTATTTACATTGTACGATAATGCAATAAGTCAAAGAAAATTTGAAACATCAGTGTTAGCCTTGCTTTTCATTCACCCCCTCTCTCCCCCTCATCCCCTCACCCCTTCTAATCCCCAACACACCCTTAATATTTATTGATGAAGCAGTTCCATTTCACCTACGGTCTTCTTCATTCCACTGTGCCTTTCCTTATCCTAGTAATTCCGAGCGCCAGGCTAGATAGCAGACAACTACCCATTGTTACATCATTGATTTGACTCAACCAGGTTTAGAACCCACGCTTTCCACACAGGAACTGGCTATCTCGTTCCGGTGACCAACTGAATGTTTTAATTTAAATATGTGTGACCTATTCCATTATATGAGTATGAACTTTGACAACTATTCGATAGTTATTTCCCATTATACGTCAGTGGCGCGATCTGTGTACTATTTCACTCTACTAGTATAATATATATACAATATGTTTTAGTCGAGTTGATACATTTTAAACATGAATCCTATTTAATATGAACATCAGTCATCTTGGATTTTATTGTACATGTGTTACCTTGGTAGAGGGTGTCCTTTTTCCCCTTGGCTGAATGACAATAGTACCATATGAAGTCCCGAGAATATAGTCCCATTGTGGATAGAAAAAATGGCTCCATATATGTGCGATTAAGAGCGAAAGACTTGTAGACATTGTACATGTTATAATTAACGTGGGTAATTCGGACACGAGACTGGACAGCCGATAACATTGGTCGTAATGCGAGCATTGCGTTTGATGCGTGGAGAGGAAGAGACCCTCCCCCCGCCTCCCCGACCGTCGCGCAGCATTCACACCTCGCACGACGTCCGCCTCTCAGCTTTCTCCCTCCCCCTCCCCCGGGCCTGCTGCTTTCACACCTCACCTGACACTGCCCTCCTGCCCTCCCTTATAAGGCCGCCCGCCGGCCTCCCTCAGTCACTCGCCTTCCAGCCCTCCTCTGCGCTCTGCTGTTTTCCTCCACCCACCCTCCCAACTTTCTTTACTTATCTTCTCTCTCTTACAGCTGGTGGAGGGCTCCTCGGCGCCCCCCCCCCCCCCTCACATGAACTCTTAACCATAACTCTGACCTCTGCTCCTCATGAGCCTCTTAACCGTATCTAACTCTGACTCTGCTCCTTATGAGCCCCTTATCTACCTATTCATTGTTGTGTTGCTCCTCTTGAGCCTTATCTTGCCTGTTATCGTTCTACTGCTGCTCCTCATGAGCCTCCTTACTGTCGCCCTGTTGCCCTCTGTTGCCAGAGGCGTCCCAATAAACGCCTCTTTTTTCCACCTCCGCCTTGCCTTCTTCCTTTTCGCGCATCAACAAAAACGACACTGTGGCGGCACCTCCTGGCTCCATCCCGAACTAACTACGACTCCCAGCGCCCACCGCTGCTATGGTGGCGCCATCTGAAGGAACCTCTCTCCTCACCCATTCACACGATAGGTGGCCGCACCAGATCAAATTTCCTGCCATTTCGGTCATGTGACCTAACGGCCTTTTGAAATCCCCGCACAACCGTCGCAGCCGCCGCCATCTTCGCACCATCCAGCTTTCTTCGTCCACCCACACCGCTAGATAAAAGTGACTCGATAGGGTTGAGGGTTCGAGTCTGCCCGATTCAAACCAACAGCATGGGTTATGAAGAAGAAGCAGATCGACGGGGGTTCCAGTTCAATGACTCATGTGTATTGCTCTCATGAATTACTCATATACACTGTGCTGATGATATACCTATATGTGAATTAAAGCCCATTGTACCTAATGCTGTCTTGTGTCCTGAATTATGGTGATAGTCCTCGTGAGTAGACGGAGTGATTTCAAATGGGTCTGATGGTGCTGTCACATTACGATGTTTCTCTCCAACGCGCGTCGACGTGTGTCACTTTTGGGTGAAATGTCGGGACATGTCAGGAAGCATTACGTGCGCATTATGCCCGCGTTAGGCACGCATTGGTACACGTCGGTACACTTTGATTGACAGCGACAGTCGTCGAGGAACACCAGCGCGCATCGGCACGCGTCGAAAGTTTTGTGCTTGCACAAAACTTTCGACGTGTGCCGATGCGCGCCAATGTGTGGGTGCGACCGTTACGGGGACGTTAGGCACACGTCGAGACCCATTGGACGCGCAGGAATAACGTTATTCGAATGCTACGCGCACACCACGCGCATGATGGTCATTACCACATGGTGCACCAAATTGTTGCTTTGTTGTTTTATATCCTAGCTACATCTAAGGTCATATCAGGACGGCGCGCCAAAACTTTTTAGTTTTTTTTCCTCACGCGTCGATATACGTTACCATAATGTCGGCCGCACGCTACTAATACACTGAAAAGTTGCACGTGTCTCAACGCGTACAACTTATTTTGCACGTTGGTGGTGCACCGGCGAGAAGCGTCATAATGTGACAGCCCCATGAGCCTTCGGCAGAGGCCCATTTGAAATCACCCTGCCCAGCCACTCACATTACATAAGCCAAACCAAGGTCATCTAAAGTTGCATCTTGTGATACATCATTGTCCAGACTGCATGGCTGAATCGGGAACAGCACTGGCTGGCTTCCAGTGAAGGAGATCGTGGGCTCGAACCTCGGCCGAGTTAAACCAATGACTTACAAAATTGACAATTTTCACTACCTAGCCTGGCACTCGGCATTAATAGTTTGGGTAAGGCCTGCTTTGCTCACTATCAAGTATAATGTGACTGAGTGGGATATCAGGTCATGATGCTGGTGGCATGGTATCCCAGTAGGGCAGCACTCTAAAGTTGCCATGAGTGCGCGCTGTCCCAAGTCGGTACCAGTCCTGGTAAAACTCCTTAGATGATGCTAGGATCCAAAACCCTAACAACAAAAAATCAAGTTTACCTTTGTATGTTATAATAGGATTCTTATATATTGTTAGGACATGAAACCCCAACAAACAAGCGATGCATCCTACCGGTGACAGCGTTGAGCAGAGTGGATCGCACTACATCTAGTCCCACCACCTCCGACTTTGCCGTTGGGCGGCGCTGCAGTGTGTCCTCGTCTGTGGGTGAGAGGTGAGTTCATCATCTATGCGCCAACCAGCATCTTACAGTGGCATAATTCCTTGGTTACAAAATTAAATCTTAAAGGTTTTTTTTAAAACCCACAAAAGACCCTGAGTTTGACGTTGATCAACTTTAGTTCAAAGTAACTGTTATCATAATTAACCATCTTGGTGATATATTTCGAAAGGAAGCATTCAGAATAATTTGTATATGCCACATTAATTGAAGCCAAGTGTAATATGCCATTGCTTTGTTTTGTATCAATGTATAGGTTTTATTCCGCTAACTATATGTTGTATTTTTGTATCAATGCATATATTTTATTTCACTAACTATATCTTCTTCTTTTTTTATATCAATGCATGAATTTTATTTCATTAACCATGTGTGGTTTTTGGTATCGATGTATATATTTTATTTCATGAATTATATGAGTGGGGGATTTTAAAGTAAATAGTTTATTCATTAGAACATTTCACTCCTCAGTGCTCAATCACTGCTCTTCCTTCCGTACGTGGTGAAAGTTATGTACACACATTATGTTGATATTAATAATGAATGATAGTAATGTGCTAATTCAAGACACGAGACGGAAATACATAGTATGGGAATTGTATTAGCTCTAAATAAAGAGTACAGGGGCCGTATGCATGAAGCGGTGTTAGCGGCGTGTGGTGTTATACCTCTAACTCCGGGTACCTATCTCCGGTTATCGGCGTCATAGAGAACTATGTCAAGCCGTATGCATGGGTGCCTAAACGGTGAGTGTTAGCTAAATGTGAATGTATTTATAGATTTGGGAAATCCCTCTGCCTTTGTAGCCATATATTATGCTCAAATCTATTGAATGCGATCATATTTAAGAGAATTACATACGCAATAAGTGAAATTTTATCAATTTAACCCTAAATTCGAAGCGTTATTAAGGCTACCGCCGCATTGGCGGCGATATTAATAGTTATATTTTCGAATCGACGAAGTTACAGTGAGCAAACCGCCGCCGCTGCCAGTATGGAAAGCGACGTCGATGCGGCGACGGCGGCGATTTGTTTACTTTACGTTCGTCGATTCGATTTGACAATATTAACATCGCCGCCAATGCGGCGGGAGCGTTAATATTGCTTCGGATTTACGGTTAATTTAATGAAATTTCACTTATTGCGTATGTAATTCTGTTAAATATGATAGCATTGAATAGATTTGATAACTAACACCGCCTGTAAACCAGATATTTTCTGGTTTAGCTTAACCTAGTTTAATCTTGTGGTGTTAGGCCTAACACTGCTCCATGCATACCGACTTTTCGGCGCTAAACCAGAAATCCCGTCTAAACGCGTTTTGGCTTGCTAACACTGCTTCATGCATATGGCCCCTGGTCACTCAAACATATCAAGTAGGGATCAAGTCTCTGCATGACCCGGTGTTGCGGTTTCCCAGGGACACCAGTTTGCGAGGTACACATCGCTTCTGCACATGCATCAAAATCGAACAGCATCATCACTAACCTTATAAATTTAATATAATGTTTTTGGTAAAGATGTTTTCTATATGTGTACCAAATGATTTGCTTCTAGATGGTGTAATTTGAGAGATAATTGACTTCTTCTGTATTTTCTGTATGAACATTGCTCACGACCATTGACAATGCATTGAGTTTGACGGTACGCGCAGTGCAAAACATTAGTTTTATTCAAAATTAATAGAATTCAAGAACTCTAACCTTATCAATTTAATATAATCTTAATGGTAAAGATGTTTTGTATATGTGTACAAAGCGATTTGTTTCTAGGTGGTGTAATCTTAGAAATATTTGATTTTTTCTGCATGAAGATTTGCTCATGGCTGTTGACAATGCATTTGAATGGAAGTGTCCCTGGCAAACTGGTGTCCCTCGGAATCCGCAACACCGGGACTCAACCCTTGGAATTCGAGGCCATTAAAGTAGGGGCGGGTGTAGCGGTGAGAAAAAGAGGTGGTGGTGGTCTGGCGTCTTGGGGAGAAATGCCGATGGGGCAGAGGCAAGGGCGGAAGTGATGTCAGGGAGGGGTCACCGGGTACAAGTGGCGGCTGCCGGTGCGGGTGCCAGTGTCGCCACCTGGAGTTAAAGGAGTGGCCGCCTATGAATGAAAGGGGGGAGGGGAGAAATTAAGGTTAAGTCGGGGTGGTATAGGGGAGGGGTATTGTCCCGTCTCGGTCCCAAATTACCCACATTGCCGAAGCAATATGACCAATGGAAGTGAATGTGGTACTTGTTTGAGATTGTCTATTACTGTTTATTTAATGTTGAATTCCCAGATGGTGCATTTGAATCATCTTTTTCCAAAGACCCACCCCTCTCTTTTTGTGTCAATATATAGATTTGATTCCACTAGCTGTATTTTTTCATATCTCAATATACAGAATTTATTCCACCTGTTTTTGTTGTGTATCAATGCATATATTTTATTCCAGAAACTATATGAGTGACTGGATGAGGAGTGGGTATCAATGTAGAGAATTTATTCCACTAACTATATGGGTGACTGAAAACAAAATATAACAGATACACCTACCTGTAACACCATCGCCGGATTCCTTGTCAAGCACCCTGGAATTGAGATTCCTTTTCATTAGAGCAAGAACTTACACCTCACAAAATAAACGTGGCATTCTCTGTGGCGGAGTGGTTAGAGTGTCTGACTTTTTTCTAGGTCAGACTCCTAATCTGAGGGTCGGCGGTTCGATTCCCCATGCCCCCAGCTCTGCCAATTTGGATTTCCACCGCTGTGTATAACACATCATCAAAGGCCGGTTGCTCTCATACCATGTCTTTTGGTGTGGGAGGTTAAAAATCCCTTGGGTCGGTAAAAGTGTAGGCTCGGGCTTTCTATCGACCAGCAGTGGAATGAGGAAGACCAGGTTGTCTATGACTGAAATTTCCCCTGCTTAAACAACTAATGGACCAAAAAAAAAAAAAAAAAAGGTGCTGGGATCAGTACAAAAGAGCACATGGTACTGTTCATCGCAATGGTTCTTAGTAATTAATGCCTTTGGTATTCTAAGTTATTTCTTCACTGAGCAGTCACAACTCAGATAAAAAGTGAATTATCTTTTCAGATATATACAAGTTGTTCTGAGAAACTGTGTACCATATTTGTGACATGGAAATCAAAAGTGAAAAACATTCCAAATAATAACAGAAAATATTCCAAATAATAGCAAACTCCATGTTCATATCAGGTTGTGCATATATGTCGCTTAATTAAAAATGATTTCACTTCTTGATTTTGACCTTATAAAAATTGGGAAACACATCCAAATTAACTGTTTAACATCCATCCATGACATCATTTTAGCACACACAACAAATTCAAGTTAAGCTAAAAAGATTAGGTCTTACAAGAATAAAGTTGAAAACAAGTTTGGGTAGATGCATGGTGTCGATATATGCAAATTTTCACATTTTCACAAAAAATCACATAAGCATATTTTGGATGCAATTTGTTGGAGAGTTTAAAATAATGTAGTATTGCTAACATACTTAATACACCAAGGCGAATCTAACTATTTGACTTGCCCCCCCCCCCCCCATTCCGCCTCACACCCCACAAATAAATATAATTAATGATTAAAAATGTAACGTGGAAACCAATTATGTGATACACATTTTCTGAGAATGACCCATATGTACACTTTAGGTTACCGACAGATAAGAGTAACTAACACCTGTGCCAACCCTTAATGGGATATCTATAGAGGGGAGTCAGGTGTGGGGTGAACTTCTCCTTTGTAGAGATCAAACATAAGTATTCCTACAGTGCAATGGGCTCTTATAGAGAGTCTGAGTCGTTCCTTTGAAGTTGCTTAGTCCGGTGAAGCATCAACTTTTCAAAACCAAAACAATTATAAAGATTTGATTCTACATATCTAAATTGGACACTGATGTACTTATTAAACATTTGTTTCTGCATAGAAGGGCATACTGAGTCAATTTCATCGAACCTGTTAATTCAGAAGTCTATGGTGTCAGAGTTTTGGCGTGCTTGCCAAAATAAATTTGACATGCTTGCACTTCAAATATCTCAAAAGTTAGTCATTTGAAATAAAGGTTACTTCAAACTAAGTTAAAGTAGACAATATTAATCAATTTAATATATTTATCTCAGCAAAATGACAGAAACTCAAAACCATCGGACTATGCAACTTTAAGTGAACTGTCACTGACCTGTCATAGGTCATGCTCTCAGCTGCAGAGTTTGGCCGCACCACACGACTGAGCGTCTCCACTCTGATTCTGCAGATATCTACCTGGGGGCGCACCTTACGGCGGGCCTCCTCAGATGGTAACTCACCTGCCAAGTAGGTACAGAATTACATCACTCAGTCGGGAATTGGGACGTGATATACTCACTAATCACGTGACGTGGTGTTCTCTGTGGCGGGGTGGTTAGGGTGTTAGACTTTTTTCTAGGTCAGACTCCTAATCTGAGGGTCAGCGGTTCGATTCCCTGTGCCCCCAGCTCTGCCAATTTGGATTTCCACCGCTGTGTATAACTTACAGCGTCATCAAAGGCCGGTTGCTCTCATACCATGTCTATGTGGTGTGGGAGGTTAAAAATCCCTTCTTTTTTCTTTTTTTGGTCCATTAGTTGTTTAAGCAGGGGAAATTTCAGTCATAGACGACTGGTCTTCCTCATTCCACTGCTGGTCGATAGAAAGCCCGAGCCTACACTTTTACCGACCCAAGGGATTTTTAACCTCCCACACCACATAGACATGGTATGAGAGCAACCGGCCTTTGATGACGCTGTAAGTTATACACAGCAGTGGAAATCCAGATTGGCAGAGCTGGGGGCACGGGGAATCGAACCGCCGACCCTCAGATTAGGAGTCTGACCTAGAAAAAAGTCAGACACTCTAACCAGTCCGCCACAGAGAACGCCTTGGGTCAGTAAAAGTGTAGGCTCGGGCTTTCTATCGACCAGCAGTGGAATGAGGAAGACCAGTCGTCTATGACTGAAATTTCTCCTGCTTAAACAACTAATGGACCAAAAAAAACAAAAAAACATGAACCTGACCTAGTTTTAACACATTTCTAAGTCGAAACTTCAAATATATGCACCATCTTAATGGACAGTTGGTTGGTTGTTAGAATGTTGCATCCTGGCAACATCTAAGGTCATATCAGGACGGGTACCGACTTGTGACAGTGCGCACTCATGGCGACTGTACAGTGCTGCCCCACTGGGAGACCAGGCCACCAGCACTGTTAACTGATATCCCACTCAATCACATTATCCTGACACTGAGCCAACCAGTCCTGGCCCTATCCTAATAATGCCGAGTGGTTGGCTAGGAAGCGACAAGTATCAATTTAATAAGTTATTTGTTTCACTCAACCGGGAATTGAACTTAATGGACATGAATGTGACCTCGTTTTAACATATTCCTAAATAGAACTTTCACATATATGTCATCTTAATAGGCATGAATACGATCTAGTTTCCACACATTTTTATGTAGAACATTCAAATATATGCACCTTGCAATTCCTAACAAGAACTAACACAAAGCAAGCGATTATTGTTCGTTATAGGCTTTTGTGCTGGTGGAATGTTTGGGTTCGTTGTTGCAGTTTTACGTCCTGGCAACATGTAAGGTCATATCAGAATGGGCGAAGTCTCTGGGTGAGACTTAACCCATAGTTAAAGCTGCACACTCCGACGACATACGCCAGCTCGGCAACTGGCGCTCTGGCGCGATACACGACTACGTCCCCCGGGAGGCCTTCACTGTGGCCACTCAGGCACTCTCAACTCATTTGGTTAAGCGCCTGAGTACTTGATTCCGAACTGTCAACTGCTACCCTTATACCTGATGTGTTCCTGAATAAAGTTCCATATCATAAGCCCCCTTGTCCGCGTCGTAATTATTAAAGATGTGTTACTCCGTATAAGGGAGTACTAAATAAATCTAATATAATATGCAACTGCTAAAGGCTATCGTGCCCAGCGTTTCGTTGTGCATACCAAATGCAACTGGTGTGAGCTACCAACATTATTATACCAGTATCCAACTGCCTTTACTTGCATTGCACATTGAATGAGGGAGTTATTAAATGCTGCACTATTTTTTGTTGTTGGTAAATATATTTATTCTGCTGAATAAGTCTTTTGTCGGTGCCGAAGCACTGGTCTTCCAGCCATTTTTCAATTCAGGGTTATTTACACAAAAGGTATATAGAATAAGGTGTACAATACCTGTTGAATACACAATTTGCACCATGTAACACAATGAAATTCTGTTAACCAAAAGTTCCATAGCAATATGGTAACAGTAGTGTCATATAACTAGATCAATATTAGTCAGATCAATGTGAGTATTTACATAAAATTTAGAATGTAAGCAGAAGTTACCTTCTGTATTCAGTTGGTAAAGATGTAGTCTGTTTTAATGTTCAGTTGCAGTTAGCCAAGCGGGATATAAATGTTGGTTTGTTAGGAATATTCTAGTAAAACTCTAGTGTAGTTAGTTATGTGAGTTTATGAATTATGTTGTTGGGGTGGGGTTGTTAATAATACACTGGACCAGCTGTGACTATCATATAGATAAGATTACTTTGAATTGAATTATTTAACCAAAATGAATCCCCCCCCCCAAACCCCTCCCCCCCCCCAAAGAAAACCCACCCCTCATGAAACGAAAATTAAAATGAACCAATCAATTCTCTGCACATAGAATGAGCAGATGCGCTTTAATTCCTACTCACTGTCTACCTATAATATTGTAAACACTTACTTTTGATACTAAGGTAGAAGAACTCAACCGCTTTATTGTAAAGATCCAATGCCTCTGAAATGTTGTCTTCTTGATCCGCCTCCACTGCCTTTCTCGCAAAATTGATAGCTGTCTATTCATAAAAATAAAATAAACACTATACACAAAATAAAGATAATATTGTCACAAGTGAAGTGATCGATTAAGCACCCAAGGCACGGCCCGATTAGGCTAGGTTGGAGCCTGTAGTATATTTTGTACATGGGGCACTCCATTAAACAAAGACACCTAAATGTTAAACCATAATTTGTTTACTTGCATAGTAAAGTAAATACAAATAATTTCTTTTTGTCTGAACCAAATCATATAGTTTATTAAACCTATTACGCAGACCAATTACGACGAATGAAACCATTAACCTTTAGCTAGAATTTGATTTTCTGTGATCACAAATTGTATACTTGCATTAGTGTCTTTTGGGACATAATTGATTGTATGTTTTATGTTCTATGTAAAAGCGATGGTTGAATTAAAAAAACAAACACATGTTTCCGCGAATAAGGGCTGTGCTGCCGACATCTAATCAATCAATGCAGTCAGATAATATGACACATATGTCTGACATATGTACTTACATGTAGTTATCAATTGATAGCTTGCAACCATTTAGCACAGGGCCCTTGACAATATGGGGCCCATTGCATATGCTACTTTTGCTATTAGATTAATCCGACACTGAGCAAAGGTCACATTTATGGCAAAAAGTGTCAAACAAACAAACAAATAAGCAACCATCAAGCGATCAAACAATCAATCAATCCATTGTGGTGTCCATTATCTGGAAGAGTGTTGTTTTGGTAAAAATATGACGTTGGCTTTAGCATAAGACTACGACTAAGATGAGGAGCCTATAGTTAATTTTATATCGGAGTAGTGTCCACAAATTGGCAAATATGAAGCCTCTTAGTCTTAATAAAGGCTCTGTCACACATCACCGGATTGGGGAAACGGAAAGAAACTGAACAAAGTCTGTTGATATCCGGCAAAGTCCGGTTTGTATCTGTTGCATACCTGTTGCATATCCGTTGATATCTGTTGATATCCAGCCCGATCCGTTACAAGTTTTTAGCATGCAGAAAACTTGTAATGGATTGCGCCGGAATGACCTATGCGGTTATTATCCATTACCATCCGTTCCCCGTCCATTCCCGTCCATTACATATCCATTACATGTCCGTTACCCATCCGTTACCCGTCCGTTACCCATCCATTGCCCGTCCGTTACCCGTCCGTTACCCGTCCGTTACCCGACCGTTACATTATCGATACATTTCAAGTCTGAATAAACTGATAACACCAGACTAGAATATTCTTTGTCCGGTTCTGTCCGTTGCTCGATCCGCCATAGTGTGACAGGCACTCTAGGATGTGAAGAAGCCACAGACATAGACAGTGATATACATAGACATATTTATTCACAGTTTTCATCTAATCTAGCCAGATGTGTTAACAGCAATCAATGAGCCTACCTCGAGGTATTTATAGTTCGGCTCCCCTAGAGAAGTAGAAAAACAAGTTTAAAAAGTCATAATAATATAGAAAAAAACACGTGAAATTATGGGATAGTTTTAAAATTGCAAAACTAGTGAGATGTTGAAATATCAATCGAGGCCTAGCTGTCTAATATTATGAATTCTTTTGATTTGAAAACAATTAATTTGGACTAACCAAGGGGCAAATGAAGATAATTGTTGGTGATAGTATCATCACTGGTATCTATATTAATTAATATACATTAGAACTATACAGATATATATATATATATGAATATATATATATGTATATATATATATACGCATTATATATACATATGTTGTATATACATATGGTATATACTGTACATAATGTTACCAGGGAATATTGAAATATCCCAAGTATATTGATAACAAATCATGTCAGAAATGAATCTCAACTTGCAGTCGACCTGAATTTCCTTATTCTTTTGTTCTAGTAAATGGACTATTTATTGAAACCAATTTTAAAACTAAAGTCGAAACACTGGTTTCGATAGTATTGCTACGGAAAGGTAAACAATACCTACTAAAACACTCCAATATCTGTTATTTAAAGTTGCATAGTTCGATGATTTTGAGTTTCTGTCATTTTTCTGAGATAAATATATTAAATTGATTGTCATAATCTACCTTAAATTAGTTTGAAGTAACTTTGGTTTTAAATGACTTTGTTTTGATATATTTGAAGTGCAAACACATAAAATTAGTTTTGGAAAGCACATCAAAACTCTGACACCATAGGCGTCAACAGTAACATGTTCTATTAAATAGCCTACATATTCCCTTATATTTAGCAACAAATGCGTAATAAGTGCATCAGTATCTAAGTTAGATATGTAGAATAAATTCTAGATAATTGCTTTTGTTTTGAAAAGTTGATGCTTCATCGGACTATACAGCTTTAAATAAATGCCTCAACACCTCAACACCACAAGTAGACTACCTACCATATGGTAGTATTATTGACTCTCCTCCCCCACCTTTTTTATACGTAGGAAGTTTTTATATCCAATTTGACTTACCTGGTATTGGTTGAAAAATGTCATCAACCAGATTTCTGTCTGGTGTCTGAAGCAGGACTCTGAAACCAACCATACACCGTCAACTTTCTAACTTAGTGTTTGGATTCTTAATTAAACGAACCATCTAGAGCCGTGTTCACACGGGGAAAATGTAAAGCGATTTAGACAAGGCGAATCATATGAATCGATTTAGGCACCCGTTCACATGGGCAGTACTTGGGCCGGAAATCGATATCTGCGCATGAGCAAGTCCAGTCTGACCAGCGCCATTTTTCGGTTAGTCGACATCGCCATGAGAGAGTGGGTTCGACCTACATATGTATGTACTGAATCGTATTGGTTTGGAACGGTCAAAACTTCTGCTGGGCAGTGAAAACATTAAAATAAATGATGAAAAAAATATCTTTGCCCAGCTAGCGGTTTCATAGACTAAATTATATAATATGCGCTTTTGATCGACCGGAAAGTCAACAAACTAAGGTGTCGACTGCGCATGCGTGTGAGGTGCTTAATCCGCCTCAGTGCCTCCACACGGACAAAATAAATCGATTCACAGAAATCGACTCACGTAAACTACCTCGAGAGGTGGTTTACTTTATCTAGATCACAGGAATCGAATCAGCCTTAATCCGCCTCAGACGCCCGTTCACACGCGAAATGTAACCCGAACTATACAAGTCGATTTCTACGAATCGATTTACATCGCCCGTGTGAACACGGCTTAGCTTTATTTTCCGTTACCGTAGTTAGTACATAAGATATGTTAAGACGGCATATATAACCAAAACGTGATACATAGAATAAATAATACATTAGGTGATTTCTTTTGTCAGGATTTACCTACGACAAGAGCAACACTCTTGCGTAAAGAATAACACTGAATAGCAGTCCACGTATTTTACCAGAATTGTATGACGTCGTTTGTAAATAGGTCACATCCAGTGTCCATCTTAAGCATTGGACGTATTCGAATGGGCCCTTCCATGCGAATATCAAATTATTTGTTTACAAATCCTTATTCGCCTGGGACTGGAAGTGGGGTTCTATGCGTAGGGCCTACTATTCAGATGCGTGTTTGTGGCCCCATCCACAATGTCACGTGGTGTATTTCAACATGGCTGATATGGAAAGGTGGAAATATTCAGTGGGTTCAGCCAATCAGAGCTATTCTTTTCAAATGCAAATGGCTGCCCCCCATATTTCAGTTATGTCAAGTACCAGAGTACTGGGCAAGGCAACACCACATTTAAGTTGTAACTCTAATAGCCCTGTCACACTACAATGCATCGTGCAAACATGCACCGAAATAGGTGATTTTGGGCCTCTATGTCAGTCTATGTCGATATGCGTAACTCTGACGTGACGCTTCATTATGCGTACATTGGTGTACGTCGATGTTCATCGTTATACGGTGTCGCTTGTCAAGGGGTCGTGAAAGTTTTATGCATGCACAAAACTTTTGATGTGTGACAAAATGTGGCTGTTACGTTGGGCCTACGTTATGCATACGTTAGACATACGTCGATGTACATTAGACGTTCGTCAGAGGCATGTTATACAAGCATTGAACTACGTCAGTCATAAGTCAAGCTGGTGGGAATGTACAGTCCGATTATTGACAACGTATAGCAATGTATGGATACTGTAATGTCTAACATATGTAATACCGTACGTCTAACATATGTATAATGTATGTTTAGCATTTCTCCACCATGTCTTGATGTATTTAACACATAAAGTGCACTTCTGACGATCGAATAATGTATATAACGTTTGCTGGCATTCTGCGAATGTTGCATGAGCATATGCAAGCATTTTTCGAGCCAATGTATGGCCAACGTATGACCAATGTATGACCAATGTATGGCCAACATATGACCAACATATGTCCAATGTATGACCAATGTGCCTCCCACTCAGGATATGTTACTCATACGCTATGCATACGCTGGCCATATGCCGAGAATGCGGGAGGCACGTTAGTCATAGGTTTGGCCATACGTTCTATGATACACTCTCATACACTTCATACGCTAGAAATACGTCGCAGATACGTTGTGCGTACGTTCAGTATGTTGCGCTGACGTCCAATTTGTTCCCCCGCACCGAATATTTTGACACATCTCAACATAAGAAAGTAATTTTAGCTGTTGGCCATGCGCTTGCACGATGCATCATAATGTGACAGGGCCATAAGTCTTTGCTCTGACTCAGCCGGAGATTGATCAGATGGCCGCTGGCACTCTAGCCATGCACTCTAGCCACTTGGATACCCCACCAGGTAGGGAACGGAGCGGATGAGAGGGTTCTTTTCATTTTTGAAGGGGTTGCTTGCTTGCAAATGTTAGACTTCTAAGAGTCACCAAGAAACGAAAATGGGACCAGCACTGGCTTCCCGTGCGGAAGGTCTAGGGTTCAAATCCCAGCCAAGTCAAACAGATGACTTACAAAATTAATACTTGTTGCTACCTAGCATGGCACTGGTCAATAGGAATAGGCAAGAACTGGTCACCTAAGTACTAGCAGCATGTGACTCAGTGAGATATCAGGTCATGTTAGCCTACCGGCGGTCTGATCTTCCAGTAGGGCAGCACTATAAAGTCGCCATGAATACGCACTGTAACAAGTCGGGACCAATCCTGATATGACCTGAGATATTACCTGAAAGTAAATCACAAAAACACAAACAAACTAACCAAAAATATAATAGAGATCTACCTGTGTTTGACTGATGCAACTTCACCATCTTCATGACCTACATCGGGCTGGTCGATCATTGATGTCACCATGGTGACGTGGCTCTGTGCATCCGGTTGAGGGTCGGCATCCTGTTCCCGGTTTTCTTTCGGTGGTAGCTTTAGCCTCAGTTCGGCGACGTACTTTGTGTACTGCCTCAGCTTCTGATTTAGAATATACAGCCCCGTACTGCCATAATGCTCGTCTGTAAAGGATACGCCACAATGATTATATCTCTATCTATAGGTACATGAATATATACTACGAATAATAAATATTATAATAATAAGAATGTTGATTCATTCCCTGTGCTATGTCTATTCCCATTATACGACACCTTGTATATTCCCTTCACATTACCTACTCATATGCATATGGTTAGATAGATAACAGTTTCACCCTGTACTCGCAGTACACAGGTGAACGACAACGTAGTCTAAATACTGGCGAAAATAGCTTTAGCATGGAACAGCAAGTGGAACTCCTGCCTCCAGTATCAAATGGGTACTTATATCAGCACAGAGTTGGTGAAATGGGAGAGAATGCAAAAAGACAAGATGGCGGCCATAGAACGCTGTCGATTTCACCTTTAAATTTGATTAAACTATATGTTTTATTATATTTTTCAACTCAAAGGTAGTGGCGAAATATTAAGACATATAAAGAATAAATATTGCTTTTTAGATTGTGGGTTTAGGCTCTCATTTCATTCCCCCGCTTTTTCGACAGCTTTTATATAGGATTGGTATTCACCCGTGTACTGCGAGTACAGGGTGAATGGTTAGATCGGATAGAATAAGGCAAGGACTTGTTTGCTCAGTATCAAAATAATGTTACTGAGTGGGATATCGGGTTATTTATGCCGGCAACCCCGTCTTCCAGTACTATACAACTCGACATGAGTGTGCACTGTCACAATGTGGTATCCGTGCTGATATGACTTAATCCCAGAATTTGGTTTATAAGACGTCAAAACCCAAAACCAAAACAAACGTTGACTTTTGTCCTGGACCCAATTCCACCATAGCAACATTATCAGATAATCAATTTTGACTGCGATTCCCCAAACATTTGATAGAGTGAATATATTGGGAGGTTACTTTGTATCAGACACTGATATTTCTAGATTAAAGTTGCACAGTCCGATGGTTTTGAGTTTATGTAATTTTCTAAGATAAATATATTAAATTGATGGCTATAACCTACCTTACTTTAATTCGAAGTAACTTGTATTTTAAAAGGCGAACTTTGGAGATATTTGAAGTACAACCATGCTAAATTAATTTTGGCATGCATGCCAAAACTCTTGACACCATAGGCTTCTTCAGTAACAGGTTCTCTTAAATTGCCTCAGAATATCCTTCTATGTTGTGACAAATGTGTAATAACTGCACCAGAATCTATGTTAGATAAGTAGGATTAAATCTAGATAATTGCTTTGGTTTTGAAAATTTGATATTTTCATCAGACTTATTAGCTTTAAATGACGTCGGATTAAAGTTGCATAGTCCAACGGTTTTGAGGTTCTACCATTTTAATTTAGATAAATGCAATAGGCTGATCATTATAATCTACCTTCCTTTGATTTGACGTATTCTTTTTAATAAACCATTAAATTTGAGATATTTGAAGAGAAGCTTTTAGTATATGCTTCAAATATACTTACACAATAGTCTTCAAAAGTAACCAGTAACCAGTTCTACTAAATTGACTCATTTGAATCTACATTACTTTGGTTTAGAGACAATTTGATTATAAAGGATTAACTTTGAGATATTCGAAGAGAATCAAAATATTTACACAATAGGCTTCAAAAGTAACCAGTTCTATTGAATTGACTTAATTGACTCCTTTCTATGCAACAACAAATGCTTAATAAGTACACCACTATCTAAATTGGGTATGTCGAATTAATCTCGATTAAGTATTTTTGGCTTAACCATTTTGATGCTTTCATCGGCCTATACAACTTGAACATAAGCACCAGACGGGATGGGCTAATGAGTTGAGCGCCCACCTCCCGTTTTGGTAGATCATGGGATTCGAACCCTGGTCGAGTCAAACCAATGACTTAAACAATTGACATGTGTCATTTCCTAGCCAGGCGCTCGGCATTATTAAGGGAGGGCAAGCACTGGTTGGTACAGTGTCAGGATAATGTGACTGAGTGAGACATCAGGTCATGGTGATGGCAGCCTGGTCTCCCAGTGGGGCAGCACTATAAACTCGCCATGAGTGCGCACTGTCGCAAGTCGGTACCAGTTCTGATATGACCTTAGATGTTGCCAAGACGTAAAACTCCAACAACCTGAACATAAGCTGCCTGCATACCCACTTGTTCTCTTCTAAACTCTCATATCTAAAGCCTAGAACCGGACTGAGTCATTGTTTGCTAGCCGTAAGTGAAGAATGGACCCTTGACCTCACTTGGATAAGTAGGGCGCTCTGAGTGTCCTTATCTTACTCCCACGCTGCATTTCATGGTATTCTGAAGCTGAATCGATCACAGTCTGAGCGATTTTCTTTTGGGTAGGTGTTTGGGTTAAACAGTTTATTCATCAGAATAAACACTTCTTCAACACGAAGGCAGTGGCTCTTCGGCTGTTTGAGTTGCAGATATTTACACAATGTATGTATTTATGTATGTGTGTATGGATGTATGTATATGCGGGGAGGCATTTACAAAACCGGGCGTGGTGGGCGAATCAGTAGAGCGCAGGCCTCGCGTGCGGAAGATCGTGAGTTAGGTTCCCGGTCGAGTCAAACCATGCAATGACTTATCAAATTGATACTTGTCGCTTCCTAGCCAGGCACTTGGCATTACTATCATAAGACAATGACTGGTTAGATCAGTGCCATGATAATTTTACTGAATTGGATATAGGGTCATGGTACCGGCGGCCTAATTTCCCAGTGGGGCAGAACTATAAAGTCGCCATGAGTGCACACTGTCACAAGTCGATACCCGTCCTGATATAACCTTAGATGTTGCCAGGATGTAAAACTCCAACAACCGGAAGCACTTAGTGACGTATATGGGTTCTTCCTTTCTGTTCTATATTTTAACTGAGAGATTCTAGGATGCATGCCTATACACTGTTTGTTAGTGAATTGTGTGTGCTACATGATTAACTAGGGTTTCATTTACTGATACTACCTTGGATTTAGTTATTGGAATTGTTCATGATGGTCTACCAACATGGATAATTTGCATGCGAACGGGGAGCCCTACCATGGCGCCATATGAACTACACTACACCAACTACCCCTACCGGAGACAGCCAAAAGTACTATGCGAGACTCTGACGTCACGATCTCGCCCCACGAGACCCGCACCCCTGACCTATATAAGTGAGCAGCTCGCCACTGACCGGCACTACCAACCAGGCAGTCAGATGATCAACCACCAGACCACCGCAACTCAGCCGCCCACCCAACCCACCAAACGAACAATCAAATGCAAGGGTTGAGGGCCTGAGTCGAACTTTATCTACCCATATTGATCTCATCTTACTGTACTTACTCTTTTCCATGTCTTAACTCATTAAAAGTTCCATAACATGGGCTCCTCGTTCGCGTGGTTAATTAGTATGTATATAGATTTAGACCATGCATAAATCTGCATAAATCTGCATTGTCTGATGAAAGCATCAGTTTCTACAAACACAAGACTTACCTAGATTTGATCCTACATATCCAACTTAGATACTGGCACACTTAGTAAATATGTGTTCTTGCAAATTAGGAAAAGCAAGTCACTTTAATCAAATCTGCCACTGTTAAAGCTGGTAATGTTCAGCATTTTGCTTGTTTTCACTTCAAACATATCCAATCTTATCCATTGATAATACCAGTTATTCCAAACTCAAGCAATGTAGATAATAAAGATATACAGGAAAACCTCTTTAAATCGACCGACCATAGGACCGACTTTAAATGGTCCATTTAGGGAGGTAGACGGTTTAGGGAGTTCTACTGACTCTATATGGTCCATTTAGGGAGGTGTACGGTTTAGGGAATTTTTCAAAATCATTACAATGGTATTTATTGTATGTGCGATCATTTGGGATCCAAATAAAGCGATCGATATAGTGGAGTGGTCGATCTGTGGAGGTAGTCAGTTAAAGAGGTTTTTACTCTATTTGTGTCTAAACAATATATAAAAACTCAAAACCATCGAAGTATGCAACTTTAACTTAGTTTTAGGTTGTAAAAGGTTTATACAAGTATCAATGGCAGCACATCACTTTATCAGGCCTCAGGGCACCTACATTTCATTGCATAGTGAATGCAGCCTATGGCTTCCTCGAGATGTCCAATTGCCTCCCGGTTGTCATTCCGCTTCGTACACTCAATGACCTTCAAGACAAGCTCACCTGCCCTCTGCAATGTTATGTTAGCATAGGTCACATTACCCAAGGTCATAGTCAATTATGTATATATTCTCAAGGGCACTTACACTTTAGAGGGAAGGATGCTACACATGTTTCAAAAGATATGTATATGTATATATATATATATATGTATATATATATATATATATATCAGTAGAGTGAAGGATTCCCGTGTTTTGTGCTCGATTCCCGGTTGAGTCGAACCAATGACATACAAAATTGATACTTGTCGCTACTTACCCTTGTGCTCGACATTACTAGGATAGGGTAAGGACTGGTTAGCTATCAGTGTCAGCATAATGCGACTGAGTGGGGAATCAGGTCATGGTGCCAGTGGCCTGGTCTCCGAGTGGGGAATCAGGTCATGGTGCCAGTGGCCTGGTCTCCGAGTGGGGAATCAGGCCATGGTGCCAGTGGCCTGGTCTCCGAGTTGGGCAGCATGAGTTCGCACTGTCACAAGTCCATAGCCGTCCTGATATGAACTTAGAAGTTGCCAGGACATAAAACTCAAACAGACAAACATCTATATATAAAGTCAGCTTCTGCTGGTACCAACGTTTGAAAGCTAAAGTCCTTTAATAGACCCATTAGTGCCCTAATATGGGACATTTTGTAAAAAGTGGGTACTCACGGTAAAAAGTGGGTGGTTACATTGTACAAAGTGGCTGGTCACAGTGTGAAAAGTGGGTGGTGACATTGTAAAAAGTGGGTGATCACGTTATATAAAGTGGGTAGTCAGTCACATTGTGAAAAGTGGGTGGACCCATTGTACAAATCTGGTTGTCACAGTATGAAAAGTGAGTGGTCATAGTTTGAGAAATGAGTGGTCACATTATAGTACAAAGTGGGTGATCAGTTGTCAATGTGAAAAGTGGGACCAGTGTAGTTGTTCCTCCACACAGCGGGCGCTACTCTGCAGCGCGTCATCATCAAGGCATTCAGCCCATAGGCAATCAATTTAATAAGCCTATGACATATACCAATACCGGCATCTATTTTTGGATCGATATTTACATTCCCTAAATATATATAATTCAAATAAAACTATCAAAATGAGATGCCGGTAAATAGTTATGTTATTGCACAATATACCCGTAAATCGGGTCTATGGGCTCAATGCCTTGACTGCCCCATCACAGAGTACCGCACACGCGGAGGAACACCTACACTGGTCCCGATGACGTAAGCCTTTATGCCAAGCCTAAAGAATGATTGTTCATGGCGGGGGATCAAGCAAACTGGTCCCTCCCTACAGATCTTCCATATATGGTCCGATGACGTCATCGGGACCAGTGTACGTGTTCCTCCACACGTGCGCTACTCTGCGGCGAAGGCGTCAAGGCATTAAACCCATAGGCCCAATTGACGGTATTCGGGGGTCGGTGCTAAGCATAGCTTAAGCCCCTGTCACACCTCGCCGGATTGAGCAACGGACAGAATAGTCTGGTCCGGTGGTTTTCTAGCGTGATACGTATCAAAATGTATTAAAATGTGTCAAAATGTTGCGATATCGGGTCAAAGGCCGCCGGAATAACGGACAACTTGTAACGGATCAGGCCGGATATCGACGGATATGCAACGGACACAAACCAGACTTTGCCGGATATCAATGAACTTTGTTTGGTTTCTTTCCATTTCCTCAATCCGGCGAGGTGTGATAGGGGCTTTGTGCATAGCTTACCTTATGATATTATCAGTTTATAACAGGGGGGGGGGGTGTTGGTAAAGAGAACCTCTACCCCCCTTGTACCTCGACGCATGAAGAAATAATCCTTTCCCATATCGGGTACTTGGAGTTGTAGGCCAAACGATCTGTTTAGCAATTCAATCGGCTGTTTGTTATATGAAGCCACCTTGTCATAAAAAAACACACACACAAAGCATAGTTCGCTTGTGGTGTATATCGAAATATATGTTCATGTGATATATACCCCGTCCTGATATGACCTTGGATGTTGCCAGGATGAAAACCCCCAGCAACCAACCAACGTGACCTATATAGGCCACAAACAGTGGTTAAACTCATAACAATATAGGAGCGTGACTCTCACGTGAAACACAATATATTCTCACTGGGAGCACAATCTTTGGCATTAACAGATGACGCCATAACTACACAATACCCGTCCCTCCATCAATATGCTTCTGCCAAAGCCTATTACTATTACTCGGCCATCCACATACACACCGGACACATTCATGACATTCCAAATCTTGTACTTTACCTATCATTCATGTACCGATGTTTTGCTTATTTCCCTGTAATTGTCTATCTGTATATTGTTGTAGATTTGTTTACTGTGTAGAGGCAATTGTGATTAGGGCTGGAAGACCAGTGCATTAGCACTGACAACATGTTATTCAGAGGAATAAAAACACTTGAACAAAAAAAGGAAAACAAAAAAAGGAGATGCTTAATGATGGTCAACCTACCTCCGTCTGAGACATCCTGTTGCTGGCAGAACGTTCTTGCTGTGTGATGTCAGTCAGTGAAGTCAGTCACTGCCGATTGTGCTCAGTTGATTAGGGGGAACTTCTCCTGTGATATTGTATTCGAGGCCTGCCCGGTCCAAAGGTTTCCCCCCTCACACACAGTGTTGGGTTATCGTGCCTTATCGCCTTGTATATTATAGATCTAGAGTCGCGCTGACTTGGCGCTAAAGGAGTTGTATTACGTAGGTAACACAACGCTGAGGTTGAATTTAGGAAAGTTACAGGTTCTAACTGGAGCTTAAAAGAAAACACAGCTATGCTTGGACCCATTCGGTCTTAGGCGTTATCATTATGTTATGCATCTTTATCACATTTAGGAAAACGTGACGGAGTGGGATATCGGGTCATGGTGCTGGCAGCCTTACTTACTAGTGTGCAATGTTGGTTCAGGGCTGGGCAGGGCACGGTCGAGACATTTGCCAGGGAGGCTTTCATCCATAACTTTAAAGGGACCAGATATATGTCGCTTAGACACTACCCATACTCCGACAAATGCTCTCCAAGCATATCTTTGCCAGTTTTCAGTTTATGCAACTACATATGTGGGGGGAGAGTGCTAACATTGGTTGCTTCTGTTGTGTTTTATTTAGTCCAGCAGCACTAACACTTTTAGACAACCATACAGAGAAAGAAATGTTAGAAATTGCAATCTAAAATGATAAATATAAAGTTCAAATGTTTATTTATCATAACCAGCTACTTTTTGTGTGAATAATTGATTAAATCATGTAGATTAATAGACTTTAAAAGTTGAATTGAGAGCTTTCTGTGGTTGCCATGGCTTCCCCTGTGTGTGGGGAACCCATCTAGGTCATGTGATGAGGGAATCCCACCTATGATGTCATTCATACATCACATACCTCAACTCTCCTCCCAGATGTTCAGTGGCATGAACTGAACAAACTAAGCAAAGGTATGTTTGAAGAGCTTTTGATGCTGGATTTGTTTGTATCTGGGTGAGGTATAGCCAGCGACTTTAATCCATGGTTTCTATGTTTTTTGATATGGAGAAAGCTTATGATACCAGATGGAATTACAGGATTTTAAAGGACCTTAATGGCTTTGGCCTTAGAGGTCGACGACCCCTTTTTATTGCAGAATTTTTCAAATATAGATTTTTTAGCATTCAGGTCGGATCCATTTTTTCTCACCCTCACCCCAGGAAATGGGTGTGCCTCAAGGCAGCATCCTTTCAGTCACTCTATTTTCTGTCAAAATAAATAGCATCACCCAGTGCTTGAAACATGGCATCGAAAGCTGTCTATACATTGACAACTTTCAGGTTTGTTAGAGATCATCCAATATGAATATCATCATATGTCAGTTGCAGCTTTGTCTGAATAAACTTCAACAATAGGCAACTGACAAGGGTTTTCGATTTTCAAGAACAAAGATGGTCTGTATCAACTTTTGTCACAAACGTGCCTGCTTTTTGGACCCCCAACAGGAGTTGGACAAGACTCCGATTCCGGTTGTGGAGGAAACAAAATTTCTAGGCATATATTTTGACAGAAAACTCTCATTCATACCTAAAGGTCCTAGATGACGATTTTGAAGAAAATTAGTGACCTTGAAATGTTGTCGATATAACCTCGAAACAATGACCCCGGACATGAACAAAGAACGATTCTGCACTGTCTCGGTGAAATTGAAACATGATTTTCATATTGCACCAGAACATTGCTAAAGGTCCGAGGTGATGATTTTGAAGAAAATTAGTGACATTGAAATATTGTTGATATGGCGTCGAAACCATGACCCCGGTCATGAACAACGGTTCTGCACCATATTGGTGAAATTGAAATATGATTTTCATATTGCACCAGAACATTGCTAAAGGTGATGATTTAAAGAAAATTAGTGACATTGAAATATTGTCGATATAGCCTCGAAATGATAACCCCGGTCATGAACAACGAACGATTCTGCACCGTATCGGAGAAATTGAAATATGATCTTTATATTGCACCAGAACATTGGTAAAGGTTCTAGATGTTGATTTTGAACAAAATCAGTGACATTTAAATATCGTCGATATAGCCTCGAAACGATGACCCTGAATCGCAAACGATTCTGCACCGTATCGGTGAAATTGTTCATGTTGTTCGTCAACATGGGTAATTTGCACATGAACAAGGGACTCCACTGATGGTGGCGCCACCTGGATTCAAACTCAATGCCCAAAACTCCTGTTGGACCCCCACAGAACTAATCTTGCCTCGCGAGATCTCGCACCAGTCCCGGTCGACGAAGGTCACCCAGGCCCTGGATTTAACCACATCGACTCCAGACACCGGACCGACCACAACCACCAGCTTACTCGGATGCCCACCCATCCCTACAAATACGAGAACATTGATAGGATTGAGAGAGCCTGATTTTCTATTGGTCCTTATGATTGATTGATTGCCTTGATTGGTTGTCCTCTTTACTTGATTGATAAGACTCTTGATTTACCTTTACCCATTATCTGACCTACTGATTCAGCTCTTGACTGTACTTAGTGATTGTCCTTCTTTACTTGATTGATAAGGCCTTTAACTTTAATTACGAAATGACATACTCATTGAACTCTTGATGTCATACATTTGACTTAACCTGTGAACTTCATTGTCTGATCATTAAAGTTTCCAGCTATACCTCGTGGTCACGGGAACCGTACTCTGACAAATGCTCTCCAAGCACACCCTTGTTTAGTTTTTATGTTTAAAGAACCAAATATGTGTGGGGAGAGTAGGGGACCCACTTCACGACTAGAAGTGGGTCAGTTCTGAGGCTGGGACCAGCTGGCAACTGTTGTTTTAAAAATGGCTTGGTGAGTGGAGAGAAGGGAGAGTAAAACTGGGGTATTTTCAATCTTCTTTAGAGTAGTTGAATCAGGAAATATATTTGCGTAATGTAAAATATATGATAGTATAATTACATTGCATAATTCAAATAGAAATACATGTAGATGAAAAAGTTTTTTTGTTGTTGAATGTAAAAACAACTTCAGATTACAAGTTCAACACTCTAACCACTAGGCCACAGAGACTACACATGATTATTAGTCTCAGTTCAGGCTATTTGTGTATAGGACGTCACATATACAAGGTATGTATGTATATATGTAGGTATGTATGTTTGTTTGTTTGTTTGGTTTGTTTGTTGTTGTTTTATGTCCTAGCAACATCTAAGGTCATATCAGGATGGGTACCGACTTGTGAGAGTGCACACTCATGGCGACTCTATAGTGCTGCCCCACTGGAATACCAGGCTGCCAGCACCATGACCTGATATCCCACTCAGCAACGGTAGAAGGCCTAAATTTCGTCTAAAACATCATAGTGTGCAGAAACACGTCTGATGGGTCTGAGCCCGAGCACTCGACCTTCCACCATAGCTAGGAAAGTCGCAATCTGCATCTCCTAGCAACACGTTACAGCCGTGAACCCGGCCCCGCATTCGATGGCCGATGCGGGCTTGTCCCAGCGAGCAGCCCGCATCTCAGAATGCGGGTTGCTCGGCCCAAGCCCGCAGCGGTCATAGCTCGAGTGTAGTCTTGCCCACTTCACATACACACATACATACATACATACATACATACACACCTTGTATATGTGACGTCCTATACACAAATAGCCTGAACTGAGACTACTAATCATGTGTGGTCTCCATGGCCTAGTGGTTAAAGTGTTGTACTTGTAATCTGAAGTTGTTTGGTGGTGTGTGTTCAAACCCCATACACTCCAAAACCTTTTTACATTCAACAACAAAAAAAACGTTTTTCATCTATATGTGTTTCTCATTGAATTATGCAATGTAATTGTACTAACATATATTTTACATTAAAGCAAATATATTTCCTGTTTGAACTACTCTAAAGAAAATTGAAAATACCTTAGTCTTCCCCTCCCTTCTCTCCATTGACCTCGCCATTGTCACAACAATCTAGGTCACTCTACTGTACACCACCAAGTGGAAAAGCTCAGTACTAAGCATACACCACCCCTGTGGCACAAATCTGAACTATTCCGAGTTATTTTGGTTTCCCGACGACATATAGATAGCCCCTTTAATGTATCTAAACTGTATATAATATCCTATTGAACGAATCTGGCCCGAGGGCCTTTATTAAATAAAGCCATTTCATGTAGTCCCTTGTCGTGTTGTGAATTGAAATATGATTTTCATATTGCACGAGAACAAGGCTAAAGGTCCTATGCGATGATTTTGAAGAAAATTTGTGATATCGAAATATTGTCGATATAGCCTGGAAACGATAACCCAGTCATGAACAATGACGATTCTGCACCGTATCGGTGAAATTGAAATATGATTTTCATATTGCACCAGAACATTGCTAAAGGTCCTAGGTGATGATTTTGAAGAAAATTAGTGACATTGAAATATTGTCGATATAGCCTCGAAACGATGACCCCGGTCATGAACAACGAACGATTCTGCACCAATAGGTGATATTGAAATATGATTTTGATATTGCACCAGAACATTGCTAAAGGTCCTAGGTGATGATTTTGAAGAAAATTAGTGACATTGAAATATTGTCGATATAGCCTCGAAACGATGACCCTGGTAATGAACAACGAACGATTCTGCACGGTATCGGTGAAATTGAAATATGATTTTCATATTGCACCAGAACATTGCTAAAGGTCCTAGGTGATGATTTTGAAGAAAATTAGTGACATTGAAATATTGTCGATATAGCCTCGAAATGATGACCCCGGTACTGAACAATGATTCCACACCATATTGGTAAATTTGAAATATGATTTTCATATTGCACCAGAACATTGCTAAAGGTCCTAGTTGATGATTTTGAAGAAAATTAGTGACATTGAATTATTGTCGATATAGCCTCGAAACGATGACCCATGACTAACCCACGATTCTGCACGAAATAGGTGATATTGAAATATGATTTTCATATTGCACCAGAACATTGCTGAAGGTCCTAGTTGATGATTTTGAAGAACATTAGTGACATTGAAATATTGTCAATATAGCCTCGAAACGATGACCCCCGGTCATGAAAAACGAATGATTCTGCCCCGTATCGGTTAAATTGAATCTTCATATTGCACCAGAACATTGCTAAAGTTCCTACTTGATGATTTTGAAGAGAATTAGTGACATTGAAATATCGTCAATATAGCCTCGAAACGATGATCCTGGTCATGAAAAATGAACAATTCTGCCCCGCATCGCTGAAATTGAAATATGATTTTATTATTGCACCGGAACATTGCTGAAGGTCCTAGTTGATGATTTTGAAGAAAATTAGTGACATTGAAATATTGTCGATATTTTGTTGTTGTTGTTGAAGATTTATTTATACTGCCTATCATGGATAAGTCTGAATAGACTTGTTTTCACCATTAGGCAGTTTGTCGATAGAAAGCCTGAGCCTACACTTTTACCGACCCAAGGGATTTTTAACCTCCCACACCACATAGACATGGTATGAGACTCTTGAGAGCAACTGGCCTTTGATGACGCTGTAAGATATACACAGCGGTGAAAATCCAAATTGGCAGAGGTGGGGGCCGGGGGGGTGTCATGGGGAATCGGACCACCAACCTTCAGATTAGGAGTCCAACCTAGAAAAAAGTCAGACACTCTAACCACTCTGCCACAGAGATATAGCCTCGAAACGACAATATTTCAATGTCAGTAATTTTCTTGAAAATCATCACCTAGGACCCTTAGCAATGTTCTGCCGCAATATGAAAATCATATTTCAATTTCACCGATACAGTGCAGAATTCTTGTCCATGATGCGGGTCAGGAGCTCTTTCCGAGGCTATATCGACAATATTTCGATGTCAATAATTTTCTTCAAAATCATCAACTAGGACCGTTAGCAATGTTCTGGTGCGATATGAAAATTATATTTCAATTTCACTGATATGGTACAGAATCGGTGTACATGAGGGGACTGAGCTCATTTGGAATGATATGACATATGACATATTTACAACTTATTTAAAATAGTTGACTGAGATAGAAATTTCATATACCGCAAAGAGCTGTCTTAAACAGCTGAGATTTGATCAAACAAATGTTCAATAAATGATGCTTTGCTTACAGAAATGAACATATTTATAATAAAATTACGCGGTAAGTGTCAGTTCCAAGCACAACACAGGACGCAGTTATATATATTTCATGCAGTTTCTTTATTAACTTTCAAAAGCACCTTTTTAAACGCAGCCTCTTTGCCTTCAAAAGTTCAATGCACCATTCCCACCGGTCCTATTTATCAGCGCAACAAATATTGGTTAGTTAATCCACAATCTAAGTCCCAATATAACAGCCAACATAGAGCAATGCACATGTGTAATCGCTCCTTTGAAAAAGTGATGGTTTATGTCCATAAGTATACGGTTTATGTCCATAAGTAGGTCTAATTAATCTACGTAAGGCAAATAATACAAGTTAAACTATACTTGGAGGCCAGGGCCGTGTTCAGGGTCCGTCTCGGAGGCACCGCGGAGACGTCTCGGTGATGCTTTTTGGCCTAATACTGTTCAGAGTGCTTCTCGGTGACATCTCGGAGACGCCTCTCTTTTCAGACTGGAGATGAAAAGCGCCTCGAAAATGGCCGCCGCATTCAGTGCTTTCAGCCAATCACAGCACAGCTTTACCATTGCAAATGGCCACCGCCTAAGGGGGCGGCCATTTTCGAGGTGACAAACTGCTTGTGCAGTTCAGACTAGCGTGACGTCAGTGCCATCTCCGAGGCGCCTCCGAGACGGACCCTGAACGCGGCCCAGCTATCTATCACATTATACACACTGGCTACTCTTATCCATCACCAAAGTTAAGCAGCATTTAGCTTCATCAATCCTTGGATGGGTAACCACCTGAGGTCCTTAGATGTTGCCAGGACATAAAACAACCAACAACAACCTGAGGACACGGGGTACCGTAGACATCCTGATACAGGCTTATATATATTTTACCTCGGTACTCCGCCTCTGGCTACTCGTAATCCAGGCTTGACCCACGACTATCCGAGGATCGTACCTCGGGAAAACAACAGTTATCCATCATCTGTACCCAGGTAAGATTCGTATAACTATACTATATATCAGTAATGTTTCGCATGAAAAAGGAGAAAGCAGAAGTACAATACTTATGAGGCGCTTTCCCCAGTTAAAAATAACACAGATACATTGCTAATACAATAAAAATAATAAATTTTAAAACTGAAAGTAGAAAGTGTATTAACATTACCTTTAATACTGTAAATGAAATTTCATTGTTGATATACTAGATTACTATGTCTGTTCACTCCCGTAAAGCTTAAAGATTTTCTTTTGATATAACTTACAGTTAGATACTAATGCATGTATTGCTGCATAGAAGATGGTATTAAGCCAATTTAATAGAACAGAACCTGTTACTGCTGAATCCTATGTTATCAGAATCTTGATGTGTTGCCAAAATTAAATTGGCGTGTTTTCACTTCAAGATCTGTAACGTTACGCATTTGAAATAAAAGTTACTTCAAACTAAAGGGGCTGTCACACTACGATGTATGGCCTTAGCGGATTTTCGACCAACACGTCGGCATACAGCATCATATGTTATGTATACATTGGGCATACGTCGAGTACGCTCGGGATACGGCATCATAGGTCAGTGTAGCTTGAGCCGCTAAAAAATGTTTCTGCATGTTCAAAATGTTCAACGTATGTCGCCATATGGCTCATACGTTTCTCATACGCTCGGCGTACGTCATGCACACATTAGGGGTAGGTCAGGATAGGTTGGAACACGTTAGCCGTACGTTCAGCCTGTTGGGAACTGATGCATAACGTACTCCTAATGTAGTTCGAACGTATGCCTGCCGTATCTCCAGCGTACTTAACGTACCTACCGTGAGCATATGCGAGCGTTTTGCGAACGTTTTGCGAGGCACATGAACATTCTCATACGCTAGCAATAGGTCAGAGATACGTTCTGCATACATTACGTATGTTGTGCGTACGTTGTGCGTATGTTGTGTGTATGCCCATTTTTATCCCCCGCCCCTGACAAGTTTGACGAATGCCATCGTACTGGCAAATTATCATACGTTGGGCATGCGCTGACGCCGTATGCCGTAGTGACAGGCCCTTGAAATAATGTAAATCATAACGATCAATCTAATATATTTATCTAAGAAAATTGCTAGAATTCAAAACCATTGGACTATGAACTTGTAACAGTACGAACGCACTCCTCTGGACTACCGTTATCACTTAGGGGCCATTCAAATAACATGTAGCGCTATTGTTGTCAAAGATAGACACCCCCCCCCCCCCCCCCCCGCCTTGTAAGGCTCCTTAACGCTAGACCATACACACCAGATACAGTTTGGACCTACACCCCCCCCCCCCCCCCCCCCCCCCCCCCCCCCCCCCCTTAGGCGCTACGTTATATTTGAATGGCCAATAGCCAGAGATGAACTAGAGTCATTGCACATTATCACCCCAACCAACATAATCCTGCGCTATGCTAAGTGCACATAGATATCAACTCTTTATTGTTGAGATTCATCACTGGATCTGCTTATTATTTACCGTGGTCAATGTTTATAATGCTTTGCCATGCACCCATATACAGTAAAACCTCTCTAAATCGGCCGACCATGGGACCCACTTTAAATTGTCCATTTAGGGAGGTGGTCGGCTTAGGGAGTTTGTTTTAATCATTACAATGTTATTGTATGGACGATCGTTTGGGACCCAAATAAAGCGATCGATATATGGGAGTGATCAATCTGTAGAGGTGGTCGGTTAGAGAGGTTTTACTGTAGTTAGATTCAATGATCACGCATGTTTGGCCATTCAATGGCGGAAAGCCATATTGCACATATTAATATGTACCCAGTTCACTATTTACTCTGTATATATATGAGACTGTCTCCAAAGGTGCTAAGCAATATGGGACAAAACTTTGTCCATAGTAACGATCAACACACTATCTACTTATGCATTTGCTCAGGATAAACTGATTTGCTTTTTACATGGTGTTTCATAATCCCAATAGAATACATATTGATTTGAAGCAAATGTCCTTGTGTTTTCAGTGTAACCGTTTCTGTGCTGTTTTGTGTCAATCGTTACTCGGGACAAAAAACCGAAGAGCTAGCACCTTTTGAGGCAGGCTCATATATGCACTGCTTACTCTGATATATGCTCATATTCGCATATCTAAAGTACTACTTACTCTGCTCTCTCTCATTCTATATATATATATATATATCATATAATAATCTATGTATATTCTCGTAACAAAAATATGCAGCACACATGTGGCTATAAACCCGACACTACACGTACGTTGTAAAGCACAAATGTCAGCTGATGGATTCCACTGAATCAACACCAACATTTAAATAAACCAACAAATTAAAACTAGAATTAAAACGATGATTGCAAATATTCAATCACTGCTAGCATCCCACATGTGAACCATCTATCCGATTACCATTACAATAGAATACTCATAATTATATTATAATTATAATATCCTGTGAAGCACTTTATTCAAACCCCACTTGTTTCATGGTGGTGACATTAAAGAAATATTCACCTTTAGAATTGTGTCAATTATATGTAAACATATATCTAAATACTATTTCTCTCGATCTATATATATATATACACATATAAATATTTATAAATTATATTTTGTAGTACCGACTTGTGACCCTCTTGTGCTTCTGATTGATTCTATTAGGACCTACCTGCCTTAGAGCCACGCCTAGATACAACACACCAGCCTTTATAACATAATAATGCACCCATTAATGGAGAGGCAGTAGTTGAGCCATTATAACACATTTTAGGGGGGCGGGGGGAGGGGGGGGCAGGGAAGCATACCCTCTGATTAAAGTGGGGTTTTTTCTGCTGGTCATTACTGTGACATTTCTTTAAATTTAAAACAAAGACACAACTTGTTTTATTATAGTGTTCCATGTCAGAAGGCGATGTCAATTACTTTGAAAAATACTGTACACCCACTCACACATATATATATGAATATATATATATGTATATATATATATATATATATATATATATATATATATATATACATTTAGGAGGGGCGCCAACAAATCGAGCGCAGGCCAGGAGCGTGTGTTGCCTGGTGCAGGCAAGCGAGGAATGGGCCGAGTCCTACAGCGAAGGTAGCGAGGAAAGGTGACGTAGTGGCGCCACCTGATGGATTCGAACCCAACGATCAATAGTACACGCCAACCTACGACGTGGGAGATCTGCGCCCTCCCTACACCAGTATATCATAGATATACGCGTGTATATATATACATATATAGTCATACAAGTATATATTTACTGAAGTCATTACCAACCTGTTATTTCGACTGTTGTTACTTGAAATATATATAAATATGTACATATTATATATATACATATTATATTTATATTATATATATATATATTATAAATATATAATATATATATTATATAAATAATATATATATTGTATATATATTATATATATATAGTGAAACCTCATTATAACGCCACCATTGGGGTCCATAACAAGTCATCGCGACAAAAAACAGGGTCGTGCTAAATCATGGTTCAGTTTACTGAATCACCTCTGAATTAAAGAAATCATTACAATTGGCGTAAAATCGAGGCTTCACTATATATATATATATGTATATGTGTATATATTCATACAAATATACTATAGTTGGCAGCGATGTGGCATTTATTAGAGTGATTTAATCGCTATAGACGCCGTTCGTTACAGAAAGGTAGAACCACGAAAGGTATATAACAGTGTAATACATGGCCAAATTAAAATACATTCCTTATTCAATACTCCAACTGAAAGTCTATAGACACAGTTGGAGAACAGACCACGACAATAAATCAAAGATGGCTCCATAGAATAAACCACTTGTAAAAACTTATTCAATCATCAGATCCAGGCACACTATCAGATTCCATTGTGTATCACGTTTAGAGAACAACTCCTGGGTGCGTTCAGTTATTTTAAAAAAAACAAAAAAACTTTCAGAGCATCCTGAATTTCTTCTACCCTAATATCAGTTACATTGCTGCTTTATTCCTATTTCTTTCTCCCAGTCAACTATATCCATCAAAACAAAACACACACATTAAAGCAAACCGATCCTACGGTTGTAACCATTAAGCCCCAGTCAGACCTCACCGGACTGAGGAAACGGACAGAAACCGGACACTGTCCGGTGAAATACGGCACTGTACGGTTTATATACAGTACCCATCCGGCATGTCTCTTCTATCTCCAGTGGTGTCCGGCGGTGTCCGTTATAAGTTTTGAACATGCACAAAACTTGACCCGGACACCACCGGACTGAAGTGTATGGTTGGTGTCCGCTTTAAGTCCGTTTTGCCTGGTTCATGTCCGTTACCCATCCGTTATGTCTCCGGGATTGCTTCCTGCCAAGTACGTTGATGGCTTAAAAAAAAAAAAATTTATTGCGGGAATTTGGTCAGTATATGTTTTCAGCATGTCCGTGAACAATCCGGTACGTCCGTTTGGCATTCGGGTTTCGTCCGGTTAGCGTCCGGTGGATATTCGTTAATGTACGTTCCTTGTCCGTTTAGCGTCCGTTTCATCCGGTACATTTCGGTACATTTTGAAACCGGACACCAACGGACTAGACACTTCTTTGTCCGGTGGTGTCCGGTAATCAGTCCGGTAAGGTCTGACTGGGCCTTTAACAATGAACAGTATATACTTCGCACTCTACAAGCACCACAGATATATGGCACAACTCTAATGCTTGTCACATATTACGCGGCTTTCCCCCGCTCTAAGTTCCTGGCACTGATCACAATAATTAGGAACATCGAGGATCTATTAGTTTTTCAGACACCACATAGAGTATATTGCTGATAATAAACACTGTTGCCAATAACAATATGTGCACTGCACATATCTATCCATCGTGGTGATTCTTGTACCATCACACTCATATGACCCTAGATGTTGCGAGGACATTAAACATGAAACCCAAACAAACAGCGACTTGCCGTTTGCGGATGTCTGTCACTATTTAATAATCAGTGCTTTTTCCCATTTAAGGAGAGCCGGGGACCAGGATGCCGCGGGAACTGGATACAGTTACCGGGGCGGCTAAGACCTACTCAGGCCACCCCAATATTTTGCTTAATAAAATATAAGCAAATGGTGTTGTGGGAAATACTCACTCTTAGCACTGTAGCCAACCCACTTTTCACACTGTGGCTACCCCAGGTTTAACATGGTTGCTATCTACGTGCAAGCCAACCCTTCAACAGGACAGCTGGGGACAGGCAGGGTATCCCGATTTGCCATTTTTAATCGCCAAATATATATTGCCATCAATATCAGTAATTTTCGCAATTTAACAATCTACAGTTGTACGCTCAACATTATGTGTTTCAATGCATCCACAACTTTGGCGATGGCCACTGACTGTCTTTTCGCGGCCTATTTCATTGCAACGCTTGGCCAGCTTTTGAGTTTTCCCTGCGGCTGGACCTAATTGCATCAAACAAATGCTAATGGCCAATGGGTAAATGCATACCCAGATCAATTCCTATCCTGGAGGAATAAGCAACACATACCTGGGATATCAATGTGGGTTTTTTCTCGTTTTTTTAAACAATTGTTTAATCCTGCGCATGCGCGACACTTTCTCTTCACACAGGAGTCGGGCCATTCCCTTGCTTCTCCTTGACCGTCTCTCCCTTCACTTCCAGTACGCATTTAGCCATGGCCTCCCGCCACAGGGTCACCTCCAGCACGACATAGCTTGCCATGGCGACGATGAGCAGCCCGATGATGATGCAGATCTTAATGTCGCATGGGATGTACTTGGCGGTGGCGAGACTGAAGCAGGCACCGAGCGACTGGCACATCTTGACTCCAGCGAATGCAGGCTCCTTGTTGTCCACGAATAGGGCTCCCACGATGCCTGCAATGGGGGTCAACAGGTCGCTCATGTTTAAAGATCTGCTCACGTGATTTGATCATGTAATCCTGACATGAATATTCGATACGTCTTAAAGCTGCATAGTCCGATGAAAACATCAACTTTTCAAAGCCAAACCAGTGATCTAGATTTGATTCTAGATATCTTAGTTAGATATAGATACAAGATTCACCCCGTACTGCTGCAGTAGGGGTGCAAACCAACCCTATGGTTATTGTTGGAGGTGTGCTCCTGCAAACTTTCATGAAGTGTCCTTCCTTCCGACATGAACTACAGACCGTATCGAACCGCTGATAAATGCCTTCAAGGAGTACTGCACCAGAAGGGCAAATATAATTATCACTCGCTACCGTTTCAATACACATATGCAAACTACTGAAGACGTTAACACCTATATCACCGCACTATGTGACCGCATAACCGAGGAACACGCAGCACTGAACATCCTCTGTTTTATCTTTCACACCTGCGGCGGTTGCGTAAATCTTATATGCTCGGTACCATTTTTTCCAGTTTGTTGCTGCATTGTTATCCAAAATGAGAGGACTAGGCAGTGTTAGTCCTGTTAACACCATGTCATGTGTAAGGAAGGAACGTCCGCACAGCTTGGTGGCTAGTTAACAAGTGACTGGAGAGCCCGCCGCTATGCCTCACCGCACACGCAGGGGGCGGCTCACATATATATACATATATGACACCTGATACAATCACCCTATCACACCAACCTGTCTATGTGGCTCCTTGAGTTTTGTTTATTGGAGATCCTGACAACATCTTTGGTCATATCAGGACGGCCGAGAGATCAGTGCTGTACTACTGTAATAATCACCCTAATATATTTACTTAAAAAAAAAATCAGAAACACAAAACCATCGGACTGCGCATGACTTTTATTTTAAATAGCTAACTTTTTAGATATTTGAAGTGTAAATATACTACATTAATTTTGGCAGGCATTTAAAAAACTCTGACACCATAGGCTTCTGCAGTAACAGGTTCTATACATTGGCTCAGTATTGGCTGGTGTATGTGGTGACAAATGTTTGATAAGTGCAGCACTAACTAACTTAGATAAAAGATTCACCCGGTACTTGTAGTACACGGGTAAAGACCAGCCTTATATAAATACGGGCAAAAATAGCGTTAGTATGGAACATGACCTAGAAACTGTGGCTCCAGTATCAAATGGCTACCCATATAGGCACAGAGTTGGTGTAAAAGCTGTCGAAAAAATGGGTCAATGAAATGAGAGCCTAATTTCACAATCTAAGAAGCAACAATTATTCTTTACATACGTCTTATTGATAGCCCGCTACCTTTGAGTTGAAAAATATAATATAATATCTAGTTTAATGCATTTTAAAAGTGAAATCAACGGCGTTCTGTGGCCGCCATCTTGTCTTTTTGCATTCTCTCCCATTTCACCAACTCTGTGCCTATATGGGTAGCCATTTGATACTGGAGCCACAGTTTCTAGGTCATGTTCCATAGTAACGCTATTTTCGCCAGTATTTATATAAGGCTGGTCTTTACCCGTGTACTACAAGTACCGGGTGAATCTTTTATCTAAGTTAGATAGTGCTGCACTTATCAAACATTTGTCACCACATACACCAGCCAATACTGAGCCAATGTATAGAACCTGTTACTGCAGAAGCCTATGGTGTCAGAGTTTTTGAAATGCCTGCCAAAATTAATGTAGTATATTTACACTTCAAATATCTAAAAAGTTAGCTATTTAAAATAAAAGTCATGCGCAGTCCGATGGTTTTGTGTTTCTGATATTTTTTTAAAGTAAATATATTAGGGTGATTATTACAGTAGTACAGCACTGATCTCTCGGCCGTCCTGATATGACCAAAGATGTTGTCAGGATCTCCAATAAACAAAACTCAAGGAGCCACATAGACAGGTTGGTGTGATAGGGTGATTGTATCAGGTGTCATATATGTATATATATGTGAGCCGCCCCCTGCGTGTGCGGTGAGGCATAGCGGCGGGCTCTCCAGTCACTTGTTAACTAGCCACCAAGCTGTGTGGACGTTCCTTCCTTACACATGACATGGTGTTAACAGGACTAACATTGCCTAGTCCTCTCATTTTGGATAACAATGCAGCAACAAACTGAAAAAAATGGTACCGAGCATATAAGATTTACGCAACCGCCGCAGGTGTGAAAGATAAAACAGAGGATGTTCAGTGCTGCGTGTTCCCACACATGGCCAGCAAGGAAGCTCTCAGGGTGCACGCAAACCTGCAATTCCAATCTGACAAGGAAGACCGTATCGAACCGCTGATAAATGCCTTCAAGGAGTACTGCACCAGAAGGGCAAATATAATTATCACTCGCTACCGTTTCAATACACATATGCAAACTACTGAAGACGTTAACACCTATATCACCGCACTATGTGACCGCATAATCGATTGTGAGTATGGGGCCACAGAGGAATCACTACTCCGTGACCAGATAGTAGCAGGAGTAAAAGGTACCGAGTTACGGAACAAGTTACTGCAAATAGCCGACTTAACTCTTCAAAAGTGCATAGAAATTTGCCAGCTGAGTGAATTTAAGGCCGACCAGCTAGAAAGCCAACACAACGAAGACCTGACAAAAGAAGTGGATCTCATGACCAGGACGACTGGTACATACATGACATGAGGATGGACAGCGCCATCTTGGAGAACCCAAAGCAACAACAACAATGACACGAGCCTCATGACATGCGGAAACTACGGCTTCAACCACCAGAGAGGTGCATGACCAGGCAAAGGAAAAACCTGTAGTTCATGTCGGAAGGAAGGACACTTCATGAAAGTTTGCAGGAGCACACCTCCAACTGTGCATGAACTTTCAATGGACACGCCCGACCACGAGATAGGAGCGAGCAGAGCTCCAGGCATAAACATCAACAAAACACATGTGGACAGCTTAGAGGCGGACCTCTTCATTGGGGCGATCTTCAGCAATGATCATCCTGGACTATGGCATGAGGATCTATGCATCGCAGCCCAAGACGTCTGATTCAAGTTGGATACAGGGTCGGAGGCGAACCTGATCCAACGCATGGCGTTCGATCGCTTACCCGGAATGACTTTGATGAAACCCAAATGTCGTCTTGTGACTACTCGGGACATCGGATAGTCCCTGACGGGGAAGCAATCATGGACATTAAAGGACAGCCGATCAAGTTCCAGGTGGTGCGTCAGGGCCACCCCATCCTGGGAAAACAAGCATGCATACAACTACGGATGATTGCCAGGATAGATGAACTGATTGCGCATGCGCCCACAACCGGATTCTCAGCACATGCGCTGAAGCCTTGGTCAGCCAATATGACGATGTCTTCAATGGTTAGGGTTAATCAAAACAAATGACATTATACATACCGACCCCAAAGTAGTGCCAGTAGTCGAACCCCCCAGAGGTACACTGTATGCTATACTAAACCAAGTCCATGATGAAATAAAGAGAATGTTGAAACTGGGGGTAATAACAAAACAAAACGAGCCGACAAGCTGGGTAAACTCAATCACAATTGTTCACAAACCAAATAAGATACGCATTTGTCTAGACCCATGAAGCTGAATAAGGCAATCCTTCGTGGGGCATATGACACTAAAACGATCGATGAAATCATTGCTAACACAGCCAACGCGAAGTATTTCTCAGTACTAGACGCATGCTCAGGATACTGGCAGATCCAACTGGATGCGGACAGCTCACCACTATGCACGTTCAACATCCTGTGGGGGCGATATAGATATACTCAGCTGTCTTTTGGCATAAAGACAGCCAGTGATATCTTCATCGAAGAAATGTAGCGCATCCTGAGGGATTTGCCAGGCGTCGGAATTGTAACAGATGACATTCTCATATACAGGTCAACCAAAAAAGAACATGATGACAGATTAGAGGCCCTATTAGAACGCGCCAGGGCAGTCAATTTGAAATTAAATTCCGACAAAACCAAAATATGTCAAAATCAGGTGGGATACTTGGGCCACATATTAACTGAAGAAGGGGTCAAACCCGATCCCTCCAGGATACAAGCTATCATTGACATGCCCATGCCACATGACAAAGCAGCCTTGCAGCACTTTCTCGGCATGGCCGGGTATGTCCATAAATTCACCCCGAACATGTCGGAAATCGCTAAACCAGTGCGAACACTGGTAACCAAAAACGTCATGTGGCATTGGCAAACTGAGCAAGAAAGAGCATTCGAAACGTTAACACAGAAAATAAAAACCGCTCCCATATTGACATATTATAACGTAAAGAAACCCATTACCATACAGGTAGACGCTTTTCAGTCGGGGCTAGGGGCTATACTCATTCAAGATGGAAAACCCATAGCAATGGCATCCAGGGCACTTGACCCAGCACAAAGCAGCTATGCCACAATCGAAAAGGAACTGTTAGCTGTCTGTTTCGGGTGACAGTGCTTTCACAACTATATATACTGCAAACATATTCAAATAGAAAACGATCACAAACCATTAATAGCCATAATAGATAAACCCATCCATAAGCTCTCAGCGCACATGCAGCGTAGGTGCATGTGCCTACAGAACTACAACATATCACTAACCCATATAAAAGGATCCAAATTATTCTTTGCAGATCCACTATCCAGGGCACACAGCGACATGCTGGAGCCCCGAAACCTATACAACGACACCCTGACGCTACCTCAGATATCATGACCGAGATAAAAGATGAGTACGAAACAGATGACACACCGATCGAACTGAAAGAACACTAAAAAACGGTTGGCACACCCCAAGCAAATTGCTCCCACACAACATTCAACCATACAACGCACATAAAGATGACCTAACGATAGAGAATGACATGGTGATGAAAGGTAACAGGTTACTGGTCCCACACAAACTCCTAGAGAAGGTGATAGAAATACTACATGAAACACACCTGGGAATCACAAAAACCAAATAACTTGCAACATAACACAGTTTTCTGGCCCAACAGAGACACACAAATAACCAACCACATGGAGAGATGCACTACATGCCAAATTCATAGAAAACAGCAACACACCCAGCCAATGGTAAGTCACCACATCCCATGCACGCCATATGAAAAGATAGGAACAGACCTATCTGAAATAGACAATCAATATTACATAATAACGGTAGACTATTACTCAAAATACCCTGAGGTGACACTTCTAGACGACATTACACCCACCAGTATAATCAAAGCGTTAAAAGATAACTTCGCATGGCATGGAATACCAAAGTTTGTCGTCTCCGACAATGGATCACAATACCGCAGCCTAGAATACACCAAATTTGCACAACACTACACATTCAAGCCCATCTATTCGAGCCCACAGTTTCCAAAAAGTAATGGACAAATAGAGCGTTTCGTGCAAACGATTAAAAACATGATAAGAAAGTGCAAATTGGACAAAAAAGATGTAGAACTAGCCCTCTTAAATTATCGCAACACCCCACTACCCATACTAAACGCTTCTCCAGCACAACTTCTAATGAGTCGCCGTCTAAGGTCTAGGATACCAACACATCACACAAATCTGAAACCACACACAGAAAAGAATAAATCAAAAGAGATACAACAAACACAACAGACACAATGCTACTACCACGATCAAAGAGCCAGAACAACAGACAAACCATAAAGACAGTGCGATCGAGTCAGATACCAAAATCACAAAAAGCAATGGGCACCCAGAATCATCACGAAAGTAAAAGGCACAACTGGAAGGGAATACAACGTAAACAAATTCCAACAACCATCAAATTAGCAGAAACAGAACGCAAATATTCCAAATTCCAAATGAAAAGTATATAACAGAAATCTCACCAGATGCAACACCACAAACACCCGAGATACAACCACAGACACCACATGACAATACACAACAAGCCGAAGAAAATAACGATCATGAGACACAAGGCCCACCTGTAAGAATGTCCAGTTTCGGACGAATCATAAAACCAATTATCAGACTAGATTTGTAGAGAAGTAGAATATACAGATACCTTGTAATTAGAATTGCTAGATAGAGACTGTATTACAGTATTCATGTAACACTCCATGTCTCCTCTATTTGAAACCTTTATTGAACGATTGTACCACCGCATTTTAAACATGGTTGGCACACTACCCTCGGAATGGCAAGAAGTGAGGGTTCGAATACTGCTCTAGACAAAATATTTCCCATTTTCATCACCCTCATGACAATATAATAGAACTTACTTTAGTTTGAACTAACTTATTTATTCGGGCTTGTTCAAATAGCACTAGTTTTCCTTAACATTTCCTTAAAATATGATCTTTGTGTTACTCGTAGTAACAAAACTGTCACATGTTAATAACATTTAACAAAATACACATTGCAGTGTGGGTGAATATTATTTATAGCTCATAATATAAACTATATATCTTAGCCATACTGCTGCTAGCCCATACTGCTGCCTATTGAGATAATATGCTAAATCTAGAAGTCTCCAAGACTTCTAGATTTAGAGATACATGATCAAAGGCTGGATGCAAAATGCACTTGACTCGTTCCTGTCTCGTTTCCGACAGATTATTCTATAAAGCAGACTGATCCTGGTGTCGGCACCAAAGGGTTGTCCAGTCAATCAAGACAAGAGAGGTTCTTTTTGACCTCCAATTGAAACATTGCACAAGTGTCCGTACGTACTGACGATCTGCGTCATGAAGATGCCGTCTGCGATTCCCCAGAATCCCATGAAGACGAGCAGCTGCACGATGTCGTCCCCGCCCGGGGTCCAGACGAGCATGAACACGAGCTGACCTAGCTGCAGACCGCACGCTGAAGGGGAATCAAGGGCACACTCATGTAGGGCACAGGTCATAGCAATGGGCACAGGTGAAGCGCTACCCCGAAATACCTTGTATACAACTCGATAAACACCACAGCACATTACAAGCAGAACTGGTTGGGTGTGGGGGGGGGGGGGCGTAGGGGGTTACTTAATCGTGGTTCTGTCTTATTTCCATTGGCAGGCATTTAGTTAGTGTTAGCATAACTAGATGCTACCAAGGAATTACTATGAGAAAGTTACTGAGTCAATGAGTTTCAGATCTTATGTTCAATGATGTGATATAGATAGCTGATTGGATAACAGAAGAAATATCTTTCGTTTATTTTATACGTACGTGGAGGATAGTTTATAAAGAATCAAAATTGGGTTCATTTTACATTTAAATTGGGGTCACTTTGTTTTAAAACTGTGTTAGATCAGACCTCGCTGTAAGAATAACTATGAAACTATCCCTATACTATTTGCCAGTTGTTTCATACTGAATGTTCGCTGATGTTTCATACTGAATTTTCCCTGATGTAAGTTGACACTAATAGGGCTTAGCTGGTACACTGAGCATTATGGACACACATTAGATAATGATTCTGGTTATGGAATCTTAGGATATTGAACCAATTAGGGGGTATGTCTTAGAACGACAGGGGCTCTGAAATGGGGACGCTGGGAATGGGACTCGCTGTTGAACTTCCGGAAACGGTAGTGACGTCAGCACTTACCTGCAGGATCAGTTTTCATGGTAACACAACAAACTGGTTTAATTCATTTTGAGTGACTGACAAAGCATAGTTCGCTCGGAACCAATTCCGCTGTTATCCCTAATATATCATACAATAAATTTATAATAAAAAAATAAAATTACAATGAGAATATATATGATATACTAAAGAGATAACCTTTGTAAAGGTAACACTGCCTCACATTGTGTAACATGTCTCACATTGGGTAACATACATTATTGCGCATATATTGCATGACATACAGTTTTCTGATTGGCCAGATCAGACTCGTAACATGTGACGTCATCAGAGAACAGTTCCGCAGTAAATAGCAAAACAAATCAGTACATGTGCAATACAAATCGAAAGACACGGATGTACATACTTGTCGTTATCAAAATGATCCTTTTGGTTGGATTGATTTCAAATGTTTAATCCTGTGAATGGTACACAGCCTTTGGTTGGGTCCCATTTGAAATCATTTCCCCCATGAAATAAAATATGGTCTACGAAGGTTCAAATAGGAACATAAAAGATGATCGCTATAAGTTAAAGGTCACAATGTGTTGCATGGAAATAGGTTGTGAACCGCTTTTACCAGTTCTTGCCAAAGTTGTTGATGCATTCAAACACATAATAGTGGCTATTTTACTGTGGCAGATCGCTATCAAATGGGTCTCAGCCTTTGGCTTTGTCCCATTTGAAATCATTTCACCAAGAAATAAAAGATGATGTAAGTAGGTTCAAATAGAAACATAAAAGATTACCGCAATTAGTAAAAAAGCCACCATGCATTGCATGGAAATAGGTTGTGAACCGCTTTTATCAGCTCTTGCCAAAGTTGTTGATGCATTCAAACATATAACATTGGCTATTTTAATTGCCAAAGTTGTTGATGCATTCAAACACATAATATTGGTTATTTTACTGTTGTAGATGGCTAAGTTTCAGCTTCGCTTGTGATCCTTGAGACAGCTGCCGTGAATATGGCCTATACTGCCGATATGGAGTAAAGCAACTACTAATCAATCAATCAATGAGACAGTAGCCAAACCTGACTCACACAATAAAATATTGAGATTGGAACCACATCACGTATAATTAGAGTCAGTGAGTCTATTCTCAGTCCATGTTGATATTACGGATGGGGACTGCTAAAAATGTATTACTTCCTAAATATAATGTTATCGACAATAATTGACAATAGTTCCTCTCTTCAACAAACAATTCTGCCTTCAGACCAATGTCCTCAGATAGCAAATATCCTGTCATTGAAAGCACAATAGAACTAAACCAAAGACAATTGTTGTACATTGAGAAATTATAAGTTTTGACTCATTGTAACTTTACTGGGCTAATTAACACTTCACAATCTCTGCATTTGAAAATTAAACAATAATATGTTTGCCACCACTGGCACTGCTTCTTGTCATAGCTCAGTATCATGAGGCTTTTGGTGCCGTTACCAGATCTGATAGATAAAGTAGTTGATGGTTACTTGGTGAAACAAACAGAATATCTTGGTTATATTATATAAATACTAGACCTTTTTCCATGGCTCATGTTGCACACTGTGCTTCAAACCAGAATATTAATTATTCCCACTGCCATCAGAGGGCACATTGGTAGCATATATTATCTCTACAACCTTTTTTTATAGACTGTGTTGCACCATGATCTGCTACAGATATTAGTTATTCCACTGCTATCAGTTATAAGACCTTTTCCACAAAGCATACCTGGTGAGCTTCTACCAACAACAGTAGTTCTTCTGCTCACATCAAAGGGAGGGTTGGTGGTGGAAATCACCTACTATCAGGGTATTTCTGCCATTCAGAATACAGTGCTTACATATCATCATCATCATCATCATGCTGTCGGTCACGATGCGACAAAGACTGCTTTCTTTACTTGACTGCCGCTTTCCATTTAGCTCTCTGCTGTGAGAGTGATGTCTATGATTCGGTCTTAATGTCTCTCAGCTTCAGGTTTCTCTTGATGGTCTTTCATGAAAGCTGCCTGCAAAAGTGTTGAAGTGCTGCTGGCTTTTGCAAGTTACCAGTGGCACTCTCTCGGGGAGCAAATAAAGGTCTCACACCGGCAAGAACATGTCCAGACAGGCGCAAAACTATTTGTCCCTGCAGTGGCTGGTCGGGAGATGTTGGGAGTTCCATACATCAACCACCCTTGATGCTGCCACAGTGACATGGTTTTCTGTTCAGGGTTTGCTCCCTTAGCCTTCGGTTCTGTCAAGAACCTGTACCACAAGGCAGTGGTTTACAATTCTGCACGGCAGGGGTGTCAAACTCCCTGAGGTATTGCAATACCTGCATACCTGCTTACATATAGCGAATTGATATAAATCAAACTATACCCAACTGTTTTGTTTTATTGTCTAGTTTTGTATAAATCCGCGATAAGTTAATCCTTTATCCTGAATGGCAGAAAAAGACCCATATATGACATAGTTCTTCCAACTTCATAGTAAGCTGGCTCAATATCGCCTGAACTGGATATAAGTTTGATGTTGAAGTAGCAGAAGCCATCATTTACATCACGAGCATAAATGCAGTTTTAGGAATAACAACTTAACATTGTGTGTATACATAGGGAGATTGAAATCTCTTCTTAAGGGAGTCCAACTTATAATAATTATCTTATACCACGTCAAGGAAACCCTCTCCCCTTTGCCACAGATTGATTGATACAGATAAAGTAATAACTCATATATCCAGTCACAAATCTAGTCGATGCTTCTGTGTTATACACGAATAATTACTAGTACCCTGTTAGTACCATCCATGTTTGTCAAAAGCCTAATAATCTGTAATAACCCGTACCCAGAATATTTACTATCTTTTAATCTTATTGGTACCCTATTAGGATTGGCCCTGGTTATTGAAAGCAACATAATCTGTGAGAAACCATCTCCATAATACACCCACCCTCATTCCACTCACACCCCTTCCATTATCAATCACATCACTCTGAACTCTGAATGACCAGTCAGCCTGCTACTGAGCCATGGAGTGCAACTTTCTTCCACCCACCTAACCCAGTACTATTTTAGTACTTTATAAAACATAGGCTCAACCCAGTTGTGTCCAATGGGTTATTTCTTTCACTTAAAGCTGCATTTTCTTTCACTTAAAGCTGCATTTTCTTTCACTTAAAGCTGCATTTTCTTTCACTTAAAGCTGCATTTTCTTTCACTTAAAGCTGCATTTTCTTTCACTTAAAGCTGCATTTTCTTTCACTTAAAGCTGCATTTTCTTTCACTTAAAGCTGCATTTTCTTTCACTTAAAGCTGCATTTTCTTTCACTTAAAGCTGCATTTTCTTTCACTTAAAGCTGCATTTTCTTTCACTTAAAGCTGCATTTTCTTTCACTTAAAGCTGCATTTTTTCTTTCACTTAAAGCTGCATTTTCTTTCACTTAAAGCTGCATTTTCTTTCACTTAAAGCTGCATTTTCTTTCACTTAAAGCTGCATTTTCTTTCACTTAAAGCTGCATTTTCTTTCACTTAAAGCTGCATTTTTCTTTCACTTAAAGCTGCATTTTCTTTCACTTAAAGCTGCATTTTCTTTCACTTAAAGCTGCATTTTCTTTCACTTAAAGCTGCATTTTCTTTCACTTAAAGCTGCATTTTCTTTCACTTAAAGCTGCATTTTCTTTCACTTAAAGCTGCATTTTCGAAACCCAAACACATCGCTAGACTTGATACTATGTATCTATCTATTAAATGTACTTACTATCACTGAGATATGCCTACTGGTGCACTCATTAAGCATGTATTTACCACATAGACGGAATATAACGTAAATTTAGTACAATAATAGAACCCGCCACTGTTGAAGCCTATGAGCCTATGAGGTATTTCTATGTGCATGCCAACATTAATTTGGGATGGTTTCACTTCAAGCACCTCCAAAGCTAACCCTTTAAAATCAAAGGTAATTTAGACTAAAGTAAGGTAGAATATAATGATCAGCCTAATATATTATTCAACAAAACATGGCAGAAATTCAACCCATTGGACTATGAAACAAATATAAGGTTTCTACACAAATTCTGTTACAAATTTATGATTAATTAAAATAGTGTAATCCGATTCAAGACCATCAATCAATCAGTCAATCAATAGGATACATCTATAGTAGGCCTTGTACCTGTTAGCTGCTCTTACTTAATAGAAATCGAGAGTTCTTCAGATGTGGTGGATTGTAGCAACTGTCACTGGCTCCAAGATATACGTAATGCTTGACCAGTATGCATCCAGTCAGGACTTGAAACAGTTCACCGTCTCTGCTTCTAAGGCACTCTCCGGCAAGTTTGATTAATTAAGAGCAACTAACAGGTCCAAGGCCTACTATAGCTGTTTCCTCTTAATTGATTGATTGATTGATTGATGGTCTTGAATTGTTGCCATTTATTTACATAAATATATTAGCTCGATCTGTATAATCTACTTTACAGATCCTAAAGTAACAGTTTGAAGTAACTTGTATTATACATGGCTAACTCTGGATGTATTTGAAGTGAAAACATCTATACTTATTTTGTAAAATGCATATCAATATGTTGGATGCCAAAGGCTTCTGCAGTAACATGATACATTTAATTACTATCACTGACTATTGCCTTCAATGCAGCAACAAATGTTTACTAAAATCACCAGCTGAATATGTATGATCAAATCTAGGTGAGTTTTCTGACTCAGTAATGTTATGCTTTCATTAGACTATGGACCTGTAACTTGTCATTTACAACTAATTTCCATATGAATTGAAGTAAAAATTGCAAACACATTTAGGCCAATCATCATACTTAAGTAGTTTACATCTTATCATCATAGAACAAACATATAGATATAGCGTCCTAGATAGAGGGTCAATGAAACCTGACCTAAGAATGGGTATTTATTATTCAAATATATAATATGTGCACACATCGCATGTCCTATTGTCTTCATTCTACTTCCTTGTGCCATCAAGCATCAATGGTTAACAATGCAACCACCAGGCATGCACACACAAGATTGCTTGTTTTCCAACCTGGCAACATCTAAGGTAATATCAGTACAGGTACTGATTTGTGATAATACACACTCATGACGTCTTTATAGTGTCATCCCACTGGGAGACCAGACCACTCACACCATGATCCAATATCCCATTCAGTCAGATTATCCTTATACTGAGCTAACCAGTTCTTGCCCTATCCTATCCAATACTGAACACCAGGTTAAGGAGCAACAAGACAGTATCAATTTAGTAAGTTATTAGGTTGACTTTGCCGGGATTAAAATGTTTGACCTTCCGCACCGGAAGTCAGCACTTTTATCGATTCGGCCACCGTGTCCAGTCAGCGTTAGCCGTAGATAAAAGATTCACCCGATACTTATAGTACACGGGTGAACGACAACGTAGTCTAAATACGTGTGAAAATAGCGTTAGTATGGAACAACAAGTAGAATGCTTGGCACCAGTGTCAAATGGTTACTTATATCAGCACAGATTTGGTGAAATGGGAGAGAATGCAAAAAGACAAGATGGCGGCCAGAGAACGCCGTCGATTTCACTTTTAAATTGCATTAGAGTATATCTTTTATTATATTTTCAAACTCAAAACTAGCGGGTAAACATGAAGACATATACAAATATTAAATGTTGCTTCTTAGATTGTGAAATTAGGCTCTCCTAAAGACTCAATTCATTAGCCTGATTTTTTGACCGTTTTTATATAAGGCTGGTTTTCACCCCTGTACTGGAAGTATGGGGTGAATCTTTTATCTACGTTAGCCATAACCTTGAACTTGCCCAAAAGGCTCCAGATCTAATTTGAACTGGTTACTACAGACCACAAGACATGAGTCAAGAAATCCGATGGTTGCGGTAATTAATTATTTAAACACCCTTGACCTTATGGACCAGTTAGTTTCAATTAGTGATGAACAATAAGAAATAGAACAATTGGTTTCAGTCATTGACGGGTAATTCCAAATGATACCTAGTCTTGCAACATGCACTTTGATCGTAGCTTAGCTGTCAATCTATTTTGGATTAATATTATTGAAATTAACCTAAGATTATTTGGTGACCATGATCCCGATTTATAATCTTAACCACAACCATTCTCTCCGTACACATTGTTACTTATTGTTAACTTACACTTAATATATGATAACTCTCCCACTTAACCATTAAACAGAAGCAGGCTAACACTGTTAGACACACACTACGGTTTGTGTCTAACTCAACCTGTGTTAGATACTTACTCTCAATTGATCTGGTAAATATAATAAAGTTCCACTTTGACTGTTAGACACAATCGCACTTCTGCTCGCACTGTTAGACATGACCACACCCAACTAAGATGTTCACACCCATTTTACACCCATAAATATGATCACATCCAACTTACACTAGTATATATGATCACATCCAACTTACACGTGATCATTCTGAAGTGAACTGAACTGTTACATGGTCACACACCACTTACACAGTTATATATGATCACACCCCACTTACACAGTCATATATGAATGCACCCCACTTACACTATTATATATGATCACACCCCACTTACACAGGTGTATATGATCACACCCCACTTACATTGTTAAATATGATCACACCCCACTTGCACAGTTATATATGATCACACCCCACTTACATTGTTAAATATGATCACACACCACTTACACTGTTAAATATGATCACACCCCACTTACACAGTTATATATGATCGCACCCAGAGAGCATGTATACAGATGAGAGAGACAACTCCCGCGAAAATCGGTAACACAGGCTACAGTGGCGTTCCTGGCGGTTAGTGTTGAACAAGCTTTGAGTTTGCCATACGTGTAGTGCAAAACATTTGTTTTTATTCAAAATTAATAGAAACCTTATCGATTTAATATAATCCTTTTGGTAAACATGTTTTCTATATGTGTACTAAGCGGCTTGTTTCTATTTGGTGTAGTTTTAGAGATATTTCACTTTTTCTGTAGGAAGATTGCACATGACCATTGACAATGCCTTGAGTTTGCCGTACGCGTAGTGAAAAACGTCAGTTTTATTCCAAATTAATAGAAATCCAGAACCCTAACCATATCAATTTAATATAATCTTGTTGGTAAACATGTTTCCTATGTGTATTCCAATCAGTTTGTTTCTAGGTGTTGTAGTTTTAGAGATATTTAACGTTTTCTGTAGGAAGATTGCACACGACCATTGACAATGCCTTGAGTTTGACAGCTGTGTCATATACTGTTCAACAATCACCACTTGGAGCGCCACAGTCGGCATCTGTTACATGGTGTAGTATGGGAGTTGTCCCTCTCATCTGTATACACGCTCTCTGTCGCACCCCACTTACATTGTTAAATATGATCACACACCACTTACACTGTTATATATGATCACACACCACTTACACAGTTATATATGATCGCACCCCACTTACACAGTTATATATGATCACACCCCACTTACACTGTTATATATGATCACACCCCACTTACACAGTTATATATGATCACACACCACTTACACTGTTAAATATGATCACACACCACTTACACAGTTATATATGACCCACTTACACAGTTAAATATGATCACACCCCACTTACACAGTTATATATGATCGCACCCCACTTACACTGTTAAATATGATCACACACCACTTACACAGCTATATACGATCGCACCCCACTTACACAGTTATATATGACCCACTTACACTGTTAAATATGATCACACACCACTTACACAGTTATATATGATCGCACCCCACTTACACTATTATATATGATCACACCCCACTTACACAGTTATATATGATTGCACCCCACTTACACCGTTAAATATGATCACACACCACTTACACAGTTATATACGATCGCACCCCACTTACACAGTTATATATGACCCACTTACACTGTTAAATATGATCACACCCCACTTACACAGTTATATATGATCACACCCCACTTACACTGTTAAATATGATCACACACCACTTACACAGTCATATAGGATCGCACCCCACTTACACAATTATATATGATCACACCCCGCTTACACAGTTATATATGATTGCACCCAACTTACACTGTTAAATATGATCACACCCAACTTACATAGTTATATATGACCGCACCCCCCTTACACAGTTATACAATGATCACACCCCACTTACACTCTTAGACATTTTCACATCCAACTTACACTCTTTCACATGTTCACAGTATGTTCCAGTATGACCACACCCCACTAATGGTAATACATCCCCACACTTACACCTGTTTCTGTAAACATATAATAAACACAGCAGCCACTTACGTTGCCATTCTCTGTCAATACAAATTATTAAGAAGAAAAAGAAAGGAAAAAACATCTTGAGCATACACATATTATTATAAATATATCTGTATCAATTAGATATGTATCTATATATATATATTTTTGTTAATCCTCTGTAGATATAAGTCTTACATAGAAATGAATCGATTCGAATGTATTTATAACTAGTACACTACAACACACTAGACTTATCGAGAAAGAGAATGAACTCCAGTGAGGGGGATAATAATAATACAATTTTTCTTATATTAAAAAAAAAAGAAAAAAAAGAAGCAAGATATTGGGGAATATATTCGAACTATTTCCTTAAGCCTAGTTGTGTTATATATATATATATATATATATATATATATTTTTTTTTTAACTTTGAGGCCAGGCTGAAACTGGTTCATCAATGGCTAACTGCCTTCATAAAAGGCCCGAACACCACTCAAATCTGTCAGTTCTCACCTCACCACTTAGGTGCCGAGCAGCGTGGCTTGCAGTGCTCTGCTGTTGGGGCCGCCTTGCAACAAGACACAAATAATGAATCAATTACGCCAGTTTGGTTACCATGGTTACATCATAGCGACAAGCCACCTGAGAGCCCAGTCTCGCGGACAAGTTGGACGGAAGGAGGCCCTCCATGGGCCGGCAATTCCCACCGGGGAAAGGAGCTGATTGACCAGTAGGCCTAATGGCAAAGCAGAATTTGCATACATCCCCAAAAAAACTAAAATTATAAAAATTATTGACATGAGGGAAAGGATTAGAGGCATATATAACTAAGTGGCCAGATCGCAAGGCGGTTCAAGTGCTAGCCATGCTCGTTGTGCTGAAGGTAAATGAATAATGTCAGCCTATTCTGATCTTTGAATTAAAAAAAAGAATTTAATACATAAATAAATAACAAAGTTCCTTAGAGGATTAAAAAAACAGAAATAGGAGCCAAGAAAGCTTCTCGATCAATGATGATAAATCTTTTTCTTTATTTGTAAAGCAATTCTTGCAGACAACTAGGAATAAATATAAGCAATGGAAGCTAGCCGTGCTTTTTTCTTGGTATTTGCCCTAATTAGATGATACGCAGGTTTGTTTAGTATGTGTTGGAGTTTGTAGAGTTCAATATGGGGTAGACACACCATGCATGGTGTTGAGAAGAAACATGGTGACAGGAAACAGGTATGCAAATGATGAGAGTCTTGACTCCCAGGTGGCGTAAGGGTACAGACAGGTTACGTAACAATATCCAAAGAAATTTCCCATTACTTCTTCCTTAGGAGAATTGTGATTGAACAATCCCAATTGCAATCAATAGATTAATGCTTTTAAATATTGCATTATTGAAAGCTGATACAAGATTATGCAGAGTAGCGATTTAAAAAAAAGAAAAAAAAAGATGTATATAACTATATAACTTCTTTCTATTAGAATAGCTAGGGCTTATATTCCCATTTAATCATCCAGGTTTTAAAATACTTTATATATTATGATTAGCATTACACATATTCAAACTGATAAAGCTCTCCTGAAAACGAAATAATATATTACACACGATGTATAAATTAGCTATACAGTGTCCATCAATAATGGTGAATGCTATATAAATAAATATATATATATATATACATATATATATACATATATATATATATATGAATATATACATATATGATAATGGATACCATCTACAGCTGAATTAATTTTGCGTGAAGCTTCTAGCTGGTAGATAAATACAAGATGCAAAATTTCATTAATAAAGATTCTGAGTATTTGATAAGGTTCGTGCAAGTCAGGTGTAGGATTTGAAGGCGGCAGCAAGGGGACTATATCTATATATATATACATATATACGCATATATATATATGTATATATTGCAGTGGCGTTTTCCACTTAATTGTATCCATTCTTCCTACCATGCATACATGCACATAACGTGACCAATTGTTTTCGATGAAGTTTCAATTAGGATAGGCCTATATCTGGATGTTTTAGAAATGTGTTTATTACCAAACCAATTAGCCGTGTTATCTTATTGAACACAATGAATACTACCCCCTTTATCTCTCTTTTAGTATTCCTTCCTGCTTTTCCTTTATATCCCCCCCCCCCATCCCCTCTCTTATTTTTCTGTTAATATGCTCAATATTGTTTGCTCTGTTGGAGAGCGTTTCTCCGAGTGCAGGACTCGCCTAAGAAAACTAAAGGAAGTATTTTGTGTGTGTGGAGGTACGTATATATATACACACATGTATACACATATATATGCATATACACACATATATACATTAACATGGATATATTTGTATATACATATATGTATATATATATACCCACTGGTTACAAGTCCAGTGATGTTACCATGTGGAACGGGGCAAGAGCGTTCAATATACACAAATGTCGATACAATAATGAATAATTTTCTTTTAAATATGACGGGAGAAAGTCACTTATTAGCAACATAAAAAAAAATTTGATAAAAATGTCCACGGCATCCACGTGTAGAACCTCCAACGTAGACCAATCGCTGAAAGGCATCGCACAGTGAAACAGACACACAGAAGTTATCAGCAATGAACAAAGTGATTGAATCATCAGTTATAGGCTTCAGTCATAATGTAAAAAAAAAAAAAAATCAAATGTTAAAAATCTTGAAACTTCAAGAATTGCAAAAAGGAGGGTAAGTTGGAGGAGTGACATAGAAGATTGAAGATTGTAGGTAGGTTATTTTTCGATGGGGATGGGTATGTGTCGGGGGAGTGGTTTGCTTTGACCTACCTGTCAGCAGGACTGTGGGACGGCCGACCAGTCTGACTACCTTCCCACTGAGGAAGCTGCTAAGAGAGTTGGCAGCAGACATTGTCAACATGGCGTAGCCGACCATGTGCACTCCGAACGGGCAGGTGACAAACGCCTGGAACAAGCAAAGCAGCATGCGTCAGTTAGAAAAGCTGTTATTATATCGCTTATCCGCGACTGATTTGGAAGACCATATGCCTGTATGGGGATGTCTTTGGCACCTTGCATTCCCAGGTGGTCACCCGTCCAAGTACTCAGATACTGATGAGGATCAATGTGGCTGAACTTTGGTGATCGGATAAGAACCGGTCAATGTTATTATTATTATAATGGCTGAAAGTGGTGGGTTAATTACGGACCTTATTCTATTCTCACTAAAAAGAGGAGGCTTCACAAGGCTAGAGAATAACAGGGCAAAAAAACAAGCCTGATCACATGAGTGCTGATCAAAATGTAATGTTTTAGGTAGTGCCACAACAATCTTTACACATACAAATAATCCTCCCCACCAACAACAAAAACTCAACTAATAAAAGCTAGCAAAGTCATGAAATTAACTTACTAATTCTATTTTCAACCTGATTCGATCATCATGTCATATCATGTCATTTAATGTTTCATCAAATGTTTCTTATATATTCGATTACGCGTGAACAGAAATGAATAGTATTAGTAAAGCCACCTTGTGACTTGTAAGAATTGTATTCAATGGACAGGAAGAGGGTGGGGGGAACATATAAAATATTAGAGCCAACTTATGACTTGTCACAATTTTTTTTTTTTTAAACCAGTGCCTCGCCACTGAAAACAAAACCCAACCCAACCTTATTCTAATGATGTTGCAAAAGAATAGAAAAAAAGAACTGGCTGTGTTTATTATGATTTATATTGCTATCATGATATAGTTGGCTTCATTAAAATAACACAGTGATAGTAACTAGAAATTATGGAAAACACAAATAAAATAGAAGAGAAAGGTGATCTTGATACCTTGGTGAATTCCCCGAAGATGAATGCCATCTGCAGCAGCGAGTAGACCATGAGTCCAACGAGGCAGGCCGCCTTGAACTCCATGAACCAGCGGAAGACGGCAGCCAGCTGCGTGCACAGTGACTTGTTTGACTTCTTCACCTGGCCCTCGAGTGGGTCGAGGAAGACCATGCTGATGAGCAGCGAGGTAATGATCATTGCCGAGAAGATGCTGAGGATGATGTACACGACGTGTAGGTCGATGGCGCTGCCGGAACCAGCGCCGGTCTCGGCAACGAACTTGGCGCCACACTGCACCTGCTCCTCTGAGATTGGGAACGTGGTGCTCGAGACTAACGCACTAGCGTTGTCATTGGCATTGGTGCCACTGAGAAAATGTAATGCGCCACCAGCTGTGTTATAGATTTTGTGTGCCAGTGCGCTGCCACTTCCATTTCCCAGGTCGCCTCCCAGCACAGGCGCTTTTGTGTCGCCACTGCCGCCGCCGCCACTGTTGAAATGCATCTGCACCGTGAGGATCGTGGAGCTGATCACGTTGCCGAGCACCTGCGAACAGCCGAAGAACGTGAAAAAGATGCTGTTGAACTTGGTGAGGATGACAATCGGCTGCTTGCCAGTGACCTGCGCGTAGCTGATGCCGATGGAGGCCAGGTAAGTGCTGTGGGCCGTCCAGAAGGTGGCAAGCGCAAAGCCTTGCAGGAACGAGGCGGGCAGCAACGTGAAGTAAGTTGGATAGAAATTGGTCGCGACGTAGAACAGGACAATGAAGTGCGCCAGCACCATCGTCCGCTTGGGTCGGAGATACTGTATGACGGTGGTTGCGAAGATGCAGCCGATAAAGAAGCACAGATAGAGTGAGCTGAGCGAGTAGAAGGCGAGGCTAATGTCAGCGTTGATGCTGCTTTGCAGGTTTCGCAGTGACAGATAGGCGCCAAACAGGAAGAAGCCGGTGAGGCTGAGGATCAGCAGGTTCTTAATATAAAACCGGCCTTGGGCCTTCTTGCGTCTGAGTTCCGCATCTCGTTCCTCTTCGATCAGCTTTGTCTTCTGGCCAGCCTTCGTTATGATCGTTGCGGTCCTGGCCAACAGTGCTGTTCCGCTACTCGTACTCTGCAGCGAGTCGATGTAGTCAGGTCTCTCCAGTAGATCCTCCATTGTCTGCCGCCATTTCTTCTCCTCCTCATCTGCTTCCTCAGTGACATCATTTTTGCCCCCCAATGGACCTTTCTTCCCGTCCTGCTGAATGATGAAGTCCTCAAATACCTCGCGGACGTTCTTCCGCAACTGCTCCTTGTAGGTGTACTGCCTGGGCAATGAGAGACTCCGGCGGAGGATCGAGCCGGCACTGTCAGTGCTCTTCACTGTATCTGTGTAATCCGGGTTGTCGAACACATCGAGGCCATCCTTGCAGGAGGACGAGAGACCCTCATCGAACCGGTTCGGCAGTCCGAAGAGATCGGGCGAGGATGAGTGGAAGTCATCCAAGTCGTTTGTGACGTCAAGTGAGAAGGCGCTGACGCTGAACGCTGGAAGAACTGATGAGGCTTCTGAGATTACATAAGTCTTGATGTTGCCTGACGGGTAGGAGCAGACTGTGTCCGTCTTGGATGACATCCGAAACATCTGAATGGAGACAAAAAAAGAAAGAAAACCCAATGACAGTCAGTGCGTTAGTATTAAGTGACTTTTGAGGGAGTGCTGTTCGGCCACCATACATAGGACCGAGCTGATTTATAATGTGTAAATTTCATCCTGGATGGTGGAGAGTGGGGATGGTGGAGGGTTGGGGGGGGGAGGGGGGGGAAGGTGAGGGGAAATGGAAAAGTGGGAAATAGGGGCAGATTTTCTGAATGAGAGTTAAGAGTGCAGCCAATTCCATTGGGTGCGCTTCTAATCAATTATATGCAGTGATTAAGGTGATCTCGGAGGACAACAAAACGAAAATCGACAATGACCTGAGCGATAATAGAGTCACCAAGCAACATAACACGCTTCAAGGATAATCAGAACTGACGGATCAGAGAAATGGAGCTATGACAGTTCTACGAGAGTACTGGATGAAACCTGACTTCCGGTAATTTTATGTGATTCCCCGACACTGCTAAGCCTATGAGAGAATGCACATAATGCATACAGCAAGCCGGCCTGTTTATCAGGATCCATGTGTTTATGGAAACTGAAGGAGAGGAGTGGGATAGAAGACCACCCTGCCTATGAGAGAAGGCACACATTGCCAATGCATACAGCAAGCTGGTCTGTTTATCAGGAGCCATGTGTTTATGGAAAATGAAGGACAGGAGTGGGATAGAAGACCACCCTACCACCAGTTCAAGTGGTGGATACACGACGGGTCGCAGCGTCAGTCAGTCCTCAGCAACCAGCTAACACTACCTCGGTATACACACATATATATAAGGGTGAGCGCTGAGCCTGCACCGTGACCTTTCTGTACTGGTCAGTGTGAGTGCTGCCACTGGTCTGGACACAGATCAGAACCTGCTTCTGTGTGCATGCCTCCCAATCAGAATTGGAGGGAGGGGAAGGGATGGGGATGAAGGTATGGAAGGTATGTACGTAGGTTATGGGAAGGTACATGAAGGGGAGGAGAAAGAGGAGAGGGGAAGGGAGGAGAGGGAAGAAGGGCGGGGAGGAGAGGGGAAGGGAGGGTAGGGGACCGTAGGAGGGAAGAGGGAGGTTAGGAGAGGGAGGAGAGGAGAGGGGAGGGGATGGGAGGAGGGAAGAGGGAGGAGAGGAGAGGAGAGGGAGGAGAGGAGGGGAGAGGGAGGAGAGGAGGGAAGAGGGAAGAGAGGAGAGTAGAGGAGAGGGAGGAGAGGGGAGGGGACGGAAGGAGAGGAGGGAGGACAGGAGTGGAGAGGGGAGGAGAGGGAGGGGAGGGGAGGGGAGGGGAGGGGACTGGAGCAGGGAAGAGGGAGGAGAGCAGAGGCAGGAGAGCAGAGGGAGGAGAGGAGAGGGAGGAGAGGGGGGAGGGTAGGGGAGGGAAGGAGAAAAGGGGGAGGAGAGGGGAGGGATGAGTCGAGAGGGGAGGGGGGGGTAGGGGGCGGGAGGAGGGAAGAGGAAGGAGAGGAGAGGGAGGAGAGGGGAGGAGAGCAGGAGAGGAGAGGAGAGGGAGGGAGAGGGAGAGGGAGAGGGGAGGGAGGAGGAGAGAGGGAGGAGAGGAGAGGAGGGGAGAGGAAAGGAGAGGGAGGAGAGGAAGGAGAGGAGAGGGAGGAGAGTAGAGGAGAGGGAGGAGAGGGAGAGGGAGGAGGAAGGGAGGTGAGTAGAGGAGAAGAGAGGAGAGGGGGGAGGAGAAGGGAGGGAGGAGAGGAGAGGGGAGGAGAGGGGAGGAGAGGAGAGGAGAGGGGAGGAGAGGAGAGGAGAGGAGAGGGAGGAGAGGAGGGGAGGAGAGGAGAGGGAGGAGAGGGTGGAGGGTAGGGGAGGGAGGAGAAAAGGGGGAGGAGAGGAGAGGAGAGGGAGGAGACGAGAGGGAGGAGAGGGGAGGTGAGGACAGGGGGGGAGGTGAGGGGGAGGGGAGAGTAGGGGACGGGAGAAGGGAAGAGGGAGGAGAGGGGGCGAGGGAGGAGAGCGGAGGGGAGGGGAGGGGACGGAGGAGGGAAGAGGGCGGATGGGAGAGGGAGGAGGGGAGGGAAGCGGAGGTGAGGGGAGGGAGGAGGGGAGAGGGGCGGGAGGAGAGGAGAGGATAGGAGAGGGGAGGGAGGAGAGTGGAGGTGAGGGGAGGATAGGGTAGGGGACGGGAGGAGGGAAGAGGGAGGAGAGGGAGGGGAGGAGAGGGAGGAGAGGCGAGGGGAGGGGAGGATACGGGAGGGGAGAAGGGAAGAGGGAGGAGAGGAGAGGACAGGCAGAGGAGAGGGAGAGGAGAGGAGAGGAAAGGGGAGGTGAGGTGAGGAGAGGAGAGGGAGGGAGAGGTGAGGGAGGGGAGGGAGGGAGTGGAAGGGTTGGGGGAGGGGGAGAGGGGGGATCATAGCAGAGAAGAGGGGGGGAAAGGGAAGGAAATGGAATGAGATTGGAGGAGAGTATATGAGAGAGGAGGAGAGGGAGGAGAGGGAGGAGAGGGAGGAGAGCGGCGTAGGGGTGGGGAGAGGGGAGAGGAGGGATGGAGGGATCAGAGGGGAGAGGAGCGAAGAAGGGAGAAGGAGGAGAGGGGAGGGGAGGAGAGCGGAGTAGAGAGGGGAGGGGAGAACGGAGGAGAGGGAAGAGCAGGGGAGGAGAGGGGAGGGGAGGGGCGGAGAGGGGAGGAAAGGAGATCGGAGGAGAGGGGACGGAAGAAGAGGAGAGGGGAGGAGAAGGGAGGAGAGACGATTCAAGAGGAGGGGGAAAGAAAGGGGCCAGAGGGAGGATAGGTACGGGGCGGAGCGTGAAGAAAATGGAGGGAAGAAAAGGCGGGAGAGGGAGGGGTTTGGTTATTGTTCTGTTACGTCCTAGCAACATCTAAGGGAGAGGGAGGGGCAGAGGGGACGGGGATGGGGGAGGGGAAGTGTGGTCTACACTGCGTCAGTGCACGGGTGTGAGTAGCAGCTGCTGCTGCAGTACACTGCGACGCCCGTCTGGATCAATGCAGCATACTGGAGCCCCACCTAGCGACGACAGAATGAGTTGAATGTCCGCTTTCCATAGACCTATTTCATATGATGTCAGCATGCGTATCTAGGTCAGTGCACGCCCCTTTTGGCTGCAGAACGACACTGCCTACACTTTTACCTACCCAAGGGATTTTTAACCTCCCACACCACATAGAGATGGTATGAGAGCAACTGGCCTTTGATGATGCTGTAAGTTATACACAGCGGTGGAAATCCAAATTGGCAGAGCTGGGGGCATGGGGAATCGATCCACCGACCTTCAGATTAGGAGTCCGACCTAGAAAAAAGTCAGACATTCTAACCACTCCGCCACAGAGAACTCGGCCAGGACTCGAACCCTCGCCCTTTTACCGATTTGGCCACCGCGTCCGGTCCCCATTTAGGAACAGAGAATTGGAGTGGGTTTTCGGTTCTAGTAACATCTAAGGTCATATCAGGACAAGTACCGCCTTATGACAGTGCGCACATAATATGTCGACTTTTTAGTAGTGCCCCACTGTCGGCACAACAACCCCATTATCCTACTCAGTCACATTATCCTGACATTGCTTCAGGCAATCCTTATCCATATCCTCGTAATGCCAGTAGTCAGGAAAGATGGCATTAAGCATCAATTCAATATTATAATGGGCCCACTCTCCCTGCTCCCAATGATCTCTTGATTATTTGTCCATTCTCAGGACCAATGATAGTATGGCTGACAATTTGAGAGGCTATCAAACTTGTGACATTTCCATAATCACTCCACAAATATTTGCGTGCTATTCAGTCATTCTGTACAAGCCTGAAGAAAGTGGAATGTCGGCATGAGGATGAGATGGACATTGACTTGTGACAGTACACGCTCATGCTGACTAAATTATATATATAGTGATGTCCCAATGGGAGATGGCCACTGGCACAATGACCCAATACCCCACTCCATGACATTGTCCAAAATACCGAGAAAACCACTCCTCACCCTATTCTAGTAGCGTTAAGTGCCAGGCTAGCTACCGACAAGTATAAATTTGGTAAGTCATTGCTTTGACTCAGTTGGACTTCGGTGCTGATGACCGCCCGCCGCACCGGTTGCTAGCCAGCGCTCTTGACCAATTCTGCCATGGCAAAGTGCAAGCCGGAGGCTTAGCAACGGTCGGCAATTACTCAGGCCGAGTTGACGTTGATTTAGTGCTACAAATGGTGTTTCCCGGCAACAGGCATGGTGTACTAGTTGTTCTTGAGCCAGGCATGTGCTTAGAAATATCCTTTTTTTAAATTATATTTAAATTGTTTTAATGATTTCTTTAATGTTTTTAAATGCTTTAAAACATGATTTTACTTTGTTTTAATATTTAAAAAATAAATGTTTTAGGACGAAAGGTCTACATATTGACATTCCTCTTCACCGGAGGATACCGGGACGTAACAAAAACGCCTGCCAGGCATTGCCTAGATACACGCAAATAGGCACACACAACAAAACCACAACAAAAATCACTGACAGCACTCCCTAACTATCTACGTGGACCTTTCTGGCGCACACCAGGCGCGGTGTCCTAACCGGTAGAGCGCGGGTCTCGCGTGCGGAAGGTCGGGAGTACGGTTCCCGGTCGAGTCAATTGATACTTGTCATTCCCTAGCCTGGTGCTCGGCATTAATAGGATAGGGCAAGGACTGCTTGGCTCAGTGTCAGGAAAATGTCGCTGAGTGGGATATCGGGTCATGGTGCTGGTGGCCTGATTTCCCAGTGGGGCAGCACTATAAATTCACCATGAGTGTGCACTGTCACAAGTCAGTACCTGTCCTGATATGACCTTAGATGTTGCCAGGATGTAAAACTCCAACAACCAACCAACCACCTACGTACACCTGGCGGCAGATGCACACATTGTCTAATTTAGAGCAGAGAACAGGTAGCGGCGGCAGCAGCAGCAATGCAGGATAAATGTCGATTAGACGTTCATGAATCATAGCAAAATGATGGCGATAGACAGATGGAGGCCTCACAGATTGATTGATTGATTGGCAGGTAACACTGAGGTCATTTTAGAACGGGGGTAGGAGAGGGAGGCTGGGTGTTAAGGAGGACACCGTCACATAAATGTCATCAGTGGGTGTTTGTGTGTCGGGGATGTATGGACAAGGTGTTCCTTCCGTGATGTAGAGGTCCCTCCCTGATGTAGAGGAGGAACTTTAAGGTCTCGACACCCTGATTTTACATAAACTGATGGTTTGTGTTTCGGCCATATTCTTTTAGATAAATAGGTTGCATTAAATGAATCATTATAATTTACTTTATTTAGAAATATATTAGGTTTAATATTATAATCTAAGCCACTCGCCCCTTCTCTGTTTGTTGTTACAACTTGTACGTTAGTACTCAGTCTAAGAGTGGCATTCGCTGTGGTGGAGTGGTTAGAGGGTCTGACTTTTTTCTAGGTCAGACTCCTAATCTTAGGGTCGGCGGTTCGATTCCCCGTGCCCCCAGCTCTGCCAATTTGGATTTCCACCGCTGTGTATAACTTACAGCGTCATCAAAGGCCGGTTGCTCTCATACCATGTCTATGTGGTGTGGGAGGTTAAAAATCCCTTGGGTCGGTAAAAGTGTAGGCTCGGGCTTTCTATTGAGTGGAGTGGGGAAGACCAGTCGTCTCTGACTGGGATTTCCCCTGCTTGTGACAACTAATGTACCAAAAAATAAAAAAGAGAGACAAATAAGTGTTCACACTTCCTCTCTACCATTCGCTATATCGCTATAAGAGTAAGTTTACATACAATATTCATATCAAGATGGGTATGAAGGCCTACCGGTACCCGTCCTGGTATGTATGACCTTAGATGTTGAATCATACCAAACATAAAAATTGGCTAACAAATTGTTGCTACCTAGCCTGGCACTCGGCATTGCTAGGATAGGGCAAGGAGCAGTGTAATAAGGAAGACCAAAGTGTCCGTGATTGAGATTTCTTCTGCTAAATCAACTAATGTACCAACAACTTTTTTTTGTCAAATGTTTCTGGGTTGTAAAATGCAAACCATGAAAAGAGGAAAGCAACCAATACTGGTTTAAAAATTGGTACACAATAACAGTAAGTGCAAATTGTCACCCGCTCTGTACCTGTGCTCACAGTTAGCGCTACAAGTCTGAATGTAAATGGTAATGTGAAGTCGGCTATGTCACGTGATAGGCACGTGACGTCTGAATAATTTATAGATTGGGAATGAGTGCACTTGACCGCACTACAAATTGTATTTAGTAATTTAAGATGTCGTAACAACGTGATTGGCATCGTGAATTCTATAGCGTATTCAATGCACATTATATAATATATGCTTGGTTGGTTGTTTTTTTGGAGTTTTACGTCCTGGCAACATATAAGGTCATATCAGGATATGCACTGACTTGTGATAGTGCACACTCATTGGGACTTCATAGTGCTGCCCCACTGGGAAATCAGGCCGCTGGCACTATGACCCAATATCGCACTCAGTCACACTATCCTGACACTGAGCTAACCAGTCCTTGCCCTATTCAATTAGTGCCGAGCGCCAGTAGTCAGGAAAGATGGCACCGCATGTAGTGTATATATATATAAGGTGAATAATTAACTATGCGAGTATAAATAACGCTATATTCTACATTTCATCATTTCCCTGTTCTATTTTTAATTGTGTACAGGTTCATAAAATGTGCTGCAGGTGTTCCATCGACGTTCGTACAGGGCGAGATGGCCGAACCGGTAGAGGGCAGGCCTCTCGTTCGGCAGATCTGGAGTCCAATTCTCCGTGGAGTCATACCAATGACTTATTCAATTGATACTTGTCGCTTCCTAGCAAGGACTGGTTAGCTTAGTGTCAGTACAATTTGACTGAGTCCGATATCTGATCATGGTGCTGGCATCCTAATTTTCCAGTGGGACAGCACTATATAGTCACCATGAGTGTACACTGTCCCAAGTCGGTGCCCGTGCTGATATGACCTTAGATGTTGCCAGGACGTAAGCCTTCAACACACAACCAACCATCGACGTTCCCTCCTCGGTTGCTGCCTAGGGTTAACAACCATCGACGTTCCCTCCTCGCTTGCTCTCTAGGGTTAACTCATTGCCATTGCCTAATATTGTTTCATAGTCATTGCCTATTTTTTTTTTTTTTTTTTTTTTTTTTTCAGAAAGGTGTTTAAGATTTATCAGATATAGTTTCTCAACTGAACCCCAACGTTTTGTAGGCCTTGATAATTATCTTAGATTATCCTATTTTGAATATGTGAGCAATAAGTTTCTTTTGTGTACGTCAACTACTCTCATTTAAGCACTGAGTGATGCTAAATATGTATTTAGTAAGTTATTATTTTGTTTTATTTTATTACAATCATTGATTCAGAATGAACAATTTAAACGAACAATTGGTCTTCCACATTCCACTGTTCCTGCCCTATCCTAGTGATTACCAGCACTAGACTAGTTAGCGACAAATATAAATCTTTCAGTCATTGTTTTGATGCAGCCAGGGTTTCAACCCAACATTCGAATGTTATGAGCTGCCATATAGACCTATTTCAATGTTGATAAACATTGTGTATGCGTGCGCAGCTTGGCTGCAGAACAAAGGCACACTGCCATTGAGTTTGCCGGCACGTGCAGTGCAAAACGTTTATTTTATTCAGAATTAATAGAAATGCATAACCCTAACCATATAAATTCAATATAATCTATTCATTGAATATGTTTTCTATATGTGTACCAGGCGGCTTGTTTCTAGATCGTGTGGTTTTAGAGATATTTCACTTTTTCTGTATGAAGATTGCTCACGACCATTGACAATGCATTGAGTTTGCCGGTATGTGCAGTGAAAAACGTCTATTTTATTCAAAATTAATAGAAATGCACAACGCTACCCCTATACACTTAATATAATCTATTCATTGAATATGTTTTCTATATGTGTAGCGGGCGGTTTGTTTCTAGATGGTGTGGTTTTAGAGATAATTCACCTTTTCTGCATGAAGATAATTCAAGATTGCTCACGGCCATTGACAATGCATTGAGTTTGCCGGTGCGTGCAGTGAAAAACGTCTATTTTATTAAAAATTAATAGAAATGCAGAACCCTAACCATATAAATTTAATATAATCTATTTGTTGAATATGTTTTATATATGTGTACCAGGCGGCTTGTTTCTAGATGGTGTGGTTTTAGAGATATTTCACTTTTTCTGTAGGAAGATTGCTCATGGCCATTGACGACAATGCATTGAGTTTGCCGATACGTGCAGTGCAAAACATCTATTTTAGTCAAAATTAATAGAAATGAACAACCCTAACCGTATGAATTTAATATAATCTGTTCAGTGAACATGTTTTCTATATGTGTACCGGGCGGTTTGTTTCTAGATTTCAATTCAATTCTTTTATTTTAACTCTCTGCAAGGTATGTTTACAATAAACTGAGGTGATACAATAAATGCATACAAATTCCTTACAGACAGAAAGGATCCAGAAAAGCAATGCTTATCTAGCTGGTCTAGATGGTGTGGTTTTAGAGATATTTCACTTTTTCTGTATGAAGATTGCTCATAGTCATAGCCATTGAGTTTTAAAGTTGTGTTCTGTCTATGGAAGAAATTAGTTACTCGAAAGCCGTGTTCACACATGGGCGTTAAGTCGCCTCAACTAGTTCGCCTTGTCTAGTTCGGCTCACATTCGCCATGTGGACGCGACACTGAGGCGGATTAGGGCTGATTCGCCTCATCTAGTTCGCTTTAAGTAAACCATGTCGCGCGGTAGTCCAGATGAACCAAACTAGCTTAAGTCGGCCCATATTGCCTGTGTGGACGGTAGCAGTTTAGATGAGGCGGATTAAGGACGTCACAGTCGAGACCTGAGTTTGTTGACTTTCCGGTAAATTTGCTCTATAAAACTACTAGCTGTACACAGATATTTTTTTCATCATTTATTTTTAGGGTTTCACTGCCCAGCAGAAGTTTTGACCGTTCCAAAACAATACGATTCAGTCGAAACAGATCTAGGTCGAACCCACACTCTCTCGTGCCGACGTCGACTAACCAAAACTGGCGCTGGTTAGTATGGACTTGCTCATGCGCAGATATCGATTTCCGCCTTAAACCGCCCCATTTGTGGACATGACACTAGTTCGCCTCATCTAGTTTGCCTTATCTAGTTCAGCCTAAAATTGTGTGTTGAACACGGCTTAAGTATGCCAACATGCGCTGTACCCTTGGGACAAATAGAAAAGGCCGATTCCACTTATTTAAATGTCTGGTCACATTGTTTTACCATATATTCTGTATATGTTGGATGGTTGTTGGAGTTCTACTTCCTGGCCTCATCTAAGGTCAGGTCAGGACGGGTACCGACTTGTGACAGTGCACACGCATGGTGACTTAATAGTGCTGCCCCACTGGGAGACCAGGCCTCCAGCACCATGACCTGATATCCCACTCAGTCACATTAACCTGATACTGAGCCAACCAGTCCTTGCCCTATACTAATAATGCTGAGCTCCTAGCTAGAAAGCGACAAGTATCAATTTACTAAGTCATTGGTTTGACTCGACTGCGAATTGAACTCCTGACCTTCCGCACGGGAGGCCTCCACTCTACCTATTCAGCCACCACGTCTGGTATATATATATAATATCACTTCTCGTAGGACCAGTAATGATACTATTGTCCGACTTTCTGATCATATCACTTTACAGTCACAATGTCCCAGTTGGTGTGCAACAACCGGACTGTGTGCATCAAACATTGTGGATATGGGTGACTAGGTTAGAAAAAAAAAACTAACAAAAATCTAGCCATATGACATCACAATCTATTCCGGTATGTCCTGCCGTGGCAACAGAACATCTCGCAGTTACAAAAATAGATGTATATCAATATTTAAATAGCGAGGCATCCTAGGACATATTCTATTTTGTTTGCATGTTTTTTTTTTTAATGTATTGACTTTGCCACGAGATAGTTTTTATACCGTGGCTTTAGGAGTGCGCTGTGGCATCCTCCCTTTTCTATATATATATATACAGATACTTTAAATGTCACCCGGACGAAAGCCCCAACCAAACAAAGCAAATCTCTCTTTCTCTCTCTCTCTATATATATATCTATAGAGAGAGATGCATGTGGGTTCAAACCCGGGTTGAGTCAAACCAATGACTTAAAAATGTATACTTGTCGCCTCCTAGCCTGGCGCTCAGCATGATTAGGATAGGACAAGGACTGGTTGGCTCAGTGTCAGGATAATGTGACTGAGTGGGATATCAGGTCATGGTGCTGGTGGCCTGGTCTTCCAGTGGGGCAGCACTATAAAGTCGGCATGAGTGTGCACTGTCACAAGTCGGTACCCGTCATGATATGACCGTAGATGTTGCTAGGACGTAAAACCACAACAAACAAACACACATATTAATAAATGAAAACTTGTATCAGCCAAGTCAAACCAATGACTGAGATTATTCAAACTTGTCACTACCTAGCCAGGCCATTTTGGTAGATCGTGAGGTTCGAACCCTTGTCGAGTCAAACCGATGACTTAGAAATTGATAGTTGTCGCTTCTCAGTCAGGTGCTTGGCATTATTAGGATAGGGCAAGGACTGGTTGACTCAGGATAATGTGAATGAGAGTGGGGGATATCAGGTCATGGTACTGTTCGGGCAGCACTATAAAGTCACCATGAGTGTGCACTGTCACAAGTCGGTACCCGTCTTGATATGACTGTAGATGTTGCCAAAACGTAAAACTCCAACAACCACCCAACCTAGCCTGGCACTAGACATTAAAAGGATAAGATATGGACTGGTTTGCTCAGTACCATGATAATCTGACTGAGTGGGATGTCGAGTCATCGTGCTGGCATTCCAGTCTCCCAGCTGCATTACAAAGTTGCCATGAGTGTGCGCCATAACACACCAGTCAGTACCTATCGTGGCATGACCTGATAGCCCTGTCACATTACGACGTTTCTCTCCAACGCGTGTCGACGTGTGTCACTTTTTGGCAAAATGTTGGGAGACATCTGGAAGCGTTATGCGCGTGTTACACGCACGTTAGGCGCGCGTCGATACACGTCGGTACATGTTGATGGACGGCGAGGATCGTCGGAGCGTGTCGGAGCGTGTCGGCGTGCGTCAAAAGTTTTGTGCTTGCACAAAACTTTCGACGTGTGCCGACGCGCGCCAACGTGTGGGTGCGACCATTATGGGGATGTTAGGCGCACGTCGAGATCCGTTGGACGCGCTGGAATAACGTTATGCGAACGATATGCGCATGCCGCACGCGCATGACGGTCGTTCCCACATGTTGCACCAAATTGGTGCTTTGTTGTTTTACATCCTAGCTCCATCTAAGGTCATATCAGGTCGGCGCACCAACCTCTTTTCGTTTTTTTTCGCCACACGTCGACACACGTTGGCCGCCCGCTACTAACACGCTGCGCTGACGTCAAACTTTTTCCCAAACTGCCAAAAAGTTGGACATGTCTCGACGTGTACAACTTATTTTGCGCGTTGGTGGCATGCCGGTGAGAAGCGTCATAATGTGACAGGGCCATTAGATATTGCTGGGACGTAAAACCTCAACAAATAATACTAATACTACCCGAGGTGGTTGTTCGTACACCTATGTGTGGCTTACTTACAATGTATCTGTGGGTTGCAACCCTTGTTTACTTCACTAAGGCGCGTCCGTGCTTCCCTCGGGTGATTTATGCACACCTTCAGTTTTAAGCGGGTCGGGTCGAGTCGCGAGTTTTAGTGCGCGAATCCTATACGGGAGGTATGTACTAGGCATTATATGTAGCAACGTGCATGGCAGCGCCGACGCAGTGTGAACATATGCACTATAAGCGGCCTGTGCTCTGCACATCCCGACCCTATGGACTACTACTATTCATCATAACTCTCTCAGTTATTCATGGATCATCAGGCGTTGTCTGTGGCGGAGTGGTTAGAGTGTCTGACTTTTTTCTAGGTCAGACTCCTAATCTGAGGGTTGGCGGTTCGATTCCCCATGCCCCCCTCTCTGCAGATTTGGATTTCCACTGCTGTGTATAACTTACAGCGTCATCAAAGGCCGGTTGCTCTCATACCATGTCTATGTGGTGTGGGAGGTTAAAAATCCCTTGGGTCGGTAAAAGTGTAGGCTCGGGCTTTCTATCGACCAGCAGTGAAATGAGGAAGACCAGTCGTCTATGACTGAAATTTCCCCTGCTTAAACAACTAATGGACCCCAAAAAAACCTGTCATGTAACCAGAAATAATATATCTGTCATGGGGTACTCCTTGACCTGACAGCTCGGACATACCCACGGACTGTGTGTGAGGGCATACCCTGTCTCCCAGTCCTGATGTTGGGATGTAGATAGACCAGCATGCATCTGTGTCAAGTCTAGGTCAGTAGCTCATTAGCAGGGTTATACACTCGTCCACCAATGTTATGCTTCTTTATAACAAGCATAGCAATATATTCCAAATATTGACATGTATAATGCATCTATTTTATCAGGTATGGTATACCTAATAACCTTTGTGGGATTAGGTTATTTATGAATATCAATTAGGTAATTTGCATATTAATTAGCATAGCAAGCAAATATCTCATTTGAGTTTTTATGGTTCAGCGAAGGGATGGTTTTCTTGGTTGTTTATTTAACAACAATTATTTATGTGATAACAGAAGCCTTAATCAGCTTGATCAATGTCTGAACAGCATATGTGTATTTGGCTATATAATCTTAAATATTCCATTTTTTGTCTGAAATCATGATATTCCTGGTCCATGGAGACCCATTCTTTCCTATACTTAAGACATAGGTTGATGGTCCTTATTTTCCCCCAAGTCTAATGTAGAAAAATACCACATTTTCTAACATAGCTCTGGATATTATTGGTATTTTTGCATGATTCAGAAAACATGTTATTACTCTCACTGGGCCCGAGGTAACAGATGCTATTTGAACAAAAGAAGACGAATCTGTCTTTGTCCATTCCTGTTGCTACTTAATGTCCAAAAACTGGATGAAACCGACCTCAAACCGGTGCTGACTGGATGCCGAGCCTGGAGCCACGCTGTAAACACGGGCAGTTCAATCAGTGCAATTGGAGTAAAGAATTTCAATATGTTCTCCTTTTATTTTCACTTTTTTTGTGTGTTTGTTGTTGTTGTTTCACGTCCTTGCATCATATAAGGTAATATCAGGACGGGTACTGAATTGTGGCAGTGGGCACTGATGGCGACTTTATAGTGTTGCCCCACTGGGTTGGTTGGATGTTGGGAGTTTTACGTCCTGATAACATCTAATCTTATATCAGGATGGTGCACACTCATGGTGACTTCATAGTGCTGCCAGCACTCATGGCGCGATATCCCACAGTCACATTATCCGGATACTGTGCTAACCAGTCCTTGTCCTATCCTAGTAATGCCGAGCACCAGGCTAGGTAGCGACAAGTCTCAATTTGATAAGTCACTGGTTTGACTCGGCTGGGATTCAAACTCCCGACCTTCCGAACGGGAAGCCATCGCTATACCGATTCGGCCATCGCTACCGCTTTGAGAAGGAGTGGCCTGATGAATGGTGGTTTGAGGGTCGTGGGGAGTGGTGATAAGGGTGAAGTTGGTATAGGTCTTTGGATTTGGATTAAAACCAATATGAAATGTGAAATAAACACAATGATTTTCATGTTATGTGTTCAATTCGTGAATAGGAACGCCTTAAAAAAACGTTATATATATATGTAAGGAAGCAGTGGTCGAATGAGTTGAGGGTCCGTCTTCCGTTTTGGTAGGTCGTGGCATTCGCACCCCCAGGTTCAAACCCTGGCCAAGAAAAACCAATGACTTAAAATCTTATACTTGTTGCTACCTATCCTGAAACTTGGCATTACTAGGATAGGGCAAGAAGCAATGGGATGAGGAAAATCAATTGTGCGCGATTGAAATTGCCTCAATTAATGTATGTATTACACACAAACAAAGATAGTTGAAACAGGGAGATTAGGAAGGGGATGAAGCGGGGCTTGGCTTTGTTTAGTATGTTGAGGTTTTACGTCCTAGCAACAGCTAATGTCATAATGATGGGGACTGAAGGGTGACAATGTGTTCAGAAGCAAAAGTGAATTGAGCTGCGTCATGGGTGTACCTGGCCACGAACACTGTTTACATACACAGTTGGCATGTCATCATAATATTGCTGTACAAGTGAGAACATACTGTTGGAAAGCAAAGGTGAAGGTCACCGGAGCCATCTTGTATGAAACATGTCAGCCCAATAAAGACTACAAACAAAATCTGACTTGTTCTCGGTGAAAACAACAATATAACAAATACATACCATGGCCTCCACTCAATAACATTATCCTGACACTTAGGCAATTAATTACTCGTTGGGCTACCCTAGTAATGCCGAGTACCTACCCGGCAAGATTATCCACAATAATAAAATCTGTGAGTCTTTGCTTTGACCCAGCCGGGGACTGATCCCACGATTCACAGCATGGGAATGTAATGCTCCACCCATTAGCCCATCCCGTGGTGTAAAACAAGGATTGCCTCAGCCTCGTGAAACAAGGAAGTGTTGCTGATGAAATAACTGTCAGATTGCAGTGGTCGACCTTGCTGCTGGTTCCAGCTGGTTCCAAGTACCATGTGCACCTGACGAATTGTCTCCTTCTGGTATTCTTGCTATATTCACCTTTTCTGAACCGTGGTAAGCTTGGGTTTTGCATGTATTTATTTTTAGTGTATTGACTTTACCGCGATATTTTATACGGTGGCTTTCGGAGTGTGCGGTGGCGTCTCCCCCACCCCCTCTTTCTATATATAAACAGATACCTTAAATGTTGCCCAGACGTAAAGCCCCAACCAAACAAAGCCAATGTCTGTCTCTATCTCTCTCTATATATTGCATAGTGCAATGATTTTTAGTTTCTGTCATTTTTCTGAGATACATATATTAGGTTGCATGTTATAATCTACCTTACTTTTAGTTTGAAATAACTTTAATTTTAAATGGTTAAATTTTGAAATATTTCAAATGCAAACATGTAAAATTAATTTTGGCAAGTATGCCGGAATTATTCTGACACCATAGGCGTATGTAGTAACAGGTTCTCTTAAATTGACTTAGTATTCCTGTTGCTACTTAATGTCCAAAAACTGGATCAAACCGACCCCAAACCAGTGCGGTGCTATGTGGCAACAATTGTGTAATAACTGCAGAGGTATCTAAGTTGGATATGTAGAATTAAATCTAGATAATTGTTTTGGTTTTGAAAATTTGATGGTTTATCGGAGTATGCAGCTTTAATAGAAACATTAGTATCTAAGTTGGATATACTAAATCTAGATATTTGTTTCAGTTTTGAAAATGTTATGTTTCATCCGACTATGGAGCTTTAACCCCCCACCCTTCCCTCCCTCCAGAACCCTCCTTGTTCCAGGGTCATGTTAACCGAATACAGGCCCACCTGACAAACAACTGGCACCACAGTCCAGACCAGTCTTTTGAGCAAGCGCCAAAGCCTCGCCTCGGATAACAGTCGATGACCGGGTTAGAGAATGCTGAAACAAAGCGCCTCGATCCGGACAAGACTGCGATGGAGAGCTATCGCTTCCACAAGGCAGCAGCACTTGACAGTCTTTGACATTGACAATCCCCCCCCACGAATCCCCAAACTACCCAATCCAACGCCCGCCGTGCCGATGCTGATTAAATCTGCCTATATAGCGAGGAGATAAGCACACTCACCTTGGTTTCGTTTCTGTGTGTGTGTGTGTATCGTGTGTTTGGTGTGCAGACCTTCCCTCTCGGCTCACGTCAGTAAATGAGCAGTGGCAAGCGAAGCTGCGAGCTGCCAGCTGGGTCTGTTGGCTGAGTAGTGGAGCTCAGCGCTGCGGGTCACAGATAAAGGCGCCACAACAGCATCTGCTTACGTCACACCGAAAACATGAATATTTAATGAGCTAGACTTGCGCACGAGCGCGAGGTGGGAGGGTGGGTGAAGGTGGGTGGGGATGGGGATGAGGAGGGGGGGGGGGGGGGGCGGAGAGAGCAACAACTGGCGAGGATGCTGGGTTACTGAGTAAATGGTTTGGGATTTGTTGTATCCTGGGGGGTTTTGGTGTGGTTCTTTTACGTCCTAGCAACATCTGGTGTTTGTTGTGGCCTAGTACTAACAATTTAGGTCATATCATTATCAGGATGGGTTGACGGTTTGTGATTTTTGTTGAACTAATTGGCAACCTTGTAGTGTTGCCCCACTAGGATACTATATATATATATATATATATATATATATATGTCGTGGGGGTGATGAAAATGGGAAATACTGCGCCTAGAGCGGGACTCGAACCCACATCTCTTTGCATTCCGGGCCAGTGTGCTAACCATTACACCACCTAGGCTCTCTGATATCAACACACTACCCACGCCTACCTGTCTATGTGGTTACTTGCCTGAGAGGTCAGTGCAGACCACTACACTCGTCCCCCTGGAATTGTAAGTCTTTTAATGCTTACAATTACATACATACAGGCAATGCACTAACACATACATACACAGGGTAGGTTCAACAACCATACAGCCCGTAGCTTGTACAGGATCCTGATCACGGCAACCAGTGTCGTGGGGGTGATGAAAATGGGAAATATTGCGCCTAGAGCGGGACTCGAACCCACATCTCTTTGCATTCCGGGCCAGTGTGCTAACCATTACACCACCTAGGCTCCCTGATATCAACACACTACCCACGCCTACCTGTCTATGTGGTTACTTGCCTGAGAGGTCAGTGCAGACCACTACATATATATACATAATATAATAGTATACATATTATATAATATACATATACACATACATACACGCATATACATGTACAAGTAAGTATACATGGATACCTGTCTACCTGCATATATAAATATATAGAGAGAGATGCATATATGATACATGTATATATATATGTATATAATGGGCGTATTTGTATATGTGCACAGGTCTAGACGTATATATATGCATATATGTTTATGTGTATATATGTATACATGTATTCAGGTATGCATGTATACAGGTATACATATATAGGCCTATTGGTATATATATAGAGAGAGAGATGTGTATATATGTATATATGAATGTATATATATATATATATATATAATGCGTATATGTGCATGCATATATATGCATATTATGTATAGTTGTAAAATATTCTGATAAAATGCATTTGTGGGGGAATGCAAATGGTCTATAATGGTAAATGGTATATAGTGCCAGGTCCATGAATGTATTTATGTAGTTGCTGGTGATCCTTTACTTATGGTCAATAGTCATTGTGTATTAGGTAGATAGTGTGAAGGAGGCACTCGAGATAGTGTGTAAGGGGCACTTGGAGCTCTATTCACTACCCCCTCCCCCCTCTGTTAGTCACGGATCACCACACACTCAGCTCAGGCAGGTGGTGGCCAAGCAGCCACACCCATGGTGGTGGGCAGTTCACTGTAGCCATGGTGACACAGGAATGCTTGATGTTCATTGGTGGAACTGGAAATGCTTGATTCTTATTGGAGAACGTGGTCAGGTGGTATGCCATACCAGATCCATGTACCACTATATAATAATAAACCTGAGGGCATTGTCTCTCTCTCTACTTTCATTCTTTATACTCTTCCTTTCTCTTCTTGCCTGTATTGATTTCATTATAGCCTGCCTACACAGACCACATATTCCAGCTGAGGACTTTACATAGTGGTATAGACTGATACTGGAGACTGACCCGATATATACAATCAAATAATACAAAGACAAAGGCAGAATGGGATGGCCAAATGAGTTAGAGCGTCCATCTCCCATGTTGGTAGATCATGGGATCCTGGATTCAAATCCTGGTCGAGTCAAACCAATGACTTAAAAAATCATACTTGTCACTTTCTAGCCAGGCACTCGGCATTATTAGGATAGGGCAAGGAACAGTGGAATTGGGTAGCCCAATCATCCACAATTGACATGTCCCCTGCTTAAACAACTAATGTACCAACAAACAATATTAAAAAATATGTAAACATACACACAGAATCGGCGACCAATCCCTCCATGAATAAATAGTATCTGTGTATTTTCGGTTTATTTTGCTTTCCATATATATACATTTAAAAACGTTACTTGAATATACAGCAGATCCGTGTCCTGTGTGGGATGGGGTGTCTAGAGTTTTATCAAACCAGTCAAAGTAATACTTGTCGCTACCTTTCCCAGTGTTCAGAAATACTGTGATTGAATAAAGACTTGTTAGCTACACGTAAAGGGCCAACAACACCACTACTTTATTTATTCATTATTTTAATGATTGAATATGATTATTCATAATCTTGAAACAACCTTTTCTCTGGAGGATTGGGGAGGGGGTGGGGGTGGTGGGGCGGGGGGGGGAGTATTCAGGGCACAATCAAGACATGTGTTCAAGAGGTAACTTTAACTTACCACTAATACCAGCCATGAACCAAATGTGTCGGAGGTTCTTGTAATACTTGGGTTGTTGGTTATTGGAGTTTAATGCCATGGCAACATCTAAGGTTAAACGATGACGTGTACCGACTTGTGACACTGAGAGCTCGCACTCATGTCGACGTTATAGTGCTGCCTCATTGGGAGACGAGGCCGCCAGCACCATGACCTGATATCCCACTCAATCACATTATTGAGATACTGAGCCAATCTGTCCTTGCCCTATCCTAATAATGCCGAACGGCTGGCTAGGAAGCAACAAGTAACAATTTTTAAGTCATTGGTTTGACTTGTAACTACGTGTAAATTTGTATGTAAACGTATGAATGGTCTGAACATTCTTTTTCACGAAACATACGTCATTGGAACAGATTATACTAACTTGTCGCCATATATAAAACCAGGCCTTTTCTGCTGACGCAGCGTTAAACCATCCCCACCAATCAATCAATAAATCAATCAATTAAAGCTTCCTATTCTGATGAAACATCAAATTTCAAAACCAAAACCAATATCTAGATTTGATTATACATATCTGACTGATAGACTTATTGAGCATGTGTTTCTACATAGAACTATTAGA